>CM035591.1:0-23126 GCA_020423425.1 Chrysopa pallens
ATTTTTTATTGACAATTAAAAGTTAAATATTATTTTATGTAAAAATATTTCGGGATTTAAATATTTAAATGGCGTACCATAGATTCTCTTCAAGGCTCACAGTAAAATTTATAACAAAATTTGCAATCGTTTAAATAGCAGTAACATAAATAGTTGTACAATAATGTTTTCAGCTCTATTTCTTTTAACAATCCTTAAAATAAATAGTAATAAACAGTTATAAAAAAAGATTGTTCAAATTCTTGAAAAGAATAAACAAAAATTAATAAATATAATACTTAGAAATATTAATATTCCGTTAATCCTAATAAAGGAATAAATAACCAACTGCGTGGACACTAAATATCTATAAAAGTAAAGTAATATGGATTATTATAAAAATAAAATTATTATGAACCCTCTTTTAAAACCCAAAATTAAACAAAATATTATAAGTATATTTAGAAAACTGTATAAGGGATGGTAGAAAGTGTATAAAAATGTAATTCAAATTTCACATATAATATATTTACTTATTGTAAATATATTATATGTGATCTCTGACCTCTTATCCCTGACCTCTGGAAAGATTAATACCAACCCATCTGAGAGGGTAAAAGTTGAAACAAAAAATAAAGCAAAAAAGGTTCTTTTAAGTTTTAAGGGATTATTTAGTTTTAAAAACTGCCGAAATAACTTTAAAAAATAAATGTTTAGAAGGATGTTTCATGAATAAATCTTAAATATTATCGAAAAAAATGAAAGGAAAAATAATGAATGCTATAAAAAATAAGGAAAAATATTGTTTTTTATTTCTGCTGATGTAACATTAGCCAAATGATACATGTAATATTAACCAAATGATTGTTCATTGAAAGTGATATTTAGTTCGAAAAAAATTGAAGACATCGGATATATAATTAAATTAAAAAAAGGAACAACAATTCAAAGAAAATATATTGAAACTTCATTAAAGTATATAAAAACATCATTCAAAGAATTTATTCTTAAGTTCGTTACCTCAAAAACTAACGAGGTGGGATTATAATTAAAAATTTTTTAGAAAAATGAAAAAACCATTTATTATGAAAATTGAATCGTTTTAATCGTTTTTTTACATTTAAAGCTTGCCAAAGATTCAAATTGATTGTATTGGTTTTTAGTGGAAGTAATTTGCATTTAAACACAAAGATTTAACTAAATTATACACGCAATAAACATAGCCTAAATGTTGTAAATATTGCCTACACTAGAGTAAAATTATTTTTTATTTTTTATATTGAAAACAAATTAAAATTTTGTGAAAAAAACTAGCCGTTAAATGGTAATGTTTAATTAATTAAGTAGAATATTTAGATAAAAATAAAACTAATATAATAATTTATGTTAATACATATTAGATATAATTAAAATAAGTGAAGAAAACATAAAATATTGGTTTTAAATGAGAAAAATATTTGTTACATTCCCCTCATTCACTGTTATTTCTAAAACTATACAAAACATTTATATAATATTATTTTAGTAAAATGAAGAGGTTTTCTAAAAAACTGTTGAAATTTTAATGTTGTTTGAGAGTTAAAGATACTTTACATGCAATTTACATACTATTGCCTACAGCAAAGTAAAATTATTTAACATTTTTATATTGAAAATATATTAAAATTTTGTGAAAAAATTGGCTATTTTTACATGTTTAAATATTTAGGTAAAATTAATTTCGATACAAATAAAAAGTATATAATAATTTTATACTCTTATTTATCGCACTCTTAATAATTTTTATCGAATTAGATTTAATTAAAATAAGTGAAGAAAACGAAAACTATTGGTTTTAAATGAGAAAAATATTCGTTTCATTCCCCACATTCACTGCTATTTCTAAAACTATTCAAAACATTTATAAAATATTCCTTTTGTAAAATGAAGCGGTTTTCTGAAAAACAATTGAATAGTAAAATAAAATCTCTGAAGAACGGTTCTTTATAACGAGCTATTGAGATAAATTTATGTAGAGTCAGTAAAATATTCGGTAGATATGAAAATTCTACTGTAAAATATTCGGTAGATATGAAAATTCTACATTGCATGCAAAAATCGTCATTTTTACTTACAAAGTAAAACGATAGCAACTAGTATTCCATATCTATTTTCTAATAATATCATTCTAAGTACCATGAATAATGTTCCAACGGTTTAAGTGACTTAGAACTTTCTCAACTAATTGTTAAATTTCTTTTTATTTCATTATTATAGAATTTGTTTTTGACATGTTTATAACAAATTTTATAATATATAAAAATTGCTCTATTCATCTTAAAGCAAACAATTATTGGATAAAATAGCTGAAAATAGCTAAAGCCAGAAATTAAAAAAAAAAAAAAAAAAAAAAAATCTGAATATAAAATTGAGGTAGACGGTCTAATTTCCATGAGAAGATATACACAGAATACATTTTTTGAACTCAGCGTATAATTAATTTTCGACTTATTGGTGAACGAAAAAATACTTAAATTTCCTCAATTTATCTGGATTATTTTCTCATTTATGATAATGTAGTATCCTAGAATTATGAATCCCAGAAGCTTCGCAAACTTATATAGATTTTAATTTTTTTTTCGCGAGTCAGCTACTAATCCTACTTGTGTTCTAAAATTTTGTACAAAAATTAAAAGTTTTAATTCATTGAAGATCTATTTTAATATTTCAACAGTTTTGATTCATTCAAGATCTCTTTTGTAAAAAAATATTTTACATTTATTCTACGTAAACAGTTTATGTAATTATACATTAAGATTACATTTTTAAAATTTATTGTATATAACTTGGTTTTTGTGTTCATAAATAATTCATTTATGAAAAAACAAAATTTTTACGAAACAGACGAGTTTGAGTTAAATGATGTCGAACAGACAGACAAGAAAAATAGCCTTGTATATAATTTTCATGCAAATTTTGTTTGTGCCTTCAATATTTTTAAGTATTATAAACTTGAGAATAAATCTAATATCTTTATACATTTCATATAAAAAAATTTCTATAATACTAAATAGAAAATGTTCGTTTTATACAATATGAATAACCGCTTATGAAACCACTGATGTAAAACTAAATACGATGAATATTTCGTATTATTATGTCATGTAACTAGGTATGTCAAATTAATCCAATTTGAGAAATAATGAAAATTTTCTGAATTTTCCTCTTATCTGTAAACTCTTTCAGAATCATCTTTTATAGAAACAAACCATCCCAGTTCCTAAATTCTGATACTATTTTTTATTCTTTTCATTCGGAAGTAAACTGAAAAAAAGTGTATTCATGAGCCTGTTCTTACGTAATGCTTTGATTTAGAAAATTAGTCTTCATTTAATCAGTTGTTTTATCGCGAATATTAAAAAATTACAATTTTTTCAATTTTGCTAAATGTTACAGGTACAATTTATTGAAAATTTAGAAGAATGTACTGAAAAATTACATATCAAGTAAACTTATATTTTTGTAAGATAAATCATTAAATAAAAATAAAAAAATCAGCAAATATAAGTTAGAGTTAGGTAGACAAGTATTATTTTACACTTTATAAATAACTTATTATAAAGTGCAAAATTATTTATAATTTTTGCCACCAAAAAAATAATTTCTATAAATTAAAAATTTAATTAACCATTTTCTTCAACGATTATTTATAAACGAATAATTAATTGTGAAAAACCACCTACTATGTTTTCTTCACATATAATATTGAAATATTTATATATTTTGCATTAGAAATCGTCATTACGTAGATGTCTATCTATTTTCTAGTTCTTAATCCACGTATGTGGATTTAATAACTTTCAATAAGTGATAATTAGTAAGTACTAAATCAATAAGTAGAAGTTTTTGATCTCGTTGTGCGTAAAAAATAATAATAAATACAAAATTATTATTTGTAAATTAATCAGAACCGTAAAACCCAGACTGATAAAGAAATGAAATTGAAAAATTAATTGAAAAGATAACAAAATTACAACGCATATTCACCATAGGATAAATAATTGTACCCATAATACTAACGTAAATTGTGTATTCTAGAAGTTGAATTTGTTAATTGTTTCTATTCAAGAAATAATTTGCGAATTTCATACTACAAAAAAATAAAATATATAAAAGTGGGGGATTACCGCGCGCGCGTGACCACAAAACACATTCTATATTATAGCATTGTGCCTTTGTATAACTTTCAGTATTGTAAAAACCACTGTTTATTCACGATTATTTTGTTATAAATTGAAATAAAATAGTTAACAGAAAACTCAATTTTATAATAATGTACAAAAAAATCAATTCGAAAAATTATTGTAAAAAGAATATGGGTTATCAAATATTACAAATTAAAATAAAATTTATAAAAAGCGCTTTCATATTATTCGACACAGATTGGATATTAGTGAATCATCTGAACCAATAGTAAGTGTAATTAAAGTTGTACATCGATACAATGCTTACATTGGACATTGAACCATACTAACAGCAAGTTGAATTCATCGGTGTGTTAGTGTGTGATTCACAGCCTGTCAGCTAGATATCCCGACGCGCTTACAGGAATACCTCGTGGTTTTACAAAAATTTTTTTTTAAGTACATAAGAACTCAACAAAATTGTTAATCTGCAATCAAAAATTCAGCGTGTGCGTGCTCAGTTTTTATTTATTTATAATTCGACGTAGAATATGTCGTTTTTTTCGATTATTGATAATCCATTTTTTAATATATGGATCACGATTATTTTTTGTACAGCGATAATACTTTTATATATTATTAAACCGCTTTTAATTAAAGCAAATAAGAATTCAAAACAAAAATCGAAAACAAACTCGAAAGTTACAAGTAAGTACAGGTTTTGTTTTTAGCGTGGAATGCGCTGCTTTACATGTAATTTTTTTGTATAGATCAAAACCAAGGACCAAAACCAAAGAAAACTAAGAAAAAAATAATTAATATTCAACGTTTTCGTGTCAACGAACAAGCATTTTCACATTCTTGGCTAATAACTTCATTTAAGGGATATTCTGGTGAAATATTTGACATAGATTTCTCAAGTAACGGCAAATATCTTCCATCTTGTAGTGAAGGTAAGATTATAAAATTTACTTTTATTACAGAGTGTTTCAAAATACAAAGTATTTTTATGTATATATTGAAATATGGTTTATTGTAATCAATTTTCTATTCATTATATATGTTGCTAAACAAATATTTTCACAACATTTTTTTATGACAAAAACGGCTTTTTTTGTTAATTAATTTCTTTTTTTAACTTAGTGGATTTATTCTCAAACATTCTGTATTTAATTATATTCGATTTATGCCTTTGAATTTATTCCAAATTTTCGTACCTTCAAAATTTTCTGGAAAATCGCAATTTTAATTTATGTGGCTTGATAGATATTGTGGTAAAAACAAACATTAATTGAGACATTTAGTAACAACAAATTTTCTAAAGATATTTTAGTCAAGAAAATTTATATTTCGTGTAATTAAGGAATAATGGTGAACTTTTCATTATATTATGGGTTTCTCTATAATAAATTGTAGTATCATTATATATATATATATATATATATATATATATATATATATATATATATATATATATATATATATATATATATATATATATATATATATATCAAACTTTGTATTTTGAAACTCATATAAGAATGGGTGCGTTTAAAGTATGTTATAAGTATGAGGGCGTTTAAGTATGCTATAAGTAAGGGGGCGTTACTATAGCTGTAAATGTTTCCTCAACCCTCCCTTCGCTGTAATTATAATATTTTTAGTTAAGGGTTGAAAGTTATAGCGATAAGGTGAAATATATTGCTCAGTATTTGGGGATTATTATTAATTATTGTGTTGGGTGTTCTGACGTGAATTATTATTTTGATGAAGACGCGCTGGACCCAGGTGAAAAAGTAGCTACATGCAGTGGCAGTGAATCATCATCAATCGGCAGGTACCATCCAGGCCCAACCATAATCGCCAACAATAGTAACACACAAGTCAAACGAAAAAATCGGCGTAAAAATCGACATTCAAAGACACCTGACGATACAACAGCCAGTAGTGGTTCATCCCCGGAACTACACAAGAAAAATATTGTGAAAAAAATAGCCATAGAAGATTTTACTCGTACAAAAATGGTGCTCTATCCTCCGTTACGCAACCATACAAAATTAAATACAAGTGAATCGCAATTATTTCATTTTCTACAGCTTTATTTACTCACTCCTGAAAATTTATTAGGTTTGGGATATCCGGTGGAAAGTGGTACATATCCTGGACGTGCAATAGTTTACAAAAATCCTTCAATGAATCCCCAAACACATTTCGTTTCTTCACGTTTTGATGTGAACGCTCGAGAATTCGTGCCTGGTTCAGGTTTTATGATCGTGAATAAATCTGATAATTTACCTTCGCGGAGTTTTGTAAAGTGTAGTGATCAAGAATGTGACGAAGATAGTGGACAAGGTTCGGGAACTTCGAGTCCAAATAGTGAAAGTAGTGATGAAATTATATCGGATCGTTTGACTGAAAAAAGAATGTGTATACGATGTGGTCAGGACTTTTTTATTGGTCCAAATGGGGAATATTTAACACAAGAACATTGCAATTATCATTGGGGAAAGTTACATCGAACGCACGATCCTAAGGTTGGGATTAAATCAGAATATACATGCTGTAAACGGGGTTGTGATTCGATTGGATGTTCGGTCGGTAAATTTCATGTTTGGAACGGTGTAAGTAACGGAATAAACGGTCCTTTGGATGGTTATGTTAAAACTCTTGTAACAGGTAGCGTCCCAAAGGATGAAAACTATGGTGTTTACGCTCTAGATTGTGAAATGTGTTACACATCAGACGGACTTGAATTAACTAAGGTAACAGTGGTCGCGACTGATGGGCGATTAGTTTACGATTGTTTTGTGAAACCTGATAATGAAATTGTCGATTACAACACACGATTTTCGGGTATAACCGCAAACGATTTGTGTAAAAAGTCATATAATATTGTGAAAACGTTAAAAGATGTGCAAAGTGATTTAACCGAATTTATTCATGCGGATACAATTTTAATTGGGCACGGATTAGAGAATGATTTACGCGCACTACGAATAATACATAGTAAGGTGATTGATACAGCAGTGACATTCCCACATTATTATGGATTACCATTTAAAAGGTCATTGAAATCATTAACAAGTTGTATTTTAAAACGGGATATTCAATGTGCAGGCGTTGTGGGACATAATAGTGTTGATGATGCGCGTGCATGTATGGAATTGATGTTATGGCGTGTACGAAAAGATTTTCGAATACAATTACAAGAGCTGCATGTTCATGTTCATCAATGAGCAATGGATATTCACGAATAGAGACTTCTTAATTTTTTTGATTAACTTATTTATTTTCGTTATACCTCGCAAAATATAACAAATTGGTGTTTTCTCTTTTACTATCTTCGCTTTTTAACACGACGTGGGTGTTTTAGATGAGTCCTCATAATCATAGGTTAGATACGAAAAGTATAAGTTTTCATATCTGAATTATTTTAAGCATCCATTTATCTTGAAATTTAAAATCAAAATTACATTTTTTTTTACTATTTTCAAGAATGTCCTACTTTCATTAATACTTATTTTAGATGTGAATTCATATATATATATATATATTGACATTCTTGAAAATAGTAAAAAAAAATGTAATTTTGATTTTAAATTTCTACCTATCTCAAAACTACCAAAGCTTATATGGTACCGTAATTAGTATCCAAGGATGTAAAATTTTGGTTTATTTGGTTTATAAAATCAATATTTAATTTGCAATTTTTTTTAACCAAAATTCTACAATTTATGATAAACTATTGTCAAACATTTCAATTCGCTATAACTAATTTGAAAATGTTTGGAAGAAAATATAACACCAAGTGTTTTTTTTTTAAAGTTTATTAAAGATAAATCATTACTTACTTGATAAAGAGTTTATAAGTCGAAAGTGCACTCGTATTTTTAAAAAAAATTTAAAGTGAAAATTAGACAAGTTCAGTTTCCATTAATATATATATAAAGATAAATCATTTCATAAAAATCGTATACTAAAGTTTCAAAACCTGAGGACGCTCTTTTGAAATATGTAAATTGTATTCAGAAGCAGAGGCAGAATGAGAACTTGGCTTTTTAGACAATATTTGAAATAATTCTTTATTACATAATAATCTTACCTATATATGCGTATTATTGTTTGTTTAATTAAGTAATTAAATCCGGGTGCTTAAATTTTTTAATTTGTGTTTTGGAAAACATTACTTTGGGTATCTTTAACTTTTTCTTTCAATTGCGCTTCATTTTTGCTTTCGGTTTACCTGTTTATTCTATCGAAATAATTTATATTTCACGAGTCATTATAAAATAAAAATGTTTTGTTCAAATATGAAATATAAATATAGTTCAATGAATACGCTTGTGCGTCTCCATTTCAAACTTTACCATTCCAAATACTGCATTCAGTCTGTAAATTCAAACACACATAATATACTTCTATATAGTATTGGCACCAAATTACAAAAGGATAAACATAACTTCAATTTAGTCTGTATGCTTAGCCTAATTATTAAAAAAAATACAGGTGATTAATATTAAGTTGAAATAATAATTATTAGTATTATTATTTTGATGGAATAAATTTCTAAATCGAAGACACAAATAAAGCGCAATTGAATAAAACATTTAAAGAAGGCCGATTTAATGTTTTCATGATTCAAAATACAATCGAAAAAATTTCAGAAATCTTAATTATTTAATTAAAGAAAAACAAAAAGACAAATGTATCAAACGAATTTAAAAAGCACAAATGAAGCACAATTTATTGAATATTTTGTTTATTCGTTTGAACAATGACGAGGGCCCATTTCCCGGAGCTTATCTGTTAATGCTAAAAACAAGCTTGAGTTCTCTTATTGCTTTTATTACTAAACAATAATAAAAATAACTTGATTTCTTTTTTGTACTCACTTTGTGTTGGATTCTTACTTATTTAGGTGTTAAATGACTCATAATTTTATATATTGACGAAATTAATATTCCGATATAAAAAGTATGATGTAATTTTAATACGAACAATTATTTAACATTTTTCTAAAAAAATCAACTAATTAATCAAAACAAGAATAGCTGAAAATAACATGTCATAACTGAACTAGTCAGTCATTCTAACAGATGTATTTAAAAATCACGGAAACCGACCGATTTGGTTTGGGAAAAACACTCAACTTGTTTATTAATTTGAGAAAAAACTTTTTGTATTTATTATTATTATTATTATTATTTTTTTTTTTTTTGTAACGGAAATTTTTTGTATTGTAAAAAACGTTTATTGGTTTTAAAATAGGGATAGCGAAAATTGTATTTCGGATTACTGGAAAAAAAAAGAACAGTATACGAAATTAAAATGCTAAAATTACCTTTTCGATTTAGAAATTCACAATTATGTGAATTCCATTGATCTCATTGGTTGGTGTGTTTTTGATATTTTTTAAGAAATTCCATATTTTGAAAAAACTGAATTGTTAAAAAAAAAAAAAAAATAGGTGAACATTTGACAATAAATATTAATATATGTTTCAAACATTTAAAATATTGTGGAGTAGTGATAAAACAAATAATTTGTGTAATCTCCGTCCAATTTTTATAATTATAATGGCTCAAGAGCTGATCGGAAAAAGTGTTGTTTATTTGTAAAAGAAAGGCCGAAAATTTAAACTCGCAATTATATTTTTATAAGCCACTTGATGTGCTTCTAACCACGGATACTATTAACAATTTGTTCTGGAAGGATCATAATTTTCCAAACAAGCATCACTTTTTAGGGTCAATTCTTCGCCAGTTATATATAACTTTTATTAGATAAAACTTTTGAAAACACTCAAGGAATTAAATTTCTAATTGAATCTATCAGTCATTTTAAAAATTCCATTTCTCTTTTCATGTCTCATTTTTATTCATTTTTTTTGTTTTTGTTGGAAATAATTAATGAAATGTAGATACGTATTATCGGTATAAACAACGTAAATCAATTCATTCCATCCTCTTCAAATACGACAGCGTTAAAGACGTGATGATTCTTCTGAAAAAAATTTAGAAGTACAAAAAAAAAATCATTCGTGCTTAAGACAATAAGAATTTTCAGTATTATTCAGATAATAAAGGAATAAAGTATCATTTGATTAATGGGATTGTTTTAGTTAAGTTATATACCATTTTTTTAAATGTTTTATCAATATTTACTGTGAAACTTACTGACATTTGGATTTTTTTACAATCCAGATATCAAATAAAGCTTAAAAAAAGCCCTGTGAAAAATGAAACACTTTTTACTGATTCATGAAAAATTGTAAATGTCTGACTTATTAGGTTTTTGAAATGACTGATACAATTGAATAATTTTTAAACAAATTGTAAAACACAAAAAAGCATTGTCGTAATGTAGATTATTTTATTTTGTATTTTATATAGAACGTGTGCTTCCAAAAATAAATTGCAGCGCTTGTATTTATAAATTTTTGGAAACAAGTTTCAATGAATGCTGTTGTGTTTTTTTAGATTAAAAAAAAAATATATATATATTTTTAATAAAAATTAAAAGTTTTTGTTTATTTATTTTTGACACCTTGAGATCTTGAGACCTTTTTGTTTAATTATTTTTTGCAGGTTGTGAATTTACTAGAGTTCACGTGACATTCTGTTTTCATTAGGGACGATTTGAAAAGATCGGTTTTCAGATAGTTATAAAATTGCATATAAAAGTTAAAGGTTGTCCTGATAAAGAAAGCACATTCAATCCTATAGAAATTGAATAGGAATGAATGGGACATCAATACAATTGAGTAGGAAATTTCATTAATAAAATGATTTCTCCTATTCAAATTTGAATACTGTTTTGTCCCGTGATTCTAAATATTCGTTTTTCGTTAAAAAAATGTATGTTTTTTACTCAATATTTCATAAATAACTCGAAAATCTAACCCTTTTACGAAAAAAGCTTAGGAACAAAAATGAAGCTTATAGAAAAACAAGGAGAAATATTTGTTTAATATTCCTATAGATATTTTAAACCGAATTATATGTCTAGTTAGAAACAAATTTTAATAGCACGATTTAGCGTTGAATAACATTTTAAAAAAATATTTCGAAGATAAACTCACAGAATGATTGTTTAAGTAAAAAATCTTCAAAATGAATTGTGATAGAATTTGTTTGCCCAAAAAATAGTGGAAATGTATTGAAGATAGCAATATTTAAGAAGTATTTTCGAAAATGTGTCCGAAAAAATTGGATTCAGTTTACCAATCGATTTAAAAATTATTTTGCTGGAAATTAGACTACAAGATCTTGTAAAGGTAAACTGCCTTGTGTGCGTAGTTTTAGAAAAAAATTAGGTACTACTACAATAAAATTCATCGTCATACACAATTATGAAATGAATCCTTGATATATCTAAGCTAATTTTCATGCTACAGAAATTTTTTAAACATAGTAATTTTTACATATCTTACTCAATTTTAGGCTTATTTTGAAATAAATTTTTTTTTAGTTAATTCAGTCTTTTTAATGTCAATCGAGAGTTTTTTCTACACGAAAGATTTAAACCTATAAAATTATCAGAATGTATTATTGGTACTTAAGAAGGTAGTTTGGTAGCCAAATGACTTAAACTTAACCCAATATTTTTTTGTAATTATTCAAAAGATTAATTAAAGACACATATAAAAAAAAAAAAAAAAAAACATTGTTTTACCTCACCGTTTAAGAGATATAATTAATTAAAGTTTTGGAAAAATACACGAGCTCTAATGAGTGTTCTTGTTTAATAACTCCGGAAATGGAAAAGTTTGTAAAAAATTGATAACTTGACCACAAAAAAAAAAAAACTTTTAAATTGATAGAACTATATCCCAAATATACACTGCAAAAATTTCAAAATAATTTACCACGTACTTTCGATTAAATTAATTGTTCAATATTGACATATGGCTTCTACCTCTGTCGTTTAGCGGAGAAACTCTATCCTCCATATTTACTAGGGGAAAAATGGCGGCTCCATAAGCGCGCCAATTTCAAATAGTAACTAGCGTTTTTAATGGTATATAACAATAAAAGGATATTGAACATTAATAAATATAAAAAATATTTTTTATAATATTAAATTTATTTTCTACCGAAATAATGTATATATTTATATTAAAATAAAAAAAAAAAAAAGAATTTACGATATAAAAAATAAAGTTGACAATTCAGGGTTATGTTTTGAAAATAATTTAAAGTTGGTATCATCTAGTGACAGCTGAGTACTAGTCAATTAATATTTTATTTATTACATTATTTTAACTATTTAATTATAATCCACGCTAAATTATATCAATTAAATTCTTATGTGAAATTCTACCAATTATATGCTTCATTATATGAATGCTTCGTATATTTATTAGTAAATAAAAAAAAATTAAAAAAAAGTATTTTATTTGATTTCGGATTGCGGTTACCAAACTATTCAATGTTTAAAGAAACGCCATTATTTCAAAACTAATTTCTAAGAGATGAACTAAATAGTTTTAATTTCATTATAGATCCACTAGTTTTTGTGCTAACAACTTCTTTCAAAATTCATTTTGAAGTTTATTTCGTATGTTTTCCCGAAATATTGTTCGTTTTTATATTATTCAACGATAAATGCTACATTTAAAACTTTCGAATCGGAATCTTTTATGAACTATTTTTATTATTTCTATAGAATTAAAAAACAATTTCTTTGCTTTTCTATAAGCTTCGTTTTTGTATATAAAATTTTTTCATTAAAGTGTAACATTTTGGATCACGGATAACTGAAAAGTACTGACTTTTCAAAACACTCTATGCTACCCTTTTTTAAATATGCTGTTCTATAGATTTCTGTGGTTTCTACTTTTTATGTTGAATTTTTCATCCATTGGAAGGGGCGGCACCCACTCCCTCAATAGAGCGTCATCTAATAAACTAAAAATTTGACTAATATGCGGGTTTGAACGGTGATCTACCCACTAGAAGCCTCCTTAATGGTATAATACTAAAAGCATATATTATAAACTTAATCTATAACTGGAAGTTATTAATCTATAATTAAGAACTATTTAAATAAATTTAAATTTTTAATCTAGAACAATTTGTCTGTTTTACACTATCAATATTGTTTAAAAGATTTATCACTTCAGTGTTTGGATGCCTTTCGAGGCGAGAAAAGTATCTGTCACTGAAACACGCAATTTCTTCACGTACTATGGGTACTTTCTGACTCCTGTGAATATCGTCATTACGGAAATGTACTTATTGTTCGTAGCACTATTGATAGTAATCTTTGGAGAGTTTCTATATTACTGTTACTTGCAGTTCCCCATAGTTGAATGCCATAAGTCCACACCGGAACTTATGAACTATTTTATATACTAGCGCTTTATTGTCTATTGATAACTTAGAACCTTGTCCTAAAAGCCAAAACAATTAAGAAAATTTCAAGGTTAACTGTTTTCTCTTTAACCAAATTTGTTTACGCCATGTAAGCCTTCTATCTAGATGTATGTCCAGGTATTTCACATCATTCTAACAGCTGGACAGGTTTCTTTTCTCAGAGTAAATGAATTTTGTATTTTATCGATACTGGTTTGTAGTCTTTGGAAGTTACCAGATTGGATAGGAAACAAATTAGAAAGTTCTTCTTGAAATTTGACTTGAACGTATCTACTTTCTATGTAGAATTTTAAAACGCATTAATAAGTACTTGGAACAAATGTCTTTAATTTGAAAAGCAGCAAAGGATGCCATACTTGATCAAAGGCTTTGCTGACGTCAAGTAATGATGCTGCACAATATTTATTTTCTTGAACGCATTTTGTTATCGTAGTTACTATACAGTGTACTTCTTCTATGGTGGAATATTTTTCACGAAAACCAAACTGATGATCATGAATCATTTGCAACTCTTTCAATATAAGTTTATATTTATAAAGAAATAATTTTTCAAAGAGTTTGAAGAATGTTGGTAATAAACTGATAGGTTGATGCGATTCGACTTTGTTAATCGGTTTTCCTGGCTTTAGAATTAGTATGATTTGTGAAATTTTCCAAAGACAGGGAAAGTATCCTAGTCCCGAGATTGCATATAAACCGAATAATTATTATCCCTTTTCTTGGAACCTCATTTAAAATCCTTGTTGTAATTTGATCAAACTCTTGTGTTTTTTTACGGTTTAGAGATTCAATTCCCGTACCTATCTCACGTAGAGAAAAAAAGCTCGATTGCAGAAGCTAACTGCAAAGGAACACTTAGAAATTCTTTAATTTCTTCCTCTGGCTCATCTAGTGATTTAGAAAACATTTCTTTTAAATCTTGTGAAATAGATCAGCCTTTGCTTTACAGCTTCTTGCCCAGGAATCATCAGCTTTACGTAAATGTGGAACATGGTGTAGTGGCTCCAGTGGGAGATAAAATTTCGAGACAGTCTTGAATATTAATTTGTCTAAGATTTTCCAACAAAAGTTTCAAATTTTGAGATGATCTGTTTAAATTATTTTTGTCTTGGGAATTTTGTTTGTTGCCAGATTCTTCTTATTCTACACTTTTCAAGTATTAGACATCTGATTTTTGTGGTAGTATGGCTTTAGGTTTAGAAAATTTTATATCTGAAGTTGATTCTATGGCTGCTTTTTAACTAGCTTCCGTAAGATTTTGTACAGCTGTGTGACTATTGATTAGATACGTACCACTTTTCCTTAGCTTTAAATTTTGAATCATTTTATTTCATTTTAATATAAGAGTTGTTAACAAATTAATCATAAGGCTGTTTTGTTTCATTAGGTCACGGAATATTCCCTTTAGTTCTGAAAATGATTCTTTCATGAAAACTACAAGATTTTATTCATTGTGATTTGATTTATGTGCTTCGAATAATGGCTTTTGAAAATTCTGACTATCGTTTTTAACTGATTATGCGTACGAAAGTAGCTCGGGAAGTTCAAACGGGAGTCTCCATATGGCATTTTCTAAAAGCTTGGTACCTTTTTTCATGAAGTTTTATATAAACTTGGCATTCTTTGTAATTAGCTGGCTGATTTTCGCCACAGTTCACACATTTAATAGGTTCATCTCTGGTTCTTTTGGGTAAAGATTTGTAAAATGGTTGCCTGTGCATTTCCTGGGTATCACATTTAAATGCTCGCCCACAATTGTTGTGTGTGTTCCAACTTTCGGCATCGCTTGCACTGAGGAATTTTACGTTTTTTATTTGGTTTAATGTCAGTGTTTTATTCCCTAGTTTAGTAATCGAGTATATCGATTTATTGTTAGGGCTATTATTTAGATCGATAAAACATATAGGTAATCTTGAATAATATCCTCTGATGGTATACTACTGCTGTGTATATTTCTAATCGATGAGTGAAATAATTGAAAATTTTTTCATTTGAAACATTTTATTTATTTCCTTAAAGATAGTCCCATCTTCCGGAATAATTTTTATTTGGTTGTTAAGAACCTCAGTCAATTATTTTTATCAGAGCCGTTTGCATTTAGATCCAGTTGGAAATCCTTAAAATTTACAAAATGTTATCTTTTTCCGTTTTCGTCAAAATCAGGGCAAAACGATTTTTGTGATGAAATTGGAAGAGCTTGACTCTCTTTTCTATCGGAATCGCCGTTCGCTAACTTAAGACATTGTTCTGCCAAGATAGTGGTTGATTTGCATTTTTTTTGTGGCTTGAGATCTGTCCATTATTTCGGAGTTTTGAGATAATAGGCTCAATCTTCTTGATACAATTGACTATCCTTGAATGTAGCTTTCTGTATTAATATTATAGGTAGTAGCATTAGCCTTGATTTTTAAAAATTGTGATGTTTTTTGATGACTGCTACCTACTGCTAGAAGATTAAGATTTTGACGGCTCTCGAGCATAGAGTATTGATGGCGTTTAACTTAGATTTGTAGAGTCATATGACATTATTTATAAAATCAATATTCAAAAATAAATTTAAATAATAAGACATTCCAAAATTTACTGACCTACATTCATTACTGCTCTTAATGCTGATCAAGCACAATGATTGAATTTACACAATTATATATAGCCCAGTCATATTAGGGCTTTCACCTCGGAATGAAAGATAATAAGCTGCAAATTGGTATGAACCTTTGTTTTGTCATTCTAAATGTTGTCTCAAAAGTCACAATCGTTATCGTGTCCGCGTCTCAAGATATTCAAGGTCAAAGGTCACAAAAATCTGTTTTTCGCGAATATCTGGCTTCCTATCGGTTAAATGAGATTTGCATTTATTATAAAAGTTGTAGGCTATAAAATTCCCTACAACTTTTGTTTAAACTTTTTTTTCATACGACCAACCGTTTTGAAGGTAGAGCGCGAAGAGTGCACATCGTACAGTCATATACGGCCTAATGCAAGGTCAAGCGTGAGTTATGGTTATCAGTACGTTATAAAGTCAATTATTTACTTGGAAATTATAATTATTAAACAATGCCTATTATTTATGTACTAACTATTAATTATTTATATTTAATTAAAGTAAGTAACTTGATTATTTATATATAATTATTCATATTTAACTATTTAAGTATAAAATATTATTAATTCTGGATTATATATTTTAGTTTTATTTTAAGTTAACACGACATTATATATCTTTTCTTTAAAACGCGTAAATTTCTCAATACTTATATACCTGGAAATACTTGTCCCTACCCTATGCCCTTTTCTATTCATTGCCGGGACAGATGTTCTATAGTATTCAAGGCCACTCTCTCCACTTTGTATGAGTCAAGATTATTCGTTAGTTTGAAATTGTACCGTTGCAACTACGGACGTACGGTTTTAAGAGCTATGGCTGATTTGTGTTTTATATGTGATAAGAAACTTTCAGAAGGTGTTTCTGTGAATGTCGTACGTGGTTTACAAACTTTAAAAACTGCAAGTATTGAAAGAAATGATGGACATATAGACTATTTAAATACTTTAAGTTCTGTAAATGTGCATTCCGAGTGTCGAAAAGTGTACACGAGTAAAAATGTTATTATTGCATCAAAACGACGCACAGATGAGAGTGAACCTTCAACGTCAAGTGCACCTCGTAAAAAACGAAATGAAGTCTTTGATTTTGGAAAGTTATGCTTATTTTGTGGCCAAGAAGCTGATGAAATAGCAGAAAAGAAAAAAAAATTAAAGTATAGACGGACAATAAGTAATGTAAGTACTCTTGCATTCAAAGACAACGTAATTAAGAGAGCAGAAGAACGAAACGATTCCTTAGGAGAATTAGTAAAGGAACGTATATATTACGAGTATGATTTGATCGCTGCTGAAGCAAAGTATCATACTATTTGCTATACCAACTTTTTAACCCGAGTACCATCTGCAGATAAAAAGCCTCGCCAAGATGATCAAGTCACTCAAGCAATGAAGGAGATTTTTTATTATATAGAAAATAATGAAGATTCTCAATTTACTTTGAAAGAACTTAAAGATGTCCGTACGGAATACATACCTGACGATAAGACAATTATTACAAAATTACAACAAAAGTATTTAACTGATATAATAATCACAAAAAAAATTGGATCATTTACAATTATATCTTTCCGTGATACACAGCTTAACGTATTATCAAAAGCTTGGTAGAAAATAAAAAAAGTACTCCTGTAGAAGAACGTCTACGGATTGTAGAAGCTGCTGCGGCTATTATTAGGGAAGACATCAGATCATCTGTAGTTGAAACAAAAACGTATCCGAATAAAATGCTAGATTGTATTAATGAAGAAATACCAAAAACATTATCACATTTTTTGGAAGAAATGATATTAAAAAATAGAAAAGGACAAGTAGATCATTTAAAAACGAAATGCACATCTATTAGCCACGCAATAATGGCTTCGATACGAGAACGTTCATTTTCATCACAGCTACTGTTGGGCCTTTCCGTATTTCTTCACAGAAGATATGGGTCTAAAAAATTGTTGGATGTTTTATCATCTTTAGGATTTGCTGCATCATATAGTAATACCATACAGTATGAAGTTTCAGCAGTTTACCACCCTACTTCGTATTTTACCATCAGAGTCTGGTGCGTTGGTACAATATGTTGGAGACAATGCAGATATTAATGTCAGTACTCTTGACGGTAATAATACTCTTCACGTTATGGGAATGATAAAAATAATTACTCCGAAAGATGCTGTAATTTATAATGATCGCATAAAAAAATGTACAACTAAACCGAGTGCAAAAGAGTTAGCAGCAATATCACATGTATCTCTTTTAGCATATGAAAAGCCAGTTGTACCTGGGTACAGCAAGATTCAAGTCCAAAATCTACATGATGATCAAGTACTGATTGAAAAAAAATTTAATGCAGTTGATTTGTTGTGGTTATACGGAAAATGGAAGAATCTTTCACCGTTGCCAGGGTGGAATGGCTATCTTCAACAACTTACGAAAAATAATCAAAATTTTTCAACTTCTCAGGTTATATTTCTACCTTTCATTGATCATCCTGCCAGTAATTTAGACACAATTTATACAACTTTACATAGTGCTATAAATATTGCCAAGTCACATCAACAAAAAACGTGCATAATTACATTTGATCAGCCCCTGTACTCAAAAGCACGTGAAATGGTTGCTGTGTCAGATGCAAACTCAGACTTGTCTAAAACAGTTGTCAAACTTGGAGGATTTCATATGCTCATGTCTTTTCTTGGATGCATAGGACATGTAATGGACGGTAGTGGTCTCAAGGAAGCTAAGTAAAATATATGCTACAAATTCGGTCGACAAAATGTTGAATGGTCACGCTTATGCAAGAAGTATCAGAGGCCATATATTATTACGACTTGCATTATCAATAAAGATTTTTGAAGAGATGAAAATTGAAAATTGTGTGTTAGATGAGTTAATTGAACAGATAACTAGTCGCGATGTTTCCTACGAAGATGTTGAAGGATGTACGAGCAGCTCCAACTCGTTAATTGATCAATTTCAGGATAAACTAAAAGAATTAAAAGCTCGAGGTCCCACGGCACAGTTAAGGGTGCAATATTTTGAAATGGTATCAATAGCCCTAGATTTCATTCGCGCTGAAAGGCTGGGACTTTTTCAAGAACATTTGGATGCAGTGCGAAAAATGCTGCCCTATTTTCATGCTGGTGGTCATTTCCTATATGCGAAATCAGCTCATTTGTATCTTCAAGATATGTTAAAACTTGAGGAGACAATGGATCAACAGGCTTTTGAGAACTTTAAAAACGGATTCTTTACTGTAAAACGAACAGAAAAATTCAATTCTGGTACAAGGACAGACATGGTAATCGAGCAAAGTCTGATGAAATCTATGAAGACAGAAGGAGGAGTATCTCGAGGCCGAAGTACACAAGAAAGTGTTCTATGTAAGTGGGTATATGCTATGTATGCCACGAATACAATTTGTGAAGAAATTGAACGGTTTTGTAACATTTCTTTCGATTCTGTGGACCAACATGTTGATGCTAGAGATTCACGAATAAAAAGGGATGATACTGATGTAAATGAACTGGTTGGTTGGTTTACGCTTCATAATCCCTTTCCAAATACGAATCAGTTGGTATCCTTAGCTTCAGGAATCGTTGGAAATGACCAAATTAATTGTCACCGAGCCCATGAAATTGGATTGCAATCTATGGTAAAGATAACTGGTTTGAACTTCAACGAAATAAAGTTAAAACGCGTCGATAAGGTTTTACCGCTTTCAGCCATTAACAAATCTGTCAAAATTAATGATTGTAAAGTTTCTATAGATCCAATGTTACTTTTCCAGAGAATAACTGTAAGCAAAAAATTTGAAAGTAATTTACAAGAATATCTTCAGTATGAAGTAAGCCCGTATCCGACATCTTTATTTGATAGTAATGGCATGAGAAAAACCACGAAAGCAACATTATATGACAATATGATGCCTGTCGTTATCGATCTTGATGAAAATAATGTAACATACATCATCGATGGTGGATTTCTTCTGCATCGCGTCGTATGGAGCAAAGACGATACTTTCTCTATTATTTTAAATAAGTACATTAAATATTTACAAACACATTATGGCTCAGCAATTGTTGTTATATTTGACGGATATTCGGACTATAGTAAAAATATTAAAGCACTGGAACAACAAAGAAGAACTGCTGCACTTTCAAAATCATATGAAGTTTGTTTTGACGAAACAATGGTTGTGCCAATCAGTCAAGAAAAATTTTTATCAAATCGGTCTAATAAAAAAAAATTTATCGACATGCTTGTTGAAAAATTTAAAACTGTTAATATCACAACAAAACAAGCCAGAGATGATGCTGATGTTCTCATCATTGACACAGCTATTGCCTTATCAGAACATCAAAAGACTGCTGTCATCATAGGAGAAGATATCGATTTGCTCGTTATTTTAATTGGACGTACTCAGTCACATCATCAGGAAATTTTTTTGAAAAAAGTTGGCAAAGGCAATGTCAAAACACAAATATATTCTACTAAAAGTTTTGACCAATATCCTCGTACTAAAAAGCACATTTTATTTTTACACGCATTCAGTGGCTGTGACACGACTTCTGCGCTATTTAAAAAAGGAAAAACAACTGTTACTAGAGCATTGGAAAAAATTCCTGATTTAGATAAGCTGGTGGAAGTATTTCAACAAGAAAACTGCCCAAAACAAACATTATTAGAAAATGGAGTGCGCATCTTGTTGGCATTATATAATGCTCCAAAATCTGAGGACAACATTGATCATTTCCGCTACACGCAATTCATCAAATTTACAAAACTAAATAAACCTGTACAACTGTCATCACTTCCACCAACAAGTGTAGCAGCTCATCAACACATAAATTGTGTCTACTACCAGATTCAAACGTGGTTAGGGAAGGACTTAGAACCTCAAGAATGGGGCTGGATGCTTGAAAATGAAATCCTGGAGCCCATACGAACGTTATTACCTCCAGCACCAGCCGAACTACTAAACGTAATATTTTGCAATTGCAAAAATGGTTGTGGTTCCCGCTGTGGATGCAGAAAATCAGGGCTACAATGTTCTTTAGCTTGCGGCCAGTGCAACGGACAAGCTTGCCTCAACGCTTCACTGTATCCAAGTAATCCCGATGAAGAAAATACATATGATCCCGATATTCTGGAAGGTTTGGAGATGAACATGACAGATAATGAGGATGATGACAATGAATCGAACATTTTTGAGCGACAAGAAGAAGAAGACGACGAAGAAGAAGAAGATAATTAGCTTCCATTTCCAATTTCATTACAATTAAAATCAACAAAGATACTTTTGATATTTGAACTCACATTTTGATAAATGTATATTATGCCGTATTTAATAATAAATAAAAATATGTGTAAAATATATACTCTTACTATCATTTTAACTTAAAATAAAACTAAAATATATAATCCAGAATTAATAATATTTTATACTTAAATAGTTAAATATGAATAATTATATATAAATAATCAAGTTACTTACTTTAATTAAATATAAATAATTAATAGTTAGTACATAAATAATAGGCATTGTTTAATAATTATAATTTCCAAGTAAATAATTGACTTTATAACGTACTGATAACCATAACTCACGCTTGACCTTGCATTAGGCCGTATATGACTGTACGATGTGCACTCTTCGCGCTCTACCTTCAAAACGGTTGGTCGTATGAAAAAAAAGTTTAAACAAAAGTTGTAGGGAATTTTATAGCCTACAACTTTTATAATAAATGCAAATCTCATTTAACCGATAGGAAGCCAGATATTCGCGAAAAACAGATTTTTGTGACCTTTGACCTTGAATATCTTGAGACGCGGACGCGATAACGATTGTGACTTTTGAGACAACATTTAGAATGACAAAACAAAGGTTCATACCAATTTGCAGCTTATTATCTTTCATTCCGAGGTTGACCCCTTTTTTTACCTAATATGACTGGGCTAATATACAATTCACAATGTTGAGATAATGCTTAGTAGATAATGTCACACAAGTTTATTAAATTTATTAACATATACAAATTAGAATTTATTAAATTTTAACTATTGAGGTCAAATTATTTTTGTTTGTTTTTTAAATTATTTATTTTTAACATTAAAATACATCTGCCTACATTGACGGACAATGATGGAATGAATTACCTACATAAAAAAAATCATCTATGTCGGATTAGTTTTGATTTGTCACGAAAAAATTTCCTAATTTCTTCCACTAGATTTGAATGTAGAATTACTTTTATTATATGTGTTCTTTGTAGAGAAATTTTTTTTTAACTCTTTCGCTACCACTTGGTATTATTTGCTAGTACTTTGATGCCGGATATCTGTTCATTGTGTTACAAAATGGTAATATTTACGGATCCTATATCGAATCGAAAGTATCGAGTACTCAAGATGTACTTTTCAATATCTGAAAACATTGACACTTTTTCCTATTTATTTTTTTTTTTTCAATTACAAAATATCATTACCTAAAAGACCAAAATATCAAAGAAGTATTGATTTGTTAGGATAAAGGGTCTAGAAAAAAATATCGATTCTTTGAAAATTCGCGAAGTATCGATATTAAGTACGGTTGCCGGATAAATATTTCGAAAAGTCCGAAGATATCTACCTAATAATTATAGAGATGTACTGAAATAAAAAGGCTCCTTTTCTCTCGATAGTAAAAAAAAAAAACATAACAGAACGGAGACTTGATTAGTTTATTTATTTATATACGTTTTTATTATACATACGTATGCGAAGGCGCGTGCTATAAAAATTTTCATTTTTATTAGCTTTGCTAGCTCATTTTATCCATGTGAAATATAAATATAGTAATGACATAAGTATAGTTTTTGTTAAGAAAAAATAATTTTTGTTTTCTTTTTAATACGAAGTAAAAAATATGGATTTTTTATAGATTAGAGATTTTTTATAGATTGCAGAAAACATAATGTTTTCGAGTCTCCAGGCCTTACTTAGTACTTACTGAGTAACAAATTGCAACATC
>CM035591.1:23226-323226 GCA_020423425.1 Chrysopa pallens
AATTTATTGTAGAGAGGCTCAATTTGTGGAAATCCATTGTTATAATTGTTTTTGTGAAAATAAAAAAAAAATTTAAAAACGTATTCTTTTTTAGATGTGAATATAAAACCAGAAAATGTAAAAATTGAACCAGAAAATAATGAATTAGAATTAGCGTTACATAAAGCACGTATATCAAAATTAAAAAATCCGAAAAATCCAGCCACAATAATTGAACAGGTAAAATTAGAACACGTAGAACAGGAAATGAGCAGTGAAGATACGGGTAACATAGTTCTTAATTCAACAGCAGAATTTTGTAGAACATTAGGTGATATACCCACATATGGTCGTGCTGGAAATCGTGACGAAGAGGAAGATTTACTTGTAAGTTCTTAATAAAGTATATTTTTAAAGATCTGATTGGGTTTGCTTGTCCGTGAACATGTTAATTCAAAATCGAAAACAGAAATTAAATTGAAATATTTCGGGTAGTACATGATTACTACCCGAAGACTGACCAAAATTTTTTTTGTTAATTTTTTGGGTATTAAATGAACGTTTTACTTATGTAAACAAAACTCTATGCCAGAAAATACCATCTCCAAAAACGTGTATTTTGTAATTGGAACTATATATAATTTTCCTGCACAATGCCTCGTAAACGAACAATTAGAAAGTTTTCATTTTTTAAATGTAGTCAATTATAGTCCTTAAAATTAGAAAGTGAACGAACAAAAATTGTTCAAAAATAACCGCTTTCGAGTGCTTTAAAGTTTGTGTATACAGATTTCATATATTTGTCCTTACGAATTTTAATGACATTATTTATCATGGCCTGTTCAACAGTCTAAATTTGTAAATGCTTTTATTTACATCCGTGGATTTTTATTTCCATGGTTTCGCAATTTTTTGAGTACAATGCTATATTGTGCCGCATAATGTTGTATTATGCTGAGTGTTAATTGGAACATCTATTAGTTTTTAAGTCTACCGGCAGTATGCATTGAGCTCATGATTGGCTTTCAACCTGTTTAAAAGTTGTTAACTATCACAAATAAATAATAATATCTGGATGATCGGTATTTTTTTTTTTTTTATCATTATTCTTAGTATTATTATTCACGTCAGGAAGAGTCATATTTTTCAGTTGAGACTACTCGAATCGATAAAACACGAATAAAATGACATTTTCTAAAAATGATTCCTAGCTAGATCGATTTATCGCCCCCGAAACCCCCTATATACTAAATTTCATGAAAATCGTTTGAGCCGATTCTGAGATTCCAATTATAAATATATATATATATATATATATATATATATTATATATATGTCGTAACCTCCAATTCTATTATAGGAAAACCAATTTGGTTCCACAATTGTTACTTGTTTTCCAAAGAATCGAATTCGACTGGAAATCCTGATGTTCTGGTTTAACGGGATCGCCACTTGATTTTTTCGGTAAATACAAGAAACGGAGCTTTGATCTTTACTTTATTTAATTTTCGACTTCGTGTTGATGTTTACTTTTCCTTTTATCGATTTTAACTTATTGTTATTGACTGTTAAGGTTTATTCTTTAATTATAACAAAAAATACTTTGTTGATTTTTATTTAATTAGAATTGTTTAAAATACAATAACAGTTACAAAATAATGTAGAAAATTCTAAACAAAAGAACTGATCAAAGACTTCTAAAAATTTTACTTGTTAAAATTTGATCAAAAACTTCTCAAAATTTTACTTGTTAAAATTAGATCAAAAACTGAATTAATTTGAAAAATAATTTTATTTTATAATAAAATTAAAGCAAAGCTTGCTAAAATGATTTTATGAGAGAATAATGTTATTTCAAGGTTTTACTGTAGAAAGGAATTTATTTAAGTATGTTGTGAGAAAATGAGGAGTCAGCAAAATCCATAGTATGGAGATCTTCAGTTGTGGTAAATTCCAGTACACGACATATAAATATATATATATATATATATATATTTATATATATATATATATATATATATATATATATATATATATATATATATATATATATATATATATATATATATATATATATATATATATATATATATATATATATATATATATATAAGAATTGCTCATTTAAATATATAAGATTATTTAAGGAGCTTATTGTTAATTTGTAAGTAATAAACATGGTGCAAATAAAATAAAAATATATATCAATATGTATTAACTAAAAGAAAAAAAAACTTTAAATGTTTGAATATTGGTATCACTTGCGTACAGAACTCGATAACATAGCTATTTCGTATGCCCGATTGTTCGAGGGGGTGCTGTAGTTAGAACATCCAATACGGGTATTATGTCGCATAATGCGCTCTTTTGTTGTAATTTGAAAAAACAGCCATTATTATACAAATAGGAGAGTAGGCAACAAAGATATGTTTCCGACCTCAACAGCACTTGTCAATAAAAATGGCTAGTTGTTCATTCTTTCAATGGTTTTTATTTAAAATTTTTCCATTTCCCTAACGATGTATCAAAAATTGTAATCTCGATGTAACTAGTATATAAGATGATCTATTCTAGATAAAGCTTAGGCTAGGTGCTATAATTTTTGTGATAGAAGAAAAATTTGATTTTTTCCATTTTTACAAAAACAACAATTTGGAACGCGTAGTTTATTCTTAACAAAAACACTCTTATTGACTCACTCAAACGACTGTCAATTAGCAACTACGCGTCTAAAAAGGCTGAAATCTTGGTGAGTAACTGTCAAAAGTCGCACAACTACTATTGCATTGTTCCCAAGTGTAAAAGTACGGCTGTGCAGATTTTTTTTGCAATTAGAATCGTATTAATATCACAATAAAATATTTATTCTAAAAATTTTACATTAATCTGAATAAACATTTAATTTAAAATGAAATCTAGTTGGCATTTTAAATCACAGATTTGCTTAAAATTTTGAATCTTTGTAAAACCATTTATAAATATGATGATTTGCAATTAAAAAAAATAAATAAATAAAAACACCGAATTAGATTTGAGTAGTAGTACAAGCTTAAAACTTTAATAACTCAATCAATTTTAAACATTTAGAAATTATTATTGTAACGTTTTTTTAATTCTTTTTTATATTATACGGCAAAGTTAAAAACAAGACAATATTTAACAAGTGGAAACCAATTCTATCGGGTAATCTGAAAATTTGTTCATGAGTGTAATATTTACAAAGATATTTGTAATTTTAATATTTTGTTTGGGTTATAATAAATTAACATTACCTGCGAAATTGAACCACAATACTCATCACCAAAAGACTTCATGAGCTCAAATTTAACTTATTTAACTTATAACTAATAAATAACTAATATTTCAAACATTAACTTTTTCCAACATTTTATTTATTAAACCATAAGCGATGGAGAAAAAGTTTGGATTTATTTCATAGATCTGTTATTTTGAAAAGCATATTCCTCAATATTTATAGATTATGTCTGCTTTTAGGACTTTGAGCGGGAATTAAAATATTCAACAAATGAGCCCATGGATACAGAAAATGGCATGAGTGGTTCATGGGTAGCTGTTGATACTGACGGCCAAGGAATGTCCTCAACTCGAGTCAGTGAAATTATAAATCAAGAAGCACCAATTTTAGACGAAGAACCAGATGTTGGATCGGGAGTTGCTGCAGCGTTACAACTTGCAATGAGCAAAGGCTACTTAGATAAAGAAGACACAAACAGGCCTTCAACATCTCGTTTTGCTCATCTTCAAGCTAAAAACTATTCAATTGAAGATAAAGCACATGGGTAAGTTTCTTGTTAAACTATCGGTTTACTTCTTATTTAATATGGTCTAACACTTAATAAAATACACAAAAAAATTTCTCTTTATAATTTATTTATATAAAAATCTGGAACAAATAGATAATTTCGTTTTCCTGTAACCTAAGACAGTTTTGCTTTAGGAAAAACTAAAAAAAACAATAAACTCGATGAAAAGCTTTTTAAAAGTACCGTAAAATGGAAATAAGAAACACATATCCTGTTAAAATTGGTGCCAAATTTATATTCACTGAGATTAAGTGAAATTTAAAGTCATGATGTTTAAGTATAAATTTAAGATAATTGGAATTTATAAAAATCTGAAAAAAATGTTGGTGTTTTTGTTTTTTAATTTCGTAATCTATCAATTTTTTTATTTAACAATTTGATAAAAATCACTGTATACAATAAAAACAACCAAAACATAAAAATATTATCGAATCTCTCTAATTTTTATGCTCTTCAGAACTAAAAATTTATTTTATCAATCAATTAAGATTATTTCATAAATTTTGAATGGAAAATTATTTTTTACAGAGATGATGACAAATTTGGACGTCGAGACAGATATTCTGGACCCACAATGGATTTCAAAGAAAAAGACTCATATAAACCAAACGTTAAATTGGATTATATTGATGATGAAGGTCATGTGTTAAATGCAAAAGAAGCTTTTAGATATTTATCACACAAATTCCATGGCAAAGGTCCCGGTAAAAATAAAATTGAGAAACGTATTAAGAAAAATGAGCAGGAAGGTTTAATGAAAAAGATGAGTTCAACAGATACACCATTAGGCACTTTAAATATGTTACAAGCAAAACAAAAGGAAACACAATCAGCGTATATTGTTCTGTCTGGAAGTAAACATACTCATTCGTAAGTATCATAAATTTTATACCGAAAATCAATTTTAGGGGAATATAAATAGGTTAATAATAATTGAATAAGTGGGGGTATTCAGTTTCCTTTATAATGGTTTTGATTGTAGATTTTATTGAGTGTAAATGAAAATATAAACTTACAATTACAAATTACATATTATAAAATAAAACATAGAAAAAAATAAATATCGTCACACATATATGTACACACATATATGGTATACCGCCCATGCAGATAACATGTGCATGTGATGAAATTGGCATACGATGTTGTCTTGGTAGTTAGTCATTATCAAAATCCTTAGGAAACCATAAAAACCACAGATGGAATGAATATATTAGATTTAAAATTGTTTTTTATTGACATTCATTATTTTGTTATTGCCTAGGGGAACTAAAAGAGATACACATCATGACGAGTCAATTAAATTTTAAAATCTATGACTTGATCAAAGTTAACACGTGTTATAAATGTTAATAGATCAGGTCTTGTATGAGAATAACGTCAGTACAAAATGAGTAAAATATCTCAAACATAAATAAATAGTAAATTATCCCAGCTTAAGGTTTCTTAAATTAAGTAAAAGCAAAGTTCTAAAAAAATTTTCCGAACTCTGCTGATAACACTTTTATTTGTTATTTTGTTTAAACTTTCAAATTTGGTTGGATTCATATATTTGAACTGCCTTTACAATAATTCTGGGTCACTATGGATGTTGTTTTATTGTATGAAATTTAAATAATTAAATACATCGCTTTCGAAGCCATTACGCCAATTAAAGTTTCGATTATCGAATAATGTTTTTTATTTTAAATTGATCTAATTCAACCATTTCAATGTAAAAGCTTTAATTGTTATCTTTTGATCAGAAATTGCGAAAATCATTATTCTTGAAATTATTAAAGATTATTTATTTTTTGTGTTAAACATTTAAATGCCACTTAGCGCTTGTGGCGTAACATAAACTATAGCTTTATCTGAAGATAGCTCTGTCATGGTGGGATTGCTCATAGCCTAATACAATTGTAGATAAAGACTTCAAGCGTTTCCGAAAAATTGCTTTCTAAACAAACGGACCCGGTCAAAGACGATATCGTTGTATTTTGACTTTTGACGTTTTGAAAAACAACTAAAATAAGTAAAAATTTTAAAAATTATTTCCACGTATGTATATTATAGTGAGTGAGCGTATGTATAAATTGTATATAGTGTGTGTTAAAGCTATAATAAATTATTAAAATATAGCCATCAGTCTTGGTTCTGATGTATATCATAAACACGTAAAATGTAGATACTAAGCTAATACTTTTGCATCTGGACAGTCTCGACCATACTACCTTAATACACTATAATGTAAAAACATATATTGCTAACTCCGTGACTCACAACCTTCAAAGAAGGTATTGGCACATAACCGTGGCCTTAATCAATTAAAACGCATACGGTATAACCTTAAAAGGCGATTATAAGCTCGAATAGGATGTTATAATTGGGTATGATAACATATTGTAAGCATTTAATAATGGAATATACCTTTAACCAGTCCTATAGGATGTTATAATTGGGTATGATAACATATTGTAAGCAGTTAATATCCGGTTTTCAATACATCTATGATAAAGCAACTCTCTGTGGAAAAGTGTTTATTTCATAAGTATGGATTTCCAAGAGAAAAAATGTATCCCACATCACTATTCAATCATTAACTCTTGTAAATTGGCTTTAAAGATTATATTAACAAAAAATATCAAGAATAAAACAAATAAGTATCCTGATTAAAAGTAGAAATTTGTTTTAAGCATTCTTAGAGGTTGTAACACGAAAACGATTTATATAACAATTTTTACATGAAAAATTAAAATTTCAGTTAGGTTAGAATTGTAAAATTTTGATCACTCTAAATGATGTCCCTAAAACCTTTGTTAAACGCAATGAATGTTATATTATAAGTTATAGATTAAATATTAATCGAAAAATTTTGAACCTTTAAATAAATTTAAAAAAAAAAGTCTTTTTAAAGTCAATCTTTTTTCAATAAATTACACAAAAAATCATGGTACTATAAAACTGAGACGCTTTAAGTTTCTTTTATTGAGTTTTTGTAAATTATTTTGTCGTAACTTTTCAATAAAGTTTTTTTTAATATTGTACAATAACAGCAAATAATAATAATTTTGTTAAGATAAAAACTAAAAAAAACTTTAAAACGTTATATTTCTTATCTCCATGCGGTCAGTTTTAAGTGGAATACAGTTCAAATATCACTAAAAAATTATTAAATTTTTTTTCATTTTATTTTTCTAGAACTATATTTGAAATATAATTTAAAATTTATTGTTTTTTCTTTTTGTTTCAGAACGAATCTTACAAAAATGAAGCGTTAAATTTATCTTCAAAATATCTTAATTATAAAAATTATCTCTATTAATAAATATATTAATAATAAAATTTCTTGTAAATTATAGAGACCCAGAAACTATTCTATAGACAGAATTTTTAAGGATACTCAGACTTCCATCTTGTACTTTGCTTAAGGAAGTACGAGCACCAAGGCAACTTTTGATAAAAGGCTTGATTTTTTTTTAATACAAAGTTTAAATATGTCTAAACAAATTCCAAAAATTTGAAGGAGATTGCCCGATCATTTAAATAAATAATTACTTTTAAAGTTGAGCAATTTAACATTGGTCTTATGGGGTAACCTTCAAACATTGATACATTTCTGTATTTTTCTCGTAAAACTGTCGGTGAATATTTTTAAAAAACTTATGGATGAAAGTAAATATATTAGTGATAAATTTAATTCAAAAACATTTACACTTGCCCGACTAATTAAAGTGTATTAATTAAAAGAAAAATAAATGCCCCCACTAGCCAATGTTAAATGTATATCTATATATTGAAAAAAATCATATGGTTACTGCGTTCCCCTTACCGCTCTAGAGTCGATACCTATCCCCACAACGCCTGGCGCTCGTACTACCTTAACTTTTTTTAATTTGTGAAGCATTGTATATCGGTATATCGCTACCAATCGTTATTATATCTGACTTCTGATAGAAAATTTAAAGCCTTATAGATTTGAAATGTTTTAGACATCGAGATTCTCCGTGTCATGAATACTTTTATTTAACGAAATTCGCTTTAATTTTCCTGATTTTCATTTTTCACTAACTGATGTAATAAAATCATAAAAAATTCTATAGTCTCATGACACAGAAAAAGACCTTCCCATTAAGATTGTGAAAAAAAATTTCGAAATTTTCTTTAGTTTGGAAGTTCTTTCAGAAATGCGATTTTCATCTTCTTTCCTTACGTCACAGTTACTCTTTGTTTTTCAGCCCTACTTCCAAAATTGCATGTATCATTTTTTAACCATTAAAAAAGACATCCAATAAATGTAACACTGTTTGTGTAACATTGGTTCTTTTCTATTTAAAAAATAGGCGTTCTTAATACTATTTTTATTGAAAAGCTAGATATTTCTAGTACAGGTTAATAAAAACTTTATAAACAAAGAGGCTCGATTATTATAACATTGAAACTGCATTGGCGTTCCTTTTTTATCAAACTAAATAAAAAATAACCACAATTATAGGATAAATATAATAAAATCGTATACATAGGTAAGTCGATGTAAAATGAGTCTTCAATATTTATTACTTTAAATCGTATCGAGATTAAAATAATAAAAATTAAATTATTTAGGGTCAGTTTTTTAGTCTATTTATATTTATTGTAAAATGTTATTAAAATCCGTAAAGTTCGCCTATACTCTTCGAAAGTTCCCTAGATAAATTCAAGGAAAACGAGCATATTCAAACCGATCAAGGTATGTTTTTAATTATTTAATACCATTGAAATCAAGTTAACTGGTAAAAAATATACATGCATAGTATTATATATATTTTAATGTATATTATTTATAACTGATCTCAACCGATCAGCAAAGTTAAGCAACATCAGACACAGTCTATACTTGGTTGGGTGACCGTCTAGATTGCTGTGTTCTGTTGTTGTATACAATATACCCACTGTAGTCACTGATATGACCTTAGTAGTTGAAAAGCCAATTAAAATAAATTTAAACAATAATAATATTTATAACAAATGCTATTAAATTCATATTTTGTAAAAATAAATGTTTTTTATGTATAGATTCTTGTCTTCAATTGAAAATGTTCAACCTGTCGCTGATTTAGAGGAAACACTTAAAAGGTTAGCTTTTAAATATTATTTTAAAATAATTGCAGCGAAAATGTATAAACTATTGATATTAGAGTTAAAATCAAGGTAAACATTTTAATTTTTTATACTTTTGTAAAAATTTAATTTAAAAACTTAAAATTATTTTTACTTTTAAATGTTGACTTATTGTTTTGTTTCCTCCTCCAGCTTGTCACAAACTTCTATTGAAGGAAATTAGATTTTCAACCCTTAAATAAATTGCACTCTTCAAAATGTCTGATTGGGTAGCATCGGGCCAAAATTTCAAGCTAGTTTTCCTCTTGAATTTATTTTCTTCTCTCGTAAATTCCAGAATCTGGAATATACAGTAACTGATGACACCATTTATCTTAAGATGGACTCAAAGACCAAGTCGATCTTTAGAATATCTGGAAGCAGTTTTTAACAAAACTGAAGTAATATTAACAGCATTTAATATTGTTTTTAATTGTTGATAGCCTATTCCAACACTTTAACTACTCCAAATATTCCCGTCGCCCGCCAAGTGAATTTCAATTATGGTTCGTTTCATATTACTTGCAGTAGACTTCAAAATACTATTTAAAATTCGCGTAATTTCTTGTTGAAAACAATTTTCCAAGACGAAAATTTTATGCGATATAAAATTACATATTCATATTGTCGAAGAACGAAACCTAAATCTACAATTCTTAAACCTTTTAATAAATCGGGGGTTAGTGGAGCTTCAGTTTCTTGCTCGATGGCAAGTATTGTAATTAAAAAATATATCAGAGCAACTGAAATTAAAAAACAAAAAACCTATAAATTTTATAATAAGTGCACGGTTGTTACAAAAAAGAATTCATGAAATTGATTTTGACTTTGATAAACCACTAACAATCAGAAGTTTCTAATTTTCTGTAGATAAATTGAAAATGGCTAATTATTAAATAAATAATTCTTTTCAAGAAATATTTAAAAATCTAACGCTTTAAGTTTTCCTATTAAATAAGCTGCAGTTTGTATATTTTCAATAATTATTTATAACTAGCAGACCCTGTCACGCGTTGCTGTGACAATTTGGAGCACCCGGTATTTGTTGTGGGGCAACCGGTATTTATTGCGAGTCACCAGGTATTTCGTGTAGGAAACCACTGCCACGAAAATTTTATATTTACACCTCGTATTTTGTATGCGTACCTCTGAGTTTGCCTACGACCTTGAATATAACTTTGATAATTTTGATAAATCTCGTTTTTACATAATTTTGATAAATCTCGTAGGAATCAGCCTGCGTTTGCGGAAAAAATGTAATTATTTACGACATCTCATTAGAAATCTCAAAAATAACACTATTTGTCCACTATTTAATGGATGTTTTTATACATATAAACCTTCCTCTTCAATCACTCTATCTATTAAAGCCAACCGCATCAAAATCCGTTGCGTAGTTTTAAAGATTTAATCATATATAGGGATATAGGGACAGAGAAAGTGACTTTGTTTTATACTATGTAGTGACGAAAAAAAAAACGAATTTTACAAACTATGAATTTAAACCTATTATAATATATTAATATTTATTTGTTAAAGTTATTTTTAGGAAATACTAAATACACATTATATTAAGACTACAGCACATATACTAAGCTTTATCTATAATACATCCTCTTATTTATTAGTTATATCGCCAAAATGGTATTTTATTATGTCGTTCAAAAAGTGGAAAGTTAAGGTTAAACCTAATTGATAAATTAGCCATCCATATATCTAAATAATAAAATTAATATACAAAATGTATTTATATTGTGTGGCTGTTAAATAAATTCTTTCCTCACCTTTCTTTTTCTTGTTAATTTCTTTTGGAGATTTTCGAAGAATACTTTCAATCTTTTGGCATATTAAAAAACTTAAATTCAAAACTTGTGGCTCTAAATAATTTAAAATTATTTATATTTATTATAGTTTAAAGAAATTAAAATAATAGAAACTTAAATAATATAATAGTTTAAAAAAACTAAAAAAACACGCATGCATGCGTAGTTCGCGCACTAGCTCTATCTTTATTACTCTCATGCAAAGGATCCGTTCAGATGCGTTCTGCAGCCAACTTCAGAGAGTTACCTACAGACAAACAAACATACGAGTGAAGCTAATAAAAGCGTGTTAAATAGTAACACTTCATATTTAATACTAAGTTGACTCATTTTACATTGTTTCATCACATATATATGATTATTTATATTTCTCCATCATTTTTGAGATATATTTTTCAAGTACTGTGATAAAAAAAAAAAGAACGCTAGCACACGTTCTATGTAATACTAATCGAATCTCTTTGTCTTGAAAAATATTCCTACCATGTATTATACACAAAACCCATTGAAAAAAATAATACAGTAAAACACGATAAGTTAAAGTCCAAGGGAAACACAAAATATTTTAAGTTATAGAGGTTTTAGGTTATCAAGGATCTATGTTTGGAATAGGTTAATACAGAGATTACTTATTTCAGTTATAGAGGTTTTGGGCTCTGATAGGAAGGCAACATATTATTTTTTGAAGTTATAGAGGTTTTAAAGTTACCGAGGTTCTACTGTATTAAAATCGCCCACTTTTTTTAATGAAAAAGAATGAATAATATACAAACAATATACAATTTATTGCGTGTCTTTTATATCCTTAAACCATTATATCTATTTTTGGAAGTAGGCCTGAAAAATAAAAAGTAACTGTGACTTAAGGAGAGGAGATAAAAATCTTACTTCTGATAGAACTCCCAAACGAAAGAAAATTTCGAATTTTTTTTTCAAAATATTACATTAGATTGTTAAAAATAAAATCAGGAAAAATAACGAGAATTTCGAAATAAAAATAAAAGTATTCATGTCACGGAAAATTTTAATCTCTAAAACATATCCAAATTTCAAATTTATAGGAAAAAGTATTTAAAAGTTCTATCGAAAGTCAGATTGAAAGTTTGGCCTCATATATTGGAAAAACCTTTGGGTTTTTTAATTTTCTTTTTTCACTATTACATATTTTAGATGATGCTTAAATGAATTATAAAATTTCATGTATATTAAAAAATATTTAAAATTTGTAAAGAACAGTTTGAGGTACTTTGTATCCCAAGAAAACATAAAAATGTTCAAAAAATGTTTGTCTTTATTAAAGTTTTTCAAAATACAAATTCTGAACTTACACCCTTATTCCATCCTCCTCAATTATGAAACTAAATGGCTCCGCCCCTACAGCACCCTTTTGTTGCATTTTCCGAAATTTATTTATGGAAATTATTTGGTCACGATTGGTTTCTAAACTAAAATGCATATATAATTGAAAGATTTCAAAACTAAATTTTATAGTACAGTATCTGTTAGTAGTATTCTGAACTATTAATCACTTTAAAAATCCAATGAGAAACCGAATAGAGTCGCACTAAACATATGTGGCCTGTTGTGGCAGCATCTCTTGACTCGGAATGATGGAAATTAGTGTTTTAAACATTCATCCTATTCTACTTAAGAACCATTTAGCCCAATAATATGATATAAATAAATTTTTATGAATTTGCAAGACAATAATCATTATTTTATGTCATTATGTTTAAAAAAATTATGAATAATTAAAATAAAATTTTATATTTAAAAAATATACATAAGAAAATTTTAACTGCAATTACATTTTGTTAAATATGAAAGTCTATAATATTCATTAATTTAAAATATTGAAATTATCAACCATAATTTGAACAATACAAATGAAAATTTAGAAATGTGGGAAAATCAAGAAAATACAAATGATTATGGTAATAACTCGTGAGAAAACAATTTCCACGAAAAAAATTGGGAAAACCTTAAAAAGGTGTGCTATAAAGGTAGAGCCGAACTGAATTACTTTTTTTTAGTCAAAATTTTAACAAGGAAGACCTTACAGTAGGAAATATACGTTAATTTAATATTTACACAGATGGCCAACGTGAAATACTAAAAGAGCCTGAAAATGAGGTAATGAGTTGTAATTAATAGTGTGACATTTTTATTCAAAAACGTGTTAAATACTTTAATTATGTATTTGAAAACAAATTAAAATGCAGATTTGAAAACATGTACAATATTCAAATACTTCTGAACAAAATTGCAGCCCATAGAGACTATAATATCATTAAATACGTTGTAATAGAGTAGTAAATTATACGATATAGCCTCTGTTCTAATCAATCATAAAACATTGACATTGTAAAAATAAAGATTGCAATAAAAGATATTTTTGATGTATTTGCAAAACTGGAATCAACTCCTGGTACATAGAGAATACCTTCAGGTCCAATATCACCACCAAATCCGTTACCAAAAATAGGTTCTTTTCCTGTACCATTGTTGCAAAGAGATTTTGTACATGCTCTGTAATAAGTCTTATAAACTTCATCTGTTACATCTTTATTTAAAAAGACTGGAGTATCCTCACATCCACGAGAAAATGTAGCTAAACCTGGAGGGTCCTTTAAAAAAATTAAATATACATACATATTTTAAACAATTGATTCTCTTATCTATATTTACGGTCAGTTCTTGTCGAAAAGTGATACAGTATTTTTTATTGCAAGAAATAATTGCTGATTTTGAAGCTGCTCCTGGATTTTTTAGGCAGACTTCATCGTCCGAAGAACCACTTTGTGTACACGAATAACATTTTAAACCTAAAACAATTCATTTAGTAAAAAATTTAAAGGTTGTATAGAATTAAACTAATATAAACCTGTTGAATAATTAATGAAACATAGTAAGAGAAGAATTTGAAATTTCATGTTTTGTATAATTTTGATCATTTCTGAGTAATTCATATTTCTAACATTGTTATATTTCTTATCTATTTAAATTTTTTGATAATTTATATGATAATGTCATGAATATAATAGATATGGATTAGTAGCCATTGTTGTTTTTCTCATACTCACAATGTTTTATACACAAGCATAGAAAATAGTACATGTCAACAACATCTATTCGACCATGGTATGCTATTTTTACACCCATCCTTAAGACTCAAACCTGGTTTAAAAAATTTTTAAAGTTTTACATAGATAATAGATGGTATTGTCTTACAATATATTTAAAATAAAAATTTTTGAAGAAATATACATGTTATAATAATAATATTACATGGACGGAAAAATCCGGGCCTAACACATAAATGGTGCTAGTTTTATTGCAGTCACCTTTTTTCAGTTAACACTAACCTTCAAAAGACAGCTGTTAAAATTTCATGATATTCTATTGATTAGTTTGTGAGTTATTGTGCTAAGAGTGACGCTACTTTTGTTATTTTCAAAACAATGGATCAAAAACAATTTCGCATTTTAATTTTACACTGCTACTTGATGGGAAAAAATACCGTTCAAGCGAAGCAATGGCTTGAAAAGTGTTATGGGGACTCCACTCCATCAGAAACAACAATAACACGTTGGTTTGCTGATTTCAAACGTGGTCGTAGACACCGATGATGCAGAACGCAGTGGACTCGAATGATTGCGTTGCTCTTGATGGAGATTACGTTGATGAATAAAGCTAATTTTGAACAATAAAAACTGTGTTTTCTTTGTTAGGCCCGGGACTTTTCAGTCCATGTGTTAAAATCCCTTTGTGGTAAATTCCAGTACACGACATATAAATATATATATATAATATATATATATATATATATATATATATATATATATATATATATATATATATATATATATATATATATATATATATATATATATATATATATATATATATATATATATATATATATATATATATATATATATATATATATATATATATATATATATATATATATATATATATATTTATATAGATATATAGATATATTATATATATATATATATATATATTTATATGTCGTGTACTGGAATTTACCACAAAGGGATTTTAACACATGGACTGAAAAGTCCCGGGCCTAACAAAGAAAACACAGTTTTTATTGTTCAAAATTAGCTTTATTCATCAACGTAATCTCCATCAAGAGCAACGCAATCATTCGAAATTCGCAATTATATATATATATATATATATATTATATATATATATATATATATATATATATATATATATATATATATATATATATATATATATATATATATATATATATATATATATATATATATATATATATATATATATATATGTTTACTGTTGTTATCTTCTTCTTGCTTAGCTCTACAGCCCTTGGTGGGCCTTGGCTTTCTCTACAATAGAGTTCCACGTTCCTCTCTCCTTTGCTTTAATTTTCCAGTTCTTTATTTTTAATTTTGATAAGTCTTCCTGAACTTGATCGAGCCACCTCAGTTTGGGTCTACCTCTTTTTCTCGTATTGAATAATTTTCCCTTCATGATTTTCTTAGGCATGCTCGTTTCTTCCATTCTTTCAACATGTCCAATCCATTGTATTCTTTTAGCTTTTATTTAATATATTTTGGTCTCTGTTGCTCAAAACCCAGGTTTCTGATCCGTATGTCACTATTGGTCTTATAAGAGTTTTATAAATTAGCATTTTACAACTTTTTGAAATTAATTTACTTCCTAATAATCTAATATTTGCAAAACTGTTGTTATATAAAATAATAATTCCTTTTGGTTAATGGCTATATAGCTGAAATTAGCTGAAGCCAGAAAAAAATATATATACATGTTTTATTTATTTATTTTATATATTATAAAATTTTTTCCTATCTAGTAAAGAAAACGGTCAAAATATCTGGAAAACATAAAAAAATGAACTATTATTTATTTTTAAAAGCTTTTTAATTTCTTTGAAATGTTCAATTACATATTTGACAAATAACAATTTTAAATTATATCTGTTTTACCGTCAAAATTTGTATATACTATTTAGTTTCCAAACAAATATTTAATTATTTCGAGAGCAGTGCATCTTGCCTTCCAGTAATTCAATGAACTAACTGTCCACACATTCTATGTCTATGGATAATGTAGTGCCGTATAATTAATTTTTTAAGATTCCCACTTCACTTTTATCAAGTAGTCAACCCTAATGATGGATACTATTCTGTAAATTTACAATATTTTAAGACATTTTTATATATACAATTTTCTTAATATATTTTGATTATTTGTATGCCATTACTACTAAATTTGAGTTATTATAGAATTGGTTACTTTTAGAAGCATAAAAAATCGTGTATAAGCTACTTGCACACATGGGTTGTTTATTGTTAACTATATACACATCTTCTATCACGGAAACAAGCGATTATAATTACCACAAAATCTAAGATTCAATAATAAATGTTATGTAGTTTATTGAAATATACTTATTACTCGTCATATTACATCTGTTGATACTGTTAATGAAGATTAAGATGTGGTAGTGTAATGGGCAATGTTGCCGATGGCTTAAGTTAAAATTACCCACTCCATAAAGCCCCATTACCCGTTTTTACCCGGCCCACTGAAAGGTAGTATCACCAACTGCTAAAAGCGCGGTAAATTTAAAACTAAATATTAAATCTTGAAGTATTTAAAATAAAAAGTACACAATAATTAATTATTAATAAAATTGATTAAATTATTATTTTTTTTTATAAATTTTTAAAACATAACATTTTTAAGTATTTAGTAAATATTTATTAAATTATACATAAAAAATATTTATTCAACGTTTTAACAAAATGTAATTTTAATAAAAAAACCATTACCCGCCTGAGTCCAATTACCCATCATTTACCCATTCAACGTCGAATTACCCGAAAAATGGGTAATTATCCGGACATTGGCAACACTGGTAAGGGGTTATGTACACTATTAGATATTCATGCTAACGAAGATTCTAACTATAGGTATAGTTAAGAACTACTTAGAACTACCAACATTTAAACACCAAAACTTGTAATTGTAATAAATGGAGTTTTTCATAATAATGCACAGTATATAATATATTACAATAACTAATGGCATTTTTGATAGGCTATGGAAAAAAGTCATGTTAGAGTGTTATGAGTTGTTAATATTTTTGCTACAATGGCGCTGAAATCCTACTATATAAGCTATATAGGTTCACTGAACTATAGAAGATGGTACAACAGATTTGAACATTACACGTCAAAAATGTGTGACCAAAAGCGTATAATTAATGGCAGCACTTATAGTCGTCGTGTTTGCAAATATGCCACGATCCACACATACTACGATTACCACATACACACTAAACATACAAGAGTTGCTTATATGTTCCGCCATACTTTTTTACAAAAGTTGTCAAGATCTTCTATATAATACCGTGTTTGTCATTGTTTACAATACATTGATATAAAGTTCCCGTCAAATACAAAATAAGTTTTTATTAAGTATTTATAGTGATTATTTTTATAATTTTGTTCTAAATTTGATATTTTTTATAGGTGTGTGCTAAACAATCAAATGAAATTATCGTTAATATTATCTCTGTTTTACAAGAGAAATGTTTACGTGTGCTGTTACTTGGTAAAGCCGCGTGGACAGTAAATTTATACTATAACTTTTTATTTTAAAAATTCAACACGGTTAAACATATTACTAATATTCGTAATTCGATTTATTTGGGTTGGTTTACGTGTGCTGTTACTCGGTAAAGCTCGCGTGGACAGTAAATTTATACTAGAACTTTTTATTTTAAAAATTCAACACGGTTAAACATATTACTAATATTCGCAATTCGATTTATTTGGGTTGGTTACCCTTAAATCGAAGGTGTATAATAGTAGAGTTTATTCTTTTAATAGTACACTATTCGTATGTTTCCGGTACAGTTATTGTAATTTTGAGTCTTTTCCGTCTTAAACAGCAAACATGACGGGTTTTAGTAAAAAGGTATGCAATGTTTAATTATTTTTATTAATTAAAATGTGATTCTAAATTATTACATTAACTGGTTTTTATTCAAATTTGGAATAATTTTTATTATTACAGTGCTTATTATATAAATATTATTAATTGAATTTTGACACGTGCTCCGGCGTTCAAGCATGGGCGGTAAGATTAGTAAAAGTTAATCATATGTTATTTATTTGTTACAGCCTATATTAATTGATGGCCGCGGCCACTTATTGGGACGCTTAGCAGCAATTATAGCTAAAACTTTATTACAAGGAAACACAGTTGTCGTTGTACGTTGTGAACAACTAAATATCTCTGGAAACTTCTTCAGGTAAGTTCAAAAAAAAAAAAAAAATGTATTTAATTGTATAGTGAATGCAAATTTAAAGTAGAAATTAAATTTAAACCGATTTTGAAGGAAAAGAACCGGAATAAAGGCGATTGAAAACGTTGCTGTAATTTTGATTTTTGAAATATCTTATTTATTAATAGGCTAAACTAATAAAATCATCGTAGTCTGTATCTCTTTTATATTACAACAATACGATCACGTGTACATACGCATTTCGATAACAACGAAAATTGACAAAGAACTTATTTTTGTACAAGTTTAAAGGTATAATTTGGTAGAGAACACAATGAACTGTTGTTGATTTTCCTAAATTTCTCTAACTTGTATTCGAAAGTTTGTACACAATTTTCTAATATTCCTCTCAATATTGGTTTTGTTTTGGAAGTAGTTTTCACATATAAAAAGTGATTCGAATTGTCTAAATTTTCCAATGATTATTACAATATCTTACCTACATTATTTGAGAGGTTATGAAAATAAATCTATTTTATGAGAAACATTTTTATTCTATGTTTTATGTATAAAGATTTGATAGTTTTCGGGCTAATATTAGATTGTTTTTTCAGAAATAAGTTGAAGTTTATGTCATTTTTGCGTAAAAGATGCAATGTAAATCCTGCTCGTGGACCTTTTCACTTCCGAGCACCTTCTAAAATTTTATGGAAAACAGTTCGTGGTAAGTGATTAATTCAAATTATTTGTAGACTTGGACAATATTTATTCTGGTGTATATATAATAATCCCATTGAAATTATAAAAATGATTTTTGTTTTATGAAATCATTTCTTACATGCTCGAGATACCCTGCTGCTTTTTGTAAAATTGACTCACGAAATTCAATTATTCAACTTGAATTATTATTTTAGCTTTTATTTTTATGTCAATGATTCGTGCTAACAAGCGTAAAACGAATTAATCGTACATAAAGCAGAAATTTGCAAAATTATCTTAATTATCAAAATATACTCTCTAATGAATCAATAAATTGATTCCTTGAATTGAAAATTGAACAAAAACTTACGGTTAATGAAAATAGTGCAAACCAGCCGATGAAATAGTGTATAACTTTCAAACTATCGTTTAAGAATTTAAAAAACAAATAATTTCTTCTATAGGTTTAATGTATAAGTGAATACCTGAAATAATATCAATTCCACTTAATATAATAAGCTGCCAATATTTCAATTGTATATTGGATGAAATTATCCTATGTGTACGGGAATTATCGTAAGGTCATGAACCAACCACTGTTAATTTGACGTAAAGTTACATGTAATATGCATTGTATTTCGTTCAATTTTTGTACCCAAATAATTCAATTAAACGAATCCGAGTTTTTTGAAATTTGGTAAGAAAATGGAAGGCTTTTCGAAGAGTTTTCCCAAAAAAAATTTCCAAGGTAAAAATCAAAATTTGATTTTATATTTATAAATTTTTTTTTCGAGAAAAACATCTGTTCCGTTTTCATATTAATATTATACATACCAAATTTCGTAACATTTGGATAATAAAAAAGATACATTTAAAAAATAATATTTAAGAGGGCTTTATACAAAAATAATAAACTTACACCGCTAGTAACCGTTCGTGGTCTTTTGAAAAAAAAAATAAAATAAACAAAATTACCATTTCCATATATTATTATTAATCAGTACTTCGTTTTATTTACACGAATGTTGTATAAACATTCACATCTCACTTCACTTAACACTTGTTTTTATTTCATTTACACATCTGCACACAAATTTAAGAAAAGTGTGAATATTTTTATGTTTTCAAATTCAATACATCATAATATTAATGTACAAGTCAGATATACACCATCAGATTTTCTGATCAGAAAATCTAATGTAACTAAATAACATGTATTTTATATAAATCCCGCACATGGAAAGATTTTCTGATCAGAAAATCTTATGGTGTGCGCGTACATAAAATGCTGTCTTGAAGTAGCTTCAGAATTTCTGATCAGAAAATCTGTTGTTACATCAGGCAGCATCATAAGATTTTCTGAAGGAGCCCATCACTTAACCAAAAAAAGTAATTAATAAATTTAAAGTAACCGTTATTCACAGTCATTTATATTATTACCGTCATTGTGAACTATTATGAGTGGTTTAAAAATTTTATTTTATTTAAATTATAATATTTTATTTACTCTTATTTATAAAAAATATAAAATGGAAGACATGGTGTGCTTGTATGTATAATGCTGTCTGAAATAGTTTCAAATTTCTGATCAGAAAATCTGATGTTACATCAAAAGACTTTCTGAAATAGGCCATCTGTTAGCCAAAAAAGAAATTAATGAATTTAAAGTAACCGGTATTCACAGTCATTTATATTAGGAACGTCATTGTGACTATTATGAGTGGTTTAAAAACTTTATTTTATTTACTCTTATTTACTAACAAAAAATATAAAATGGAAGACATTGAACATTTAATAAATGAATAAAGGAAGACATTGAACGTTTAATAAATGAATAAAGCAATTAAAAATAAGTCATCATAATCCATTTTTATATTCCCGCAAAAAGTATAAAATATTTCATAGAATGCGCTACAAGAACATAGATCGTACTTACACGAATCCGATCATATCCGATGGTATATATGCGCCCACATGCTTAAGATTTTCTGATCAGAATTTCTTATAGGACTGCCCGATAGTGTGTGTCTGATCAGAAAATCTGATGGTGTGCGCCCGCTCATAAAGATTCTATTTTATAAATACTAATATTTTAGGGAAGAATAAAATAAAATTGTGCTTATAATTATATTTAGCTATTTGTTTACCATTTATGAATACAGGATAGTATTTTAAATTTTTATATTTTTTATTTTACACAGGTATCATATTTTCTAGTTATTTTGTCATGCCGTTCGGCTTGATAAATTAATGTTCTTCTTGAAAAAAAAGAAAAAGAAAATAAGATTAGGTTATTAAATTTTTTTTTTCAATTTTGGTTTAGAATTAGATTTTGCATAGACAATACTTTAACAGAATTGATGGAAGACGAGTAGAAAGGTTATATTGCCCTGTGAAGTGGGTGTAATAGCTAGTATATATGTATATATAAGAAAATTATTTAATTAAAAGTCGAACTGTGTTTTGGGTGAAACATAATTACCAAAAATTTATAAACAAAAACTAATTTTACAAACTATGAATTTAAAAGCTACTATCTATATATATATAAATCAATTGCTGTTCGTTAGTCTCGCTGAAACTCGAGAATGGCTGGAAACATTAATAATAAGTAACGGAAATATAAACGACAATTTAATTTTCGAATACAAAATGTTCCTAGCTGTGAAACAATTTTTGTCTTTTTTTTCTCACATGTTACAAATCCTATTAGCATCATTTCCATAGAAACCAAAATCTAAATTTGAAATTCAAAATAAATTTTCACTACTCACTAGCAGTATGTTGAACTGTCAACTGTATAAAGTGTGCATATCGCATTGTTCAAGTATTACCGGAAACATTCGTGGTTCAGGAGTTCCATTTATCTTTCATCAAGTGTATGAGTACCACAGCACAAATTATCGGGTGAACACGGTTCGGGGGTGTACCCCACCAAATATCGGGTGCATATAATGTACCGGGTGTACACTAAATATCGGGATTTCAATACGAAAGGATTTTCTGAAATTTTACCCCTAAGGGTAGAAAGGGAAAATTAATACAGTAACCAATGAACCGGGCAGATCTGCTTTAAAATATAAATTAATATCATTATTTATTCTGATTTGCCTCAGCTTTTCATTATTTAGAAATAGGTAGTTGAGAATATGTTGTTATACTTAGAAAATATTGATGTTGATTAGAAATATATGACAAAACAAGGTTTGTCGGGCCAGCTAGTAATAAATATATTAATAAGTATTTGTTAAAGTTAAAATAATACATATTTTATTAAGACTACAGCCCATATCCTAAGCCTTATCTATAATACATACTCTTATTTAACCGTAATTAAGTTAGCGTGGAATTTAACAAAATCTCAAAAAATTGCTCTATTAGGTCCGCAATTGCTCCAGTGATTGGGTAATTATTTAATTATTTGCAATCAAATTTACAAAAACTGTTTTCCTTATATCTCAGCTAATTAATACTATTTTCTATATATTTTTAATTCCAGAAATTGTCCCCGATTTGCTCTTTCGATATTAATCCATTTGATTCAGCAATTACTATTATTTATGCATATTTAATTAAAATTATTAATTACGATTTAAATAGCCACCCTAAGACTACGATGACGTCACACCTTAAGACTTATCAAGGTCATCATAGTCTTAAGATGGCTATTTAAATCGTAATTAATAATTTTAATTATGCATAAATAAAAGTAATTGTTTAATCAAATGTATTAATACCGAAAGAGGAAATCGGGAGCAATTTTAATATTTATTTATATATATATATATATATATATATATATATATATATATATATATATATATATATATATATATATATATATATATATATATATATATATATATATATTATTTTTCTTCGAAAAAAAGAGTATTTTTCGAAAATCTCCAAGAGAAATTTGCGAGAAAAAGAGCTAGGTAAGGATGGAATTTAACAGATTTAACAGCCAAACATAAAAATACATTTTGAATATTCATATTTCTCTTTCATTTTTGAGTGTTGTTTTATCTATAAAAAGATTTCGATAGTGTTAACTATCGTTAAACGATTCTTATAGTAGTAACTATCCAAAATAATTCTCATCTAAAATAATCATTTCAGTGTTTAAACGATGCACTATTTTGAAATTATTAAAAAAATATTATCTTAATAATACAACATTTATATATAGTTTTAGACCAGAGTTCCCAATTTTTTTTGTGTCGTAGACCCCTTGCCAATGTTTTCCGTGTTGCGTAGACCCCCCTACTTACCTGATATTGATTTCCTGTAAATTTCTAACTAGTGTAGTTTAGTGTTAAAAACTTAAAGTAAAAACACATGTTAATTTATACATTTATTAATTGAATTTAAATTAAAACTACTCAAAATAAAATTTTGTATCTGTTATGTAAAATATACGTAACATAAAATAAACTATAAATAATAAACAATAACATAAGCAATAAGTCAATATTTTTAGTGAGAAGGATGAAGCTGATGCTTTAATAATAAATTATCAACATTTGGCGTCAATTTTGTAAGGGTTAATCTTAAATCCTTCTCGGCTAATGATGTCCAGCCTGTTTCGTTTTTTCGTTAGGAGATTGGTAACAGCGCTGAACCCCCTTTCCACTAGGTATGACGATGGAAAAGAAATAAAAAATTTCCTCGCTATATTCCATAATACGGGATGAGTAACGGGTGCTTGTTTTGCATCCAGAATTGCTGATATCCGTTTTTAAACTGAACTTTAAGTTCTTCGTTTGTACTTAGTTCAGTCAGTTCCTCTTGTATTATGACATTCGTTTCTTCTATGTCACCATATGGATTAATTATCCACGGTGGTATTACCATAGTCAAAATATCCTCAAACCTAGATTCAAAATCTGGATAGAGAGCATTTAAATGTTGAACGTAAGTTGAAACGTCGTCTTCCTGGCAGTTTGTCTGTGACAAATTGGGGAATTGAGAAAATTCGCCCCGTCCAATATTTTGCTTCATTAGTTTAACTCTGACAAGAAACGCTGATAAGATGGACTTTGTTTTAATCAAATTTAAACTGTCGCATTGTAATTGCAGATTAACCATATTAAATTGTGTTTTGCTAACACCCCTGACACATTTTATTTTAAAAAGCTTATAAATCCACGATAACGTCCAACCATGGCGTGTTATACATCAAAAGTTATACTTCTTTGGCGTCTGAAATAAATATTTCAAAAAAAAAAATTCGATGAAAAATATTAAAAAGGTTTTATTTCAGTAAAAAGAGATATACAGTTCAAATGATAATTAATGATTGTTTATTTGACTGTATATTGTCGTATCCCGAGGGAACGATTCGGGATAATCTATGCACTCGTAGATTATTACTTGGCAGGGTTGCTGTCACCAGGTTGATCTTTTACGTTGATCCCAAAATCGAAACGATGATTATTTAATTTACAATCAAGTTTTATGTTGTGAACGGACGGAAGTATCGTATATCATTCAATGTAAAATTGATGTAAAAAAATCTTCTAAAAATTGTCCAGTCAACAATTATTATTTTACTTGAAATTAAGGGGTTAGGGTTAGTCAGAGGCACGAAAAAATGAGAATTTTCAGTATTTTTTTTTTGCTATTAAATCGTGTTATTTTACAAAAGTAGTAATATGGCATTATTATACAATGTTTTGACTTGAAGTCACGAAAATTTCAAAAAAAAAAAATTTCCAAAGTTATATGGGTCAATACTGTCTGTGTTGACCCAGTTCCAAAAAAAGGTTCTTGCGGTGACAATCATAACTCCTTGAAGATTCATTTAAAATCAATCGGATAAAAAAATTAGTTTTATAAATAGATAATCCTGGGCCTGAGCGAAGGATTTTTTTTTCAAAAGTTAACAAAATGGCGGCCTCAGGAAATTTTTGTCTAGATTTTTGGGAAAAAAATCAACAGTTAATTGGATAAGCAGAAATATCGGATGTTTCTTTGTGTTGGAGTTATTTTGTAAAAACTCAAACGGAGATAATTTTAATCGGCTTTCAAAAACTCACCCCTCCAAGAAAGGGGCATTGATTTTATCTTATTTTAATGTCAAAATACATTAAACGATAAAATTGCTTGACGCAATTGTTCCCATACAGCCGAGATTAATAATTTTTAATATTTTAACTGTATAATTTATGTATTTTCCATATTTATGGGTATAAATTAAGGAATTATGTTTATTATTAGTGTTTTTGAAATGCTATTAAAACTTGACGTATTTCAGTAGGTTCTTCACTTTGAAACAGTTTGAAATCTATTATAAGTGGTTTCAATTCTTTGTAATTAATGATTAATATTTACCTACATTATCTGATAGTATAATGATTTTAAATTTATTAATGAGAAAACATTTTTAAAAATTATCAGAAAAAAGTTTTTGTACATTTTTTACTAGATATTATTTTGTTTTTAGGTATGGTACCACACAAAACAGAACGTGGAAAGCAAGCACTTCGTAGATTAAAGGCATACGAAGGAGTACCTCCACCATATGACCGAAGAAAGCGATTGGTAGTTCCAGGTGCAATGCGAATCATGTGTTTGAAACCAGGCAGAAAGGTACGTTAATATTTTTTTATTTTAATATTAAACCTTCTTAATTTGCGGGATGCTAGGATTTCCCTATGTTCGTATGAAGTTGTATTGAGTATAAATATATATTATACAAACATATCTCCTCTATTCTGAAGTAAAGTTTAATTGTTTTTCATTGATTAAATTTTAATCAAATAGAGGAATATTAAAGTCACAGTTCCACACCGTATGCGATCTTCAATTAATAGTACATATGGCACTAAAATTGTGAAATATTTTATCAATAAAAAATGAATTTAAATTAGTATACAATTTTTGTGGAAAAAAAGAGGCTATTATATATACACCTTTAAATGTTGAAACTTTTAAAACTGAATAGTAATGTAAAACTCGTAATTCATAATTTGCTTACTTTATAGCTAATCAGCATTTATTGAGCTATAAATATTTTGAACACTGCAAGCCACAATTTCCTCAAATATTGGAATTTTTTAACTTTTTATGAAATAAATAATAAAAATTATTTTTTTTAGTATTGTCACGTTGGGAGATTATCACATGAAGTTGGATGGAAATATCAAGGTGTTGTAAAGACATTAGAATCAAAACGTAAAGTGAAAGCTGTTTTGAGTATTCGTAAACGTGATAAACTCAAGAAAATTACTAAAGATGCTGATAAAGTTGTAGAAAAACAAGCAGCGCCATTTACAGCTGTTATAAACTCTTATGGTTACAACTAATTTATAATTTTTACTTAACAAAAATAAAAAGTTATAAAATTTATTTTGTTTTATTTCTTATAATTATTTAAACAATATTGATGGTCTTCGAAAGTAATAGTATCCAGTTTTGCTAAGAAACATAAAGTATAAATCGTAATACAAATCTATTTGTAATATCATTTCTATTAGAGCAGAAGGAATCGGCGCACGAGTACCAAAAACTATTCCACCTCAATTTTTTTATGCGATCCTCTTCAAATTGCCCTCCTAATGATATAAATGCATGTTGCCAGGGCGCAACCCAGTGCCATATTGTTTAAACCGAAATTGTTTAAACAATTTCAAGGCATTGTGATTTTTCAACCGGACAAATTTTTTTTATATTCTTTATTGAAATACCAATAAAAAAGGTCCTATGACTTTTAACGATAAAGTTAATATTTTTAAAGATATGAATTTTTAAAGGTTCGAAAAATCTCAAATTTAGGTACTTTCAACCCATGAAAAATATATTTAAAAAAAACATAATGTCTAAGTAATATTTTTTTTTAAATTCTCTATACAATTGTTAATAATATTGTAAAAAGAGATTTTGAAAAATTTCATTGTTTATACCTTTTTTTAATTGTTAATAAGTATGCGTCGCTTACCTTTAAGTCTCTCTCTGACTCATGGTTTTTTTAAGATTCGCTGTCTCGCTCTGACTCATTGTTTATAGTTAAAAATATTTATTAATATTTAACAAATCATTTATTAGAGACCACTTTTTAGTCCTTAATAAATATTTCTTAGTACTTAAAGTGATTTGTTTGTATTTAATAAATCTGATATTCATTTATTAAATATTAATAAATCTTTTTAAATACTCAGAAATTTAATAAGGATTATTAAATTTATTAAGGACTAAAAAGTGGTCTCTAATAAATGATTTGTTAAATATTAATAAATATTTTTAACTATAAACAATGAGTCAGAGCGAGACAGCGAATCTTAAAAAACCATGAGTCAGAGAGAGACAGCGATACTTAAAGGTAAGCGACGCATACTTATTAACAAAGCGACGCATAAAAAAATTGAGGTGGAATAGTTTTTGGTACTCGTGCGCCGATTCCTTCTGCTCTATATCCAGTTTAACTCCTGTAAATGACTTCAATTGAATTTCTTCAGCTCAAATAACACAATAACTTTTCATGACTACAGAAATCTAAAAATGAGAAGTAATGAGTTATTTGTTTAAATATTCACATTTCATTTAAAAAACTAAATTTCAAATTCAAATATATATATATAACGCAAATAAGTTGTTTTAACCCCTTCACTACTGGTGTACAATATATTGTACGTAAAAATTTAGCATACGTATAGTACCACTTTTAATGTAGAGTAGGAAAAAATTATTTTGCCTTAAATTTGGCAATAAACCACCATGCTTACTTGCTAAAAAAATTTTAAAATTCGTTTTTTTCTTTATTTTCTGTAATGTACAATATGTTGTACATTGGTATCTAAGTGTAGTAACTAATTACATTTTTTGGTATATTTTACCCAAGTTAGGATCTTGATTGACCTACTACATATTTCTTTTTTTAAATGAAAATTATAGAAACAGTTTTTTTCCCTGGTAATACACAAATGTATTTTACATTTAACACATTGGAAAAATGTTCTACCTGAACAGTTTTCCGACTTGCACCTGGTGGGTGGATTTTTTCCATCATGTTTTGGAAGATGATCAATCGTATCTGTGCGCACCTCATTGATGGACCGAACCTCGAATTTTCGTTTTCTAGGCGTCGATGTTGAAGGTTCAGGAGATGCTAAATCAATATCTGGTGTTTCAGAACGTGACCTGTTGGATGCTTGCGAAGCTGGTCTACCTACTTTACGACCAAGAGGTGCATTGGCTTTTACTAGACATTCAGCCACTCTCATTTTAAAATGAAGTGGGTCTAATATAATATTTCTTTTTGGGGCACTTTTATTTTTATTGCGTATGTGCGATATTCGATCCAAGAATTTACAATGGCTAAGTCCACCGCATGAAAAATCATTCGTAGTGTCCATTTACGAGACTTGATATAAATTCTATATAAGCTGATGAAGCGATCCATGAGATCCACTCCACCCATTCCATTGTTGTGTTTTTTCATTGGGATTTATGTTTTCGGTCATAACGTCTTCATCATCACTTTGAACAAAATCATTTTCGTTTTCTCGTTGATTGTTTCTGATCTTATCATCTCCTACCCTAACTAAATTATTACCAGAGAGTAATTCTGGATCGTTTAGCAAGTCCAAATCATTAATTTCGTCATTATCTTCTTCGTCTTCGAAGAATTCTATGTCTGAAATATCTCCCGATTCTAAAATATCTAATATCTCACGAGCATTCAATGACTTTGTGTCCATATTTGAATTCAAACTGTAATAAAAATATAAACCATAGCTACTGATTAACAATATATTGTACACGGAAATTACAGTTAAAAATTTTGCAATACTAAATTTTAATTATGACTTACCTGCTACTTTTATTCAAGATTAAAGCCTCATTTATCAATTTATACCAATAAATTTCAAAATTTTCTCGAGAATCGTAAAAAATAATACCCACAACGAAACTTGTTTGGCAAACACTTTTTACATACTGCATTTAACAAGTTCCAAACGGTAAAAAACTGTATTTATGAATACAAATGTAAAAAAAATTGATTTTATTCCAGTTCGTTAATAATTAAATTAACTATTTAATATATTTACCACAAGTTAAGAAATGAAATTAATTATTTTTCATCATCATAAAGTTGACGTACAATATATTGTACAAATATAGTCAATGAGGGTCAATTTTTTGAAATAATTAAGTACTGAAGAGGTTAAGATAGAATAAGTATGTCTAATTTACGTCACGCTGTATGCTTGTCCTTGTTTTTTTTTATCGAAGTGTTCAATTTCTTGACTCACACATTGTTAAACGCATTGGCCACCGAATCATTCTCAATAGGACAAAAAAGGGAAGCCAATATCAAAATACACACAAAAATTAATATTCACAATTACTATTATAATTCAATCAACACAGTTGTTATTTGTTTATTTTTTATAGGATTTAAGAGGGGTGGGAGGTTTCTGTATTATATAGATAGGTATAAAAAATGATTCTGGGGACAATATTTTTTATGCAGATGAATGTAATAAAAACTTATCTTTATGTATTTATCGTTAAGAAAAATATTTTATATAGATATATCAAATTTAAAAGGTATGTTTCTTGTATTTTTGAATAGAGTGTGTGTAGTGTATTGGTAGTTAACAAAGTGTTTAACCCCTTTAGCATCCATGAAGAGTTGAGCTCGTCAAAATATGTTGTGGTAGAAACGGTACACAAACGCTATGACGAACTGAGCTCCTGATGAATAGCGTCTGGTGCTGTTACCTATCTAATAATTACATATAGCTAAAAAATGTTGAAAACGCATAGTGCCATCCTAATTATTCGAGTTAGTTTTAACTCCCAAAGTGCGTACGCGACGGCTAAGTTGGTGACCAAGTGGACGATTCTTGGGTTTTGAGGGCTAGACACAATAGCTAAATATAATCATAACCACAATTTTATTTTATTCTTGCCCTAAAATATTAGTATTTATAAAATAGAATCTTTATGAGCGGGCGCACACCATCAGATTTTCTTATCAGAAAATCTGATGATCAACGCACACTATCGGACAGTTCTATAAGAAAATCTGATCTTACTTCAGAAAATCTTAAGCATGTACGCGCATATATACCATTGGAAATGATCGGATTCGTGTCAGACCGATCTATGTTCTTGTTGCACGTTCTATGAACTTTGATTGAATATATATTTTATACTTTTTACGGGAATATAAAAATGGATGATGATGATGATTGTTAATCGCTTTATTTATTTATTAAATGTTCAATGTCTACCATTCTATATTTTTTGTTAGCAAATAAGAGTAAATAAAATAAAATAAAGTTTTTAAACCACTCATAATAGTCACAATGACGTACCTAATATAAATGACTGTGAATAACGGTTACTTTAAATTCATTAATTTTTTTTTTGGCTAACATATGGCCTTCTTCAGAAAGTCTTTTGATGTGACATCAGATTTTCTGATCAAAAATTTAAAGCTATTTCAGACAGCATCATTATACGTACACGCTCACCATAAGATTTTCTGATCAGAAAATCTTACCCTGTGCGGGCGGGGTCTATATAAAATACATGTTATTTAGTTACATAAGATTTTCTGAGCAAAAAATCTGATGGTGTGCGCCCGCTCATACTGGGAAACCAGGTATTAAAATTAATCTTGAAAAATAAGAAGACACTTGGAAAATTAATAATTATTTTGCAAGATTAAACTTTTTTGTGCGTTTGGATGAGAGTGAATTTGTGAGCTGCGCGCGCACGATTCCATTAAAACGATATGATGAAGTTGGCTACATAATAAAATTAATAATATATATTTATACTAGGAGCACAGAAGCGTACGAGTATAAATTTCAATTCAGTGAATATAACAAAGAGCATGATATATGTTGATAGTGTGTTATTATTATGTTGTCTTACTTTAACACAAATTGACACTTGTATAACATATAGTCTGCGCGCCAAACTTGTCGTATGACTTGAGTTGTTTATAACATACTTAGTAACCGGAGTACAGAATATGTACATATGTTAGGCACATCGCACATGAGGTGATTTGCGTGAAATCGGCGATATCATACATATGATTTGCTTATGGAAACCAATGTATAGTCGCACACGACGTGATTTTGGTGATTTGAAATCATACATGTGATAAAAAAATCGTTGTAAAAATGCTTCGTTTTTAAAATCATATGGGCAACTTTTTTTTATTCTTGTTTATACAGTCATATAAATCAATATTTATGACAAAGATAGAGAGTTAAATAATGTTATGTTAAATATTTAAAAATAAAAACTTGTCAATGCTTGTTTATACACACAAAAAAAAAAGGTTAGATTGATGTCCTGAACCATATAGAACAGGCTTAATAGGCGCATCTTATAAAACAGATCATAAATTTTTTTATATACATACATATGCTTTAAAGAAAAGGAACGAAGAGTAGCGAGTATTAAGTAAATGCTTATATTATCCTGCAATATTTATATCTTTGAATACATGCTATACTTTTATCACATATATGGTATTGTTGCAACTGTTGTGTCGTATACGGATAGAGATTACTTTCCATAAGAAAATTACATGTACGAAATTGCACTGTGTAAGATATGTATAATCAAATACCGAAATCGTAAGAATTCCATCATAATGCGACAACAATCGTATGTAATTTTACATTCGTAAGCAACGTTGTCAAATACATAAGAGCTTTCACCTATAGTATTACTCAGTTAAATGCTCAACCTAAAAAATTTCTAGACATATTTATTATTTGTGGATAGCAAAAAGGGAAAAACCTCTTTTTCTAGGTATACGTCTCTTAATTGTTGTAGCAACGTTGCAATAGATACAACATTTCTTCATTTTGGCCGTAATGACGTTCTGCAAGAGTTTATAAACTTATTTATAACACTTTTCAAGCGTCAATATTAATTTCATTCATTTCAATAACAGAGTAAATAAACAGAAATGAACTTAGACTTATTTTATAAAATTAAGCCAATACATCTCATACTATTACTGAAAAATATTATATTTATTGATTCTTTTATAATTTAATATGTTTACAAAATGAACTGTAGAAATACAGTAATTGTACAGTGGCTATAATCTGTATCTATTCTAATCACATTAAACAAATAAAACAAGTTAAGGTATAACAGAGTAAATTTTTTAGATATTCGATATAAGATTGAGCATCAATGTTTGAACTACTTTAATCATTAGCATTCAAAAAACAATTTAATATATACAGTTATAAATATATATATATATATATATATATATATATATATATGGTTAAGTCAGAGTATATTAGTATTAACCCATCTCAGTCTCCCGTTCGTCATCAAGATAACTGAAAAACGACAAGAGACAGGTAGTTGAACTTTTGGTGTCATATTCTGGATTTTAAAAGTGAGTCTAAGTTCGTAAATGAGTAAAATCGGTATAATGGGATAATTAGATCCATGACCCAACTTAACCATAAAAAAAGATTCAAAACAATAATTATTTGATTAAAAAAAAAAAAATGTATGATCATTTTTCGGAATGTTTATATTCGCCACATTTTAAGCTAAATAACAGATTCTTATTATATCCGAAAAATGTTCATACACGTTTTTTGTGTTTGTTTTGAATTTTTTTTTATGGTTAAGTTGGATCATAGATCTAATTAGCCCATTATACCGATTTTGTCAATTTACGAACTTAGAGTCACTTTTAAGATCCAGAATATGACACCAAAAGTTCAACTAGCTATCTCTTGTCGTTTTTGTAAGACGAAATGAGAAATTCAAATGGCTTAAAGTATTCATGGTAGAGAGCTTTAATTTGTGGTATTCCATTATATTAATAATGTTGTGTGAATAAATAAATTCATACAATTTAATTTTTTTGCTAAACCACTTTATTAATAATTTATATTATTTCGCGACATATGTTTCGGATATTACTCCATATTCAAATGCGATTTTGTACAACTGATTCTTCGTATTTATACCAAAAATTTTTGTGTTCAAGTATAATCTATTATAATCTATATTATTTATTACTTGATGTATTTCATCCTTTAAGACACTGTATATAAATATTTTGTTACTAGTAAACAAACTACGTAGTACCCCTTCTTCAAAAAACGTTACAAAATCGGAGCAACTTCTGTTGCTCCGTGTACGACTACAATGCTGTGATATCGCTAATATCGGTGATATCGCCGATATCGGCGATTTCGCCGATTTCACCCAAATCACCTCATGTGCGATGTGCCTTAGAGTAAAAGTAGATATTGCGGCAAATGTGCACATTTGCCTCCTCGTTTGGGTAATGTGCATTCAACTAATATTTACAATTTCAAAGAAGAGAAATGTACATTGAATTCACAATGGATTGTCGTTTTGGTAAATGTGAGCATACAAAATAGCAGTTGCAAAAATGCTGGAATATTATATAATTCCAAGTGCCACTATAGCAATTCTTGCTCAAATAAATAAAACTTTTTTCATTATGAAATTTCTATATGTTCCTTTAAAGTTTTATTAAATTTAACTGTTATAATAACGAAGAGTCTTGTTATTATTATTCATGAATCATATTATTATTATTTGTTTGATTCCCATCGTATTGGTTCTGAACAACTAGGGCGAAAATTGTATTTATGAATATTGGGATCATAACCTACGAGATATTATATAATATGCAAAGAAAAGTATGTTTTGTTTGCCACTTACATTTTTTAATTAAAATAATTTTCGTTATTAAAGCCTTTTGTATTACGTTTATTTAAATAAATATTTTTTTACTGCAACAACATTCTTAATTTATTTGTATTCCAACTTTTCTTAAAACATGAAGGTAATAGTATACATTTACCAAAACGTGAAGGCAAGAGTATACATTTGCCGGGAAATGTATAAATACATTATATTCAGTTCACAAAACTTTTTGGGAAATGTACACATTTTACGGTAAAAGAATACATTTCCCAAGAGTGTACATTTACCGTAACACATTTAAACGCGAAGTTAACAAAAGATAGGCATACCTACGACAATCTATCGTATTGTATTCGAATTATGTTCAAATTATAATTGTGTAATAAATTCTAATAAGAAAATTTTTGAAGTTATGCTTCTTACGGCGCGTTTGAATGAGAGTGAATTTGTGAGCTAAAATTTTAAGATGCGCGTGCATCACCGTCACACAAAATTCACAGGTAGGCTGTCCGCAAAACCTCTCATTAAATATCTTATTTTAGTTATAAGCCACTGATGATTAAATGATCCGATTTCCGATTCAATCATTATCTGAAGATGCTACGGCAGTAAAATTTATTTAAAAAAAAAATAAATTTCGTATAATGAGAATGTATGTTACATTTAATATAAGAAAGCATATTTATTTATTAAATTTTTCAAATTTAAACTGAGCTTTATTGACTGTGTTGATTATCCTTCTCCAATCCTTTTATTATTTTATTGCTATTAATTATTTGTATGCAAATAAAAATTGTTTTATAATGATGCCAAAGAAGTATAACTACTAACGTGCGAACATATACACACCTATTTTTTTACAGAAGAAATATTTCAGACAATTGCAGAAACTAATGATTATGCTTCGAAATTTGTGGAAGCCACGGATCATCCAACACAATCAAGATGTGAAAATTGGGATGCAACAAACGATGTCGCTTTCAAGTCGAAAACGGATCATTTTTTGAAAAAAATCGTAAAAACTCAAAAGCATTTATTTGGCCCTTCTTTGAAAATTATTATATTTGAGTTATACTTAGCCCAATTCGATTTACTGGAACTCGATTTTTACATTCACAAATACCTCTCAGATTCTCTTCTAAAACCTGTAAAATTGTATTCATGGTTTCTTGTATATACCTAGGAGACCCAATGAATACTTCTGTACCTTCAGATAAATATGTAAAAAAATAAGAAAATCTTTATATTATACCAAGGCTTTAATTTGACTGAACAAATTATAATTATTAAAATAAATGAAATCCGTTGTTAATTCGAAAAATTCATCATAAATTTATTATATTGATTTTTTTTTTTTCATAATTATTTTAAATGAATGGAAAACCATCAAAATACTTTAAAAATTAAAAAACCTATGAAAATTCCAAGCTTAAATTAGCTTAAGTTAGTGGCTTTCAATATCAATTTAAATTGTACAAAATTCTTTGTATATGATATTTTCAAACGTTATTCTGATATTGTTTTTAGTATTATGATATTTTTACCACTTACATAAACCAGCGGCATATGGCAAACGCATAAAAATATGTTGCCTATGCATTGTCATAAACATGCAGCATTTGGAAGCTGCTGTATCTCACATATTTCGGGTCTGTTATATGCATATTTGTCATAAATGTTATGTGTGATATAATAAAGTACTGTCGTATCCAATTCAACCGCGATTGAATAAAAATATAACTAGAATTTATTTTAGCAGTTTTGAGTTTTGCTGTCACCAGTTACTTGGTTATTTGTTTTGGAAAACAACATCCAAATTGTCGACACTAGTTATTTTGATTGGACGTGGAAGTTCCAATGTTCGGGAATAAATGTAGTTGCCAATTCACAGTAATTCTACTGACTACACGTACTGTCACAGTTTGAAGTTTTATCGTAATCTCGTAAAATAGCAACTATTAAATGTAATGATACTCAATATGTATTGATGTGGATCAATTCGTTGTAATCTTTTATTGAACTTGTAAATACAATCTTTGATTAGCAATTGAAATTTGTTTAATTACCAATTATTACTTGATAATAATTGACTGTATTATTTGTTTCTAATTCGTTGATTGTTGTATTGTTCACTGGATTTTTTAATTGTTGCCACTTGTGTATTGGTATCACTTTAGGATATTAGGTATTATTGAACTAATTAACAATTAATATATGTTTTAAATTTAGACACTTTTACAAAGACTACGGAGCACTTATATAATCAATGTAACCTGATTAATAATTAAATTTGTACTGATTTTAATTCGAGTGCGTTACTCTATATAAATTAAAAAAATGCTGATAAGACATTTCTTGTTTCCCGTGGGATATTAAATAGTTCAGGAAGTGGTTTTAAGTGTTTTGCTCTGGATTTTTGTGGGAATATATACTCGACAGTACGTAAAATACTTCAGACCAAAAGTAAATTAAGATGAATATTGTAGAGGTTATCAAAAAATCTATAACAAGATTTTATTTTTTTTTTCCGTCAAAATAACCGTTGACTATAGAATATGTCAGAGTTTATTCGGTTTTTTCTAAAGTTTGTAATGCTAGTAAAATATTGATGGCGCTAATAAAATTTTGTCATAAGAGTTTTTAGAATCCGGTTTCTAGTGCCCAGGGCGGTAAATTTTTAGGGGCGAAAAAATTGCCAGAGGGAGTTAAGGAATTTTATCCGCGGTATGGAAAAGACTTTGAAAACTATCATCACGTTGAAAACTTGAAATTATAATAAATAAAATATTTTTTTTCCATTATTAAGGGAATTATAAATATTGCAGTTTCATCAACAAAATTGTGAAAAAGTTTTAGTGATAAATGGTTATTTAAGAATTATTTTAATTCATAATTTTTAACTTCCCTCATTGATTTCCATCCAATTTGGATGAAAAAGTTTGTTATCAGATATCGGCGTTTTAAGCAATTTCTAACCATTTCCATATGATGAATGTGTAGTGTTTATAGATTTACTTGTTGAGGAATCTTGTTTTTTATATGTTGTATATTTTTATTTAATTTAAATGAAACAAACTTGAAATATTTATTTTATTATCCTAAATTATTTGTACATATGCCACGTGGTTTTAACATGCACTGTTCGTCATGGCGTCTAATATGAATGGCTACGTATACACGACTGTTCTTGTTCGTGTGTGACTTGCACACTTGCACGAAGTTAACGGACGTGTCGGCGAAATGGTCAACCAATGAAATCAGGTTTTAGACTCGACGCTTTGGATGGTGATGCTATCTGACCTTATATTTTTGACTTATTTTGATTATAAGGGCACGTTGCCACTACATTACTCCACCTTCAGACGCACGAACCGTTACAAAAAAAAAAAATAAACAATGAGTTAACATTTGAATACAAAATTGATATATAATATTATATTTTAATTATATTTAAATATTTTTGAGGAAAATGCACTTTACGACCAGAACGTGTTGTTTTTGATGCTTCGTTTTGGGTGCACTTCTTCGTTGACGTAAATATTCGTTGCTTGATTGCGAATTCTGGGTTGGTGTAAGAACATTTTGATCAAAATCCGCTTTCAGAAGATATGCTGGTTTAAGTCTGTCGATACTGACATTTTCGTGTTTTTTTTTATTTTCGATTGTAAAATATTTATCGTGTCGTTTAATAACTCGGTACGGGCCGTTGTATGGGGCTTGTAGTGGTTTCCGCACACCGTCGAAACGCACGAACACGAAATCAGTTTTATTTAGTTGTGGTTGCACTAACACTTTTGTATTACCATGTAGTAGAGTTGATATTTGTTTAAAACTTCGCAAAATATTTTTGAATTTTGAAATAAATATATTTGGGTCACATTCATTGTGGATTTCAGAAAAAAATCACTTGATAGTCGTAGCGTTTGTCCGTATAACATTTCTGCTGGGAAAACTTTTAAATTACTGATAATTACTGTACGTAAACCTAATAATACTGTAGGTAGTACGTCCACCCACTGTTCAGTCATGTGATACTTGCAGCTTTTAACGTTCGATTTTTCCATTCGTCTCTGGGTGATACGTTGTTCGTAGGTGTTTGATACCAAGTATTTTAGCTAACGATGTGAATATTGAAGATTCGAATTGTCGTCCACGATCTGTGGTAATTTTACAGGGTGCCCCGTACTTGCCGATACAAACTTCGTATATGGCTTGTGCGACTGTTTCTGTTGTAATATCGGTAACTGGAACAGCCTCCGGCCACCTTGAGAAACGGCCTATCATGGTTACGCAATATGTAAATGCTTTTGACGGAGGTAACGGTCCTATTATGTCAATATTAAGGTGTGTAAACCGTTCGTTTGGAATGTCGAATTTACCTAACGAACTTTTATCGTGTCTCCAGATTTTTTATCTTTGACAGGCGTCGCATGTTTGTGTCCATTTAGCGCAATCTTTGCATATATAAGGCCAAACCAATCGATTAATTATCAATTTTACTGTACTTTTGACACTTGGATGCGATAAATTATGTAATGTATCGAATATGATTTTCCTAAAATCTTTAGGTATGTATGGGCGTAAACCGTTGTTAGCAATTCCGCACACTAGTGGTGTTGTACTATATTCGGTTGTAACTTTTATTTATTGGAATTTAGTTTTTGAAGATGCCATTAGATTAAATAGTTCGGTATCGTTTTGTTGTGCTTGCGCTATCTCTTCAAATGGAATCGTACTGGGTGTTACGATTTCTTGCATACGTGATAACGTTTCCGCTATTATGTTTGCTTCTCCCGATATATGATGAATTTTAGTGGTAAATTAAGATATAAAATTTAAATGTCTAATTTGTTGTGGTGAAGCGTTTGGATTATTTCGTTTGAATGGAAATGTAATTGGTTGGTCAGTAAGTACTGTGAATTGTTGACCTTCTAACATATATCTAAAATGTTTGATTGACTCGTAAACAGCTAATAATTCCCGATCGTAAGTACTATATCGTTTTTGTGTATCGGTTAATTTTTTTGAAAAAAATGCTAAAGGTTCGTGTATATCCCCTTGCCGTTGTTGAACTGCGCTTCCAATTGCGGTATCGGACGCTTCTACTATTAAAAATAACGATTTTCGTGGATACGTAAGTACTATTATCGTTTTTGTGTATTGGTGTGCTAGTATCGTTGCGGTTGCTAAATCCGTTTTTAGTTTGTTAAACGAGTTAATGGCTTTTGTTTTAGCGCGTTTCTTTTTATTTTTTGTGAATTCAATTAGAGGTGCTTGAATTGAAGCTACGTTAGGCATGCTTCGCCTATAATAGTTGATTATCCCCATAAACTTGCGTAGTTCTGCTACTGTATTATGTAAGGGGTCAGTTTCGATAGAATTGACGCGTTCTGGAAAAGGTGAGATGCCTTTATTATTAACTAAATAACCTAGAAAGAGTACTTCACTCTTACCAAAGATGCTTTTGCTGAGGTCGATGGTAATACCGTATTCGCGTAACCGATTGAATACGATTTTTAAATGTTCGCAGTGCTCCGTTTCATTGGACGATCCTATCAGAATATCGTCTAAGGCACATGGCACATGAGGTGATTTAAGTGAAATCGGCGAAATCGCTGATATCGACGATATCACAGCATTTTATTCGCACACGGTGCAACAAAAGTTGCTCCGACTTTTTAACGTTTTTTGAAGAAGGGATAATACATTGATTGTTTACTAATAACAAAATATGTATATATTAGTGTCTTATTACATCAAGGAATAAGTAATATATATTATAATTTAAGCCTTTTGAAATACGCATTTATAATATATATATATATATATATATATATATATATATATATATATATATATATATATATATATATATATATATATATATATATATATTATAAATGCGTATTTCAATATATATATATATATATATATATATATATACGAGACAGCTAATTTTGATGTCATATTCTAGATCTTAAAATTTTGTAAATGAGCAAAATCGGTACATTGGGCTCAATAGATCCATGACCAAACTTAAGCCCATAAATAAAGTTTCGAAAAAAATTTTTTGGTTAAAAAAACAAAAACTTGTATGAACATTTTTCTTGTAGGAAAATGTTTGTAATATATATATATATATATATATATATATATATATATATATATATATATATATATATATATATATATATATATATATATATATATATACACATATATATATATACATATATATATTCAAAACAAACACAAAAAACTTGTATGAACATTTTTCGGATATAATAAAAGTCTGTTAATTAGCTTAAACTGTGGCGAATACAAACATTCCGAAAAATATTCATACATTTTTTTTTTTAATTAAACAATTATCGTTTTGAATCTTTTTTATGGTTAAGTTGGGTCATGGATCTAATTATCCCATTATTCCAATTTTGCTCATTTACGAACTTAGACTCACTTTTAAAATCCAGAATATGACACCAAAAGTACCTGTCTTTTCTCGTTTTTCAGGTATCTTGATGACGAACGGGAGACTGAGATGGGTTAATACTAATATACTCTGACTTAACTATATATATATATATATATATATATATATTATATATATATATATATATATATATGTATGATTAAAGTAGTTCAAACATTCATGCTCAATCTTATATCGAATATCTAAAAAATTAACTCTGTTATTTGTTACCTTAACTTCTTTTATTTGTTTAATGTGATTAGAATAGATTACAGATTATAGCCACTGTACAATTACTGTATTTCTACAGTTCATTTTGTAAACAAATAAAATAATAATAAGAATCAATATATATCATATTTTTGAGTAATAGTATAAGATGTATTGGCTTAATTTTATAAAATAAGTCTAAAGTTCATTTCTGTTTATTTACTCTGTTATTGAAATGAATGAAAATAATATTGACGCTTGAAAAGTGTTATAAAAAAATAAGTTTATAAACTCTTGCAGAACGTCATTACTGCCATAATGAAGGAATGTTGTATCTATTGCAACGTTGCTACAACAAATAGGAGAAGTATACCTAGAGAAAGAGGTTTTTCCCATTTTGCTATCCACAAATATAAATATGTCTAGAAATTTTTTAGGTTGAGCATTTATCTGAGTAATACTATAGGTGAAAGCTCTTATGTTTTTGACAACGTTGCTTACGAATGTAAAATTACATACGATTGTTGTCACATCATCATGGAATTCTTACGATTTCAGTATGTGATTATGCATATCTTACACAGTGCGATTTCGTACATGTAATTTTCTTATGTAAAGTAATGTCTATCCGTATACGACACAATAGTTGTAACAATACCATATATGTGATAAAAGTATAGCATGTATTCTAAGATATAAATATTGCGGGATGTTATAAGCATTTACTTAATACTCGCTATTCCTCATTCCTTTTCTTTTAAGCATATGTATAAATTTAAAAAAATTTATGATCTGCTTTATAAGATGCACCCATTAAGCCTGTTCTATATGGTTCTGGGCATGAATCTAACCTTTTTTTGTTTGTATATAAACAAGCATTGACATGTTTTTATTTTTAAATATTAAAAATAAAATTATTTTACTATCTAACAGTATAAACAAGAATAAAAAAAAGTTGCCCATGTGATTTTAAGAACGAAGGATTTGTACAACGATTTTTTTATCACATGTATAGTTTCAAATCATGAAAATCACGCCGTGTGCGACTATACATTGGTTTCCATAAGCAAATCATATGTATGATATCGCCGATTTCACACAAATCGCGTCGTGTGCGATGTGCCTAAGTATGCGAAGCAAAAATTTAGGTTGCGTAACACTGAATGAATGAATCTCATAAAGATTTGGGCCGCATTTCGTAAACCAAATGGAAGAACCAAGAACTCGAGTCCGAAGGGTGTGATGACTGCCGTCTTCGGATGTCATCTTCAAAACCCGAATTTGGTTGTATACTCGTACTAAATCGATTTTCAAAAATATTGTTTTATTGTATAAAGATATTGTTATTGCGTTAAGTGCTCGGTAATCTCCGCAGTGTCTGTATGCACCGTCACTTTTTTCAACCAAATGTAAAGGACTCGTCCAGATGCTCATAGATGGACGACAAATTCCAAGATCTATATTTAATTGCAATTCGCGCTTGGCTGTTTCTAATTTCTGAGGGCACAATCGACGTGCTTTCGCGGAAACGGGTGGCCCGTTCGTGATTATAAAATGTTTAGTATCGTGAGTAATTGCGTTGGTAACCATTTGTGGTTTCGTAATGTCCACGAATTCACAATATCTGAATATATTTTGTCTATGTTTGTGAAACTGAGTGAAGATATCGGCATCGAATTAGTTTTCCGAATGCTACGGGATGACCGAATTGACGTTGTTCCGTCGATTATTTACCGCGTTTCATATCGACTAGTATATTAAAATTTTTAAGGAAATCGGCTCCGATAATGTTTTTGTCAACGTCTGCTATGACGAAATTACATTTAAAATCTCGGCGTAATTCGAAATATAATTGCAGTACCTTTTCGTCGTAGGTATTGATTGGAGTTGAATTTGCTGCGAAAAGTTTATATTCTGATTTTTTTTGTTTTTGAAAATTTTTTGCGTTAAAAACTGAAATGTCCGCCCCTGTATCTACGAGAAATTCTGCAATAGAATTTTTGTCGTATACGAATAGACGGCGTGATATAGATCCGTAGCCAGCCGTGTATAACAACGGATCTTTTATTTTCCCCAATTATTAGTACTGTTTTGCGGTTTTGTAAAATTGCATAGTTTTGTGCATTTTCGAGCATCCGCCCCGTATTTAAAATGGTACCAGCAGTTTGGGTATTTATTCGCGTCGCGTGATCTCGATCGGCTACGAGATCTAAATTTGTTTTGTTTTGATTTTAATTCGTTTATTTGTAAGGTTAGCGCGTTTATTTGTTCGGATAGCTTTGATATCTGATTGTATGTGTCGCGTTGAGTAGTCGAAGTTTCGTTTACCTCAGTATATGATGGTCCGGCGATTTCGATAATTTTGTCGGCCATTGTTGCTAATTTGTTCAAACTTTCGGTGCTTGTTGCTAATATCGATCGAATATTTGATGACATACGTTGTAGGAATAATGAACGTAGAAAATCTTCATTAAGTTGAGTACCAGCTAGTTGTTTCATTTGGCGTAGCAGTGTTGATGGACGGTTGTCTCCTAGTTCTATTTCCGTTAATAATTTTTTAATTTTCTTTGACATCAACTTTTGGTGGATTGGTAACAAAATCGCTGACTTCGTCCAATATTTCACTTTCGATTGCTGCTAACACGTGGTGAAATTTTGTCGTTTCATTCGTTATATGTGCATTAATGAACTGTGATTCCACTTGAGTAAACCATAAACTCACATTTTTCTTCCAGAATGGTGGCATTTTGATTGATTGTAATTTGATTGTTTATTTTCTGGTTCGTTTGACATTTTTGCGTTTCACCAAAAAAAAAATATCGTAATCTCCCCCGAAAAAAATATAGTCACGGATCAACAATATGTGGTTTAAATCGCTTTATAATTTATGTCGAAATGACCAAAAATTATATACGTGTTCTTTATTGAGGGGTCACCAATTGTAGTGTTTATAGATTTACTTGTTGAGGAATCTTGTTTTTTATATGTTGTATATTTTTATTTAATATGAAACAAACTTGAAATATTTTAATATTTATTTTATTATCCTAAATTATTTGTACATATGCCCTGTGGTTTTAACATGCACTGTTCGTCATGGCGTCTAATATGAATGGCTACGTATACACGACTGTTCTTGTTCGTGTGTGACTTGCACACTTGCACGAAGTTAACGGACGTGTCGGCGAAATGGTTAACCAATGAAATCAGGTTTTAGAATCGACGCTTTGTTTGGTAATGCCATCTGACCTTATAATTTTGTTTATAAGGGCACGTTGCCACTACAAATGTATCTGTATGTATGTATGTCTATCTGGGTGTAATCCTCCAAAGGCAGTTGAACTGGACACAGAACGCCAAAAGGCGCCTGGCCCTGGGAAACGCATCCTTTGCAGGATTGTACCCACTACTCAGCCCCAGGAGTAAACTGGACGAACGTTTAAAGCATCGACTCTACAAGTCATGTATCCGCCCAGTACTCACGTACGCAGCCCCTATTTGGACTAACGTTGCATATTCGCTCATCACGAAGATGCAGCAATTCCAAAATCGTTGCCTTCGAGTCATCTCGAAAAAACCCCTAAGATTTCCGTCCGAAGCTCTCCACCGCGAAACTGGACACTCAACTATTCCAAACTTTATCCTTACCACCTCAAAATCCTTTTTCCAATCTTCACGCAACAACCCCTTCCCGGAAATCAGCAAACTGGGTCAATTTGACCCAAGGATGCTGCTTTTTGGGAAAAGATTTCCCATGCCACACGATGTCGGTTGCACCTAGTTCCGGTGTAATCTTAATTGTATATAGTTTCTTTTTCTTTTCTTTTCTTAATTTACAGGTTAAGCTAGTTTTAGGGGTGGCCTATCCATCCACATAGGTTAAGTATTTTCAAATGGTTTTTTTTTTTAATTTTCCATTTTATTAAAACGATGTAATGAAAAATTGTAATCTCGATGTAACTTGTATATAAGATGATGTATTATAGATAAAGCTTAGGCTAGGTGCTATAGTTATAAGCCGATTTGTATTTTGTATATATTTTTGATGAAAATAAAGAATTATTAATTTGAATTTGACAAATGTATATTAGCCCCACATAACTTTTATACGACTAGATCGATCGTATTGGAATTTGGGGCGCTCTAGAATATTCTAAAAGGTTTCAGCCGATTGCTAAATTCCTATTTAAAAATGGTGTTATATAGAAACTTGACTCATTTTATGTAAAATTTCATTAATGGGGTGGCGTTTTGCATAGTGTCTAAGGTTAAATCCGGCTCTACATACAGGTACAGTAGAAACGGGTTAATGTTCAGTTTTCATTTTTAAATTAAAAATATAACAAAATTTGCATTTGTAAGTACGTATTTTCATGAAATATTATGATGCGTTAAAGAAATTAGTAATAAATAATTATAATACGAGTTGCATCGTTGTTATTAACGGCTTTTTAAACTTAGGTTTTAAGATTAAACAAGTGAAAATAACAACTAACAGATAGTTCATAGAGTATCTAACATATAGTTCAGTATCAGTTTTTGAACTATTTTTAATCACTAGTATTTATAACATACCCTAAATATTCTGTCCATGTAGTAAAAATAAATCAAATAAATACATATAGAAATAATAATATGTCTTGTAAATATTTCGGTTTAGTAGATAAATTTGAGCTGAAATTGTGGCTAAACTAAATACTTTACGACAAAATGTCTCAAACAATCTTCATTGAATTTTTTTTTTCTTTTAAGGTTTAAGAGTTAGATCACGAATCTATTGAATCTAATGAACCGATATTGCTCATCCACGAACTTAAATTTACTTTTCATGTAACGAAAAATTCACTATAGGTATTTTTTTCGTTTTTGAGTTACCTTGATGACGAACGAACGTCATGCGAAAATGGAAATATATATAATATATATATAGGCTTTCCGAGTTCATAGAATCAGTGAATTCTTCCATTTCCGCATGATCGTCCGTAAAATATATATAATAATCCGTAACCGATTTTACACAAAAATTCTGAAAAGGGGGGTTTTTGTTTTCCGCAGCACGTAAAATTTTCGATTGTCTTCACAGCTTGAAATTGGCGGAAATGCATTTGATTTTGTTATCGGAAGATCATTTTAAAACCAAAAAAAGAATTACTTCCTACAACATATGACGATTCTAGTTTTACGAGGCCGAAAATATGGTCTGTACAATTTTTTACTGAATGACCTTCCTGCTAATGGGTGCGTGTACGCGCGTCAGAAGTTACACTTCTTTGACATCATTAAAAAACAATTTTTAATTGCATGCAAATAATAAATTACAATAAAATAATAAAAGGAGGATATTCAACACAGTCAATAAAGCTTAGTTTAAATTTGAAAAATTAAATAAATAAATATATGTATATTTTCTTGCATTAAGTGTAACATAAATTCTCTCATTATACGAAAGTTTTTTTTTTTTTTTAACTATGTTTAATGCCATAGCATCTTCCGGTAATGATTGAATCGGAACTCGGATCAATTTATCACTGAAATATGATATTTAATGAGCGGTTTTGCGGACAGCTTCTACCTGTAAATTTTGTGTGACGGTGATGCACGCGCATCTTAAAATTTCACTCTCATAATTTTCTTAACGCATCTAAAGAAGTATGTATAACTTCAAAAATATAAATATAGCAGAAGCAATATGATTTTTCAATATGTATATGAGTTTCTAATAAACTATTACTATTTGTATCAGGAGAATATGATTTTTAATATGTATAATATATTATTAAGAGATCCTAATAAACTCTATGTACCATTATAGGATAGGTTGTGTATAAAAAATTAGCCGCAATTACCTGTAATTAATTTTAATATAATTAATTCGCTAATATGACTTGGAATTATCTTATTTTAATGAATTTCACGACATTTGAAAGATAATAATGTCACGATTTGACAAAAAAATGATTAATATTTAATATTCCTAAGCTCTAAGCGTTAGGGTTGCCATGTGTAAACAGAGATATCAGTGTTAATTATTTACACTCATCTGTTATTTTTTTTTTTTTTTTTTAATACAAAATTTATGTTTTATATATACTGATTACAAAAATCCATGGTTGCCAGTTGGAAAATGGCCACAAACAGAGGTTGCCATGATTTCAATGAACGTTTCTCGCGCTAAGTAACTAGAAGCGCAAGAGAGAAGATGCGCTCATCGTTATGTGCTGTAACAAGTATAAAACGTGGCAACTATGACAATTATACCATAATGATAGTTTACATTTTTTTTTTTTTTTTTTTCTGGCTTTAGCTATTTTCAGCTATATAGCCATTATCCAAAGGGGTTTATTATTATTATTAAACAACAACAGTACACAGTAATGCTAGGTGGTCACCCATCCAAATACATATTGTGACTGCTGTTGCTTAACTTTATTAGTTGGTCTAAGCATGTCATTACGTTACGTCAGTCCGGGGTCTAGTTTACATTTAGTAAACGTATTTTCTCGCTTACAAAAGACGAACTCGTTATTGTTTAACGTCATTATTTTATGTTCCATTCCTGCGATAAGCTAATGAATATGTAAATTTACGTGTATGTGTAAATTTACGTGTAGTAATAACACAAATTAATTTTATATTTTATAATTATTAATGAGAACTCTAGGATTTTTCGAATAAATTTTGATTTTTTACGTCTATTGCAATAAAAATAAATCAACGATTAATTATTAATCCAATATTATTACAAAAATATATACTTTATTAACATATTCTAAAAAAACTCTGTCACTAAATCACACACATAAATTGTCCGGCAATCAATTATGAATATCCGCCGAACTGTCCATTTTTTTATTACATTTAGTAAACACTATTTTCGCCGTTTACGGCTACGATCATCTCTTTTACGATCATAATAATTCGATTGATATCGATCTTGATATCGTCTATTTGAATCATGTGTGTGATTCTTTGGTGGTGATTGATGATATGGTGAACTATGACTCCATTGTCCTCTTAAACTAGCATCGGCTAATGGTATGGGAGACATTATAAACGGCATTTCCATAAGAGATCTAGACATTTTTGGCAAATCCGCTTGAGAATTATTGGAAAATTGTTGACTTGATTTGTTATTCATAGATCCGTTTATGGATGAGTTTGTGATTGGATTTAATAAAATTGGTTTACACTTTTTCAATCCGCCACCTCGTGGTGTAATTCGGAGTTTTCGATCGTAAAGCGATGTTTCTTCAAATAATTGTACTGCATAATTTACAGTACATTGATGTTTATATGTAATGAAAGCATATCCTCGATTTACTCCTTGTTTATCCTTCGGTAGAGATATTCCTTCTATTGGACCTGCCTAAGATATTAATTACAAAATCAGTCTCATGGTAATTTTCCATTTCGGCTTAATTGTACCATCGATTTTTACAAACCGTCGATGAAACAAAACGAAAAGTAGGCATAAATTTAAAATCCCAATAATTTTTCGAAATATAAAACATACAGATCTATTAGCTCTGTTGCGAGATCATACTAATTTATTTATAAAATCTAAAAATATCGGGTTTTTTCGTTTTAGTTTATCGAGATTCGTATGCTTCGATAGTCAATCAACACTATAGAGAAATTGTAGAATGTTTTCGGGTTAAAATTAATGGTTTACTCGAGTGTATTTAAATCAAAAATATAAAAATGAAGAACCATATTATTTTAAAATGTTTTCATTATATGTATAAAATTTATTCAACTTAAAGAGAAGAAATAAATTTTTCTCTATGACATAACACTATTTTAGGTATAATAATTACTCTTCTACATGTATATAGAAATTCATTACCACCGAACCTCCATGGTTTTGTAAAATCTATTCAGGCAAAAGTTATTACCAGTTTGAAGAAAAAAATTGTTATTTTAAGTTTTTTATTACCGTTTTTTTTTTTTTTTTTGGAAAATGATAATACTGTGATAATGAATAAATTAATTAGTTACATCTATTTTAACTATCAGGTTTTTAATTTTTTTTTCTGCAGTACAGTACAGGCCTGTAAGCAATCATGTTCTTCATAAATGTAATTCCTTTTAAATTTTTGATTGTACGGAAAAGTTTAATTGGCGGATATTAGTTTTTTATCTTGTCAAAAATTTGACTAGACCACGATCCATGGCGTAATCGACAAAAATTTTATCCGAAGAGCGACAAATGAAGTGACAGAAAATACCGATAAACAGAAAATTTGTCGCTATTTGTATACTCGACATACATAATGTGTCAGAGTATATTAATTTTTGCTGGTTTTTCTGGTTTATAACGCTAGGTAATATTGACTGCACAAACAAAATTTTGTTATAGGTGTTCATAGAAACACTTAATTAGTCCATTTTCGATTGACCGATAACTGATATTTTGGTATTATAAACATAAAGAGTTTAAGTTTGTGACTGAGCAAAATCGGTCGATTGGGTCCAATGGATCCTTGACCCAACTTTTAAACAATAAAAGATAGAAGAAAATTCAAATAAGAAAATGTTTATGTCTTTGAAACAAATAACTTTTGTCTGAAAATTTTTTTTCCTTAAATGTTAAAATCCGTCACATTTTAAACTCAAATTTAGCTAATTATCACATATTGGTATTTACATTACACATCATTATTATGCCAGTATATATAACTGTATAGACTTGATATTTATAGTATTTTATGAATGCTAATTAAAATAGTTCAAACAATAATATTTAATCATATATCGAGTATCTAAACAATTCAACCTTCACTTGTTTTCTACAATTTTTAGTTCGACGAGCATCGAACTATATATACACTATTTACACCAAAGCTTTCTTAATTGCAGTTCAACTATGAATGAAAATGAATTGATTCTGTTTAGCTTTACTATGTGAAACTCCATTTTATAGGTATATGAATATATAAAATAAATTGTATTGTTTGAAAATGTCTCAAACGGAGACGAAAAAATTGTCCAATTAATTTTGTAAGTTTAATTGGAAAATCAAAATCGTTTTTATAGTGAAAATTAATTTAAAAAAGAAAATTGACTAAAAGTAGAAACGTAATACGGAGATACATTAAATTGTAAAAAAATTTATATTATGTATATATATATATATATATAATAAAAACGATGGTTTTCGGAACAGGGGCCCGTAAGCAATCATGTCCTATGAAAAAAAAAAAAGAAATTTTTGATTGCTACAAAGTTGTCAAATAATAAACGACGCGTCAGTGTAAATATCAGTTTAATTATAGTACTGAATTCATTTGACAATTTTTAATATATATATATATATACGAAAAATATATAGACGAAAAAATTGTCCAATTAATTTTGTAAGTTTAATTGTAAAATCAAAATCGTTTTTATAGTGAAAATTAATTTAAATAATTATAATAGTTTAAAAAAACTAAAAAAACACGCATGCATGCGTAGTTCGCGCACTAGCTCTATCTTTATTACTCTCATGCAAAGGATCCGTTCAGATGCGTTCTGCAGCCAACTTCAGAGAGTTACCTACAGACAAACAAACATACGAGTGAAGCTAATAAAAGCGTGTTAAAAAGAAAATTGACTAAAAGTAGAAACGTAATACGGAGATACATTAAATTGTAAAAAAACATATTATGTATATATATATATATATATATATACATAATATATATATATATATATATATATATATATATATATATATATATATATATATATATATATATATATATATATACATTATATAAGTTTTTTTACAATTTAATGTATCTCCGTATTACGTTTCTACTTTTAGTCAATTTTCTTTTTTAAATTAATTTTAAAAAAGAAAAACATTAAATTGTAAAAAAACTTATATAATGTATATATATATATATATATATATATATATATATATATATATATATATATATATATATATATATATATATATATATATATATATATATATATATATATATATATATATATATATATATATATATATATATATATATATATATATATATATATATATATATATATATATATATATATATATATATATATATATATATATATATATATATATACATTATATAAGTTTTTTTACAATTTAATGTATCTCCGTATTACGTTTCTTTTTTAAATTAATTTTCACTATAAAAACGATTTTGATTTTACAATTAAACTTACAAAATTAATTGGACAATTTTTTCGTCTATATATTTTTCGTATATATATATATATATATATTAAAAATTGTCAAATGAATTCAGTACTATAATTAAACTGATATTTACACTGACGCGTCGTTTATTATTTGACAACTTTGTAGCAATCAAAAATTTCTTTTTTTTTTCATAGGACATGATTGCTTACGGGTCCCTGTTCCGAAAACCATCGTTTTTATTTTAAAAAATAGATTGATTTTAATTGTAATTTAATATTCTATATACCGTTCCAAATCAAATAAAGGGGAGAATATTCGAAAATTTTGGCTAAACATACACGAGTAGATATTATTCTATTTATTCATCAATAATCAAAATATACGATTTATATTTATATTATAGAAATAATTTTAATACAATACAATTAATTTTTCAAATAATTTTATTTTTTTAAATAAATTTAAAATTACCTGTAAAAATAATTCATAAATAATTTCCTCGGTAACGCGATTACTTAAATTCCCACACCAAATTGTACGTGACTTTGTTTCTTCGTCTTCCATTCTTTAACCTCTTATAAAAATAAATTAAGAAAACATAGTAAATAAACAACTGTGAACGTAAATATTATTTGAAAAAACAATTTATTTTAGTTTTGTAAGTTTTACTCTTTAAAATTCAATAGGAAAACACAATTTTTTGTATTTAATAGAAGTAATGTTGTAGATAACGTTTGTTTCATACTGAACGAGTTATTCTGCATTTCAATAATGGCGGCAATTTTAAAATAATTTTAGATGAATGTCACTTTTTAAATTTCTTTACCTATTAGTAATTTTCCTTTTCCAATTTTAAATTACAATATATTGTTTTTCACTGTTTTTACTCAAAAGAATAAAATGTTTTTTTAAATTTGTTTCAGATTCCAAAAATGTTTCAGAAAGTAATTCAAAACGTATGCAAATCACAATACCGATTTTACTTAACAAATATCGAACAAGCAAGTGAACACTTATCACTTGAAGAAATTGGAAATATTATAAAACTAAAACCAGAAAGGTTAGCTACAGCTTTTCGAAAAAATGAAAAATTAAATCGTACCCATTTTACTCAATGGAAATGTTTTTTCAATACATTAACGAATCAAGGTTTTAAACCAGAAATATGTTTAACTATGGTCACAAATTACACCGATTTGTTGTACAAAAAAGAGAAAGATTTGATTAATGGTATAGAAAATTGGAGAAATTGCCAATTCGGTGAAAGCGCCGTTATTCATCTTTTATCAACACATCCACATCTTATTGACATTTCAAGTAACCAAATTTACGAGCGTACAAATAATTTAAACTCGTTAATATCATCAAGGGTTAAGGTTAAACAATTAATTGAATTAAATCCAAACGTAATGTTTGTAAATTGGAGTCAAATCATGCAATCTATCGATTATTTAACTAATGTTATGAAGATAGAAATGCAAGAAATTTATAAGTCCAGCGCATTGCAGTTACCTTTAGAAGAGTTAAAATGCAGGCATACTTTTTTGGTTCGTTTAGGATTGTTTAAACCACGTAATCCAAAAGCTAGTCCTTTAGACCCATGTTCTAATCCAAAATTACAACAAATCACTGATACAGATGATGCAGTCTTTACTAAAAATATGTGTACAGTTAGTTTAGAAGAATTTCGGGTCTTTCAGCAATTATACGAGAGAGAACTAAGGGACAAAGATGATTTTAATGAAGATTTAGATTAAAAATTACATGCTATTTTACGTCATTTAGATAAAAGTAGAAAGTATCGAAGCTAAAATCTGCGAAGTAGTGGATATAAAGCTAATCAATTTAGAAATGAATGTTTTTATGTTCTACATTTCAAGTCGAATCCAGGAATTTCAATTAATTCAGTAACGAACTTCTATTTTTTTTTTTAAATTATATTGAATAATTTATATAATATTGTCCAACTACAAAATAGTGAGTACATAAAAGTCATAAATTGTAGATACAAATGCTGTAGTTATTAAGAAAAAAATTAAAATGTTACCAAATTTTATTGAAAATAAAAAATTTGTTCTTAAATTAAAATATTTTATTTTTTATACTCGATATATATAGAGTATTTTATAGAAAATATATATTAACTGAGTATATTAATTTTGGCTCGATTACAATACCTGTGGCGCCTCGATTTTTTGATGGATTTTGGTAAAATAAGACGAAAATGAAGAATACTAATTTTCGAGTTATCCATGGGTAGTTTAATCACAGGCTGAACGTAGGGGTCAAAAACCAAGCCGACCCGTGCAAACTATACCCCATAAATACATGGGTAGTTTAATCACAGGTTGAACGTAGGGGCCAAAAACCAACCCGACTCGTGCAAACTACACCCAACAAATCCATGGATTAATAACAGTCGAAAATTGCGTACATGTATTTTTAATAGTTGTATTAAATATACAAATGTTGATTTTTTTGTAAATGAATTAAATTTCGGTTATTTGTGCTCGAATTGTGTTTAAATTATGGTCATTTAACAAAAAATAATAATTAAATCTTGTAAAATGTTTTAAATTGTGGTATTTATGAGACATAAACACGATAATTTCTAAAAAAAAGTGACGATAACTCGAAAAATAGACGAAAACTCGAAAATTGGTATTCTTTATTTTCGTCTTATTTTAGCTTGTTTTATCATAATTAATCGTCAAATAGAGGCGCCACGGATATCGTAATCTCCCCTTAATTTTAGTTGAAAGTTAGTAACGCTTCGTCTGTAAGTATCGAAGTCAGTAATAAAATTTTAATACAGGTTGTTCTTATAACCTAATTAGTCATAAAAAAGAGAGAACTTTTTGGTGATGTAGACCTAAAAGGTATGATCAAGTTTGTGCGGTATGAGCTAAATTGGTCAATTGAAACGAATAGAAAATGAATAGGATTGAATTAGAAATTTAATAGGTATAGATAAGATTTAATAGGAAATTAAATTTCCAACTCAATACGATTCAATTTCAATAGGATTGAATATATTTATCAGGATATATATGTTATAAATCTCAACGGTTTGGACTGTACCTTGATCAAAATTTAAAAGATTGAAACCTTCCTTCTTCCCTATGAGGTTTAATTTCAACAAATCCTTTCTTTGACCTTACAGTCTATGTTATAATAGCAGAATACTTAACTTATATAAAAATAGCATATGGATCCTAACTTGTATCTACATAGGGGTAGTAACACTTTTTTCGCCACTGAAGGGTGAAATTTAAAAATTCTTTACATTCGTGTTTCCTTGGTTGTATTGAAGAGCATAAATTAAATTTCAAGTAATTTTGCTAATAAACATTTTAGTTTTCATACATAACTTTAACACCGCTTTATTAGGATGAAATTTAAAAAAATCTTTAAAGACATGTTATTATTTTATATTTATAGACTAAATATCATATTTTTTTCAATTTAAAATATAAATGACAGATTTTCATACAAAGTTGTATGCTTATTTCACCCCTTTAGGATATGAATTCCGGATAATAACACCTACAGTATAAAATCAATATCCTTTCAAAATTTTAAACTCTTATCATTAGTGATTTGGGTTGGGAGTTGATATATCAGTCGGGAAATTGCGTTATATACATATAGATAATCGTATTATTACTTTGAATACAAATAAATCGTTTCTTTTTGTGTGCGATTGTCAAATTCTACAACTTAGATACATTTGTTGAATTAGCACATTATACATCAATTTTACAGAAGTAGAAATGAGACTTTCATCTCAATAAATGAACGCCTAGATTATCGTAATTTATGAAAATATGGTAAGAATTGGATGATAACATATATGTGTTATGTTTTCAATATAAAGAAAGATAGTAAGAATTGGGCATTACACATCTGTGTAATATTTTCAATTCTTCCAATTATTAACAAATATCGGATAGGAACAAGGGACCTTCCTAATGGTACTCGATAATACTTCCAACTACACCATAGATACAAAAATTTTGTATGTAAGGTCTTCAATTTCATTTTTTTTTTTTTGCATATTTGTTTACATTGTACTGACTGATAAAAATTATTTTTTTTAATTATCTAAGATGTAGAATCGCACACAAAATGAAACAGTTTGCTTGTATTCTTAGTAATAATAATATTAAATAATTTACATTCAAGACCATATTTCTATAAAAGCACACAAAAATAGAGAGACTGAGGCCACTGCATATAAAATATCTGTAGTTGATTATCAAGCATCTGTGGTGTAGAATTTTTGACTAGCAAGTGAAAGGTTTCGAGTTCGATTGCTGGGAGATAAGTAAGTTTTTTTTGCCAATTCTTTATATCTTTCTATCATAATTGTGATCAACTTTCATGTTATTTTAAATTTTTGTAGAAATGCCAATAATTTATTTTGTCAGTTAATTATAAAATAATATGAATGCCGGATTCCTCAATCAACTAATTTTTTTCAATTAAATTAATTTTTTTCAACGGCCAATATTCTGCACACTTTGAATTTTAAACAAGTACATTAAAATCGTATATATATATATATATATATATATATATATATATATATATTATAATAGATTATACTTTAAGCCATTTGAAATTCGCATTTCGTCTTACAAATCTTATATATATATATATATATATATATATATATATATATATATATATATATATATATATATATATATATATATATATATATATATATATATATATATATAAGATTTGTAAGACGAAATGCGAATTTCAAATGGCTTAAAGTATAATCTATTATAATATGTATCACAACATAATTTCTAATTTCACTATTGCGATCTGGTAAAAAACACTAGAAAATAGCGGTTTGTACAAAACTTTTAATAATAAAATTTATGAGATGTGTACAAATATATTCTATGGGTGTCTACTGACTGCTTTTTCTATGGTTACTTGTAGAATTTATATGTGTCAAAATATTTCATAATTAAAAGACAATTATACAAATATATGATCATAACAGAAATGATTATTTAAAAAATGTCAAAAAAAAACGCCTACCAATCGATATTCTACAAATGAATTGTGTATTACCTATATAAAACATTCAATTTATTTATATTAAAAATAAAGGTTATGAAATAAAAATATTAAAAAACAAAAAAATTAGTCTGCATTGAATTGTTTTTCAACATTTTCACAATTATTTGTATACAAAGATTTTCTTGAGTTTTTAATCAACTAGAATGTTGTCTGCAGGTATATCCATTTCCTCTCGACTACAATTTTCTAATATTTAATATGATTTTTTAAAATTAATTTATTCAATAATAAATAAAATCTTTAATCAATAAAATGATGATTATTTATTATTATTTTATAAAGATTATTTTTCATGAAAAAATTTTTAACAGGTCTTTTGATCAGAAGAGCAAAAGCGCACCCGTATGGCACTTTCCATTTTAAAATAGCGGTAATAAAATGTTTTGATTGTTGTTAATAATTATACACGATTTTAATGTACTTGTTTAAAATTCAAAGTGTGCAGAATATTGGCCGTTGAAAAAAATTAATTTAATTGAAAAAAATTAGTTGATTGAGGAATCCGGCATTCATATTATTTTATAATTAACTGACAAAATAAATTATTGGCATTTCTACAAAAATTTAAAATAACATGAAAGTTGATCACAATTATGATAGAAAGATATAAAGAATTGGCAAAAAAAACTTACTTATCTCCCAGCAATCGAACTCGAAACCTTTCACTTGCTAGTCAAAAATTCTACACCACAGATGCTTGATAATCAACTACAGATATTTTATATGCAGTGGCCTCAGTCTCTCTATTTTTGTGTGCTTTTATAGAAATATGGTCTTGAATGTAAATTATATTATTATTACTAAGAATACAAGCAAACTTTATTTAAACACCAAAGACACAAAACTTATTATAAATAGAGTGTTTAATAATAATGTATAGTGTTAAATATATTATTATTACTATTCATATTGTAGTAGTCAATGGAAATTACTCTGTTGAGTGTTTTAGAAGTAGTTATTATTTTTGCTAATCTGGCACTGAGATCTTAGTGTGAATGTCTAATAAACAAGCCCGGATACTTGGTTAAAACTGTAATGCATATGGCTGCTTATATAAGAAGTCATCTTTACTGCATTCTGGCTCGTACTGTTGACGTACATTTATTATTACACTCACATTTCTATACACTTACAGCTTATATGTTCCACCATATTACTAACAAAGAGTAAAAAGCGTTGTCTATAAGCGTGGCCTGATTTGGTATATAAAACCGGGAACACATCTTAAGAGGTGAGTTGAAGTAGAAGTTGATCATTTTTGCTCATTTTTTTAAGTTTAAAGATATTGACAGAAAAATTATATTGTTTGGGCTTAAATGTTTTTTAGCGTTACAAACTTTAGGTTAAAATTAGTATACTCTGACATATTGAATACATATCGAGTAATATTTCTAATACGCCAGTGGTTATATTTAACTCAATGCTTAAAGTGCAAACTACGTTCCACTTGGGTTTGTGATTGATTGCTCACAAGTTAATGGAACGGCAAAAACAGTGATCTTTGAGCGCCAAGTGGAACGCACCTGTCCATATATTCGGTCTATGCCGAACTGTCTATGTATTGACATATACTTATTTTAATCGGTGGTTAAAAGTCTGTTACATGAATGTCTTAAATACATTACACGAATTTGAATGTTCATCACTCATTAGCTCACTTTTATTACATTTGTTTGATTGTTTTTTGTCTGATAAACCATTCAAGAGAATTACCGATCTTAGCTGGTGGAAAGTATAGAAGTAGTTTTGTTCGAGTCAATTCCTTTATATAAAAAAAAAATATGATTGGTCGAATTTCGTAATCATGTAAAAAGTGCTTAGCGCATGTCATATAATATTGTGTCCCTAATTACAAACCGCGTTATCTGTGTTTCCCATTTACTTTGTAAAAAGCAACATAACGTTAACGTTATCAAATTTCGTTATTTAAAGTTATTAATTTCAAATAATAAAATGTCTGGACGTGGCAAAGGAGGTAATATTTTATTTGTTTACAAGATTTATATTTATAAAATATATATTATTTTTAAATAATTAAAAAAAAAAAATGTTTTCTTATGTTCAGGTAAAGTTAAAGGAAAGGCAAAATCTCGTTCAAATAGAGCAGGGCTTCAGTTTCCTGTCGGAAGAATCCATAGATTATTGAGGAAAGGAAATTATGCAGAACGAGTTGGTGCTGGTGCTCCTGTATATTTAGCAGCTGTAATGGAGTATTTGGCTGCTGAAGTTTTGGAATTGGCGGGAAATGCAGCAAGAGACAACAAAAAAACAAGGTATTTTAATGTTTATACTGTCAAATTTCTAACCGATAATTTATTGATGATGGGTGCGATAACTTACTAAACAAACACGTTTATCTCGAATCTCATTCCATTGGATAATTGCCGTTTTTCATTTTTGATGAATCACGCTGCTATGAATTTTGTCTTTGGAAGCGGTTACAGATAGAACAACAAATGTATGTTGCCTTAAGCATTATTAAGTTTTAGACATTTGTAATCAAAATTAAAGGCAGAAAATATTTTCACGTAGTCTGTCTCTACATGGGATCTTGTGGAGATTTGGCTGTACACCAAATGTCGTTCAAATCCCCAAAATGCAGTTAAATCGTTTAGATCCAAGATTAGTCATAAATTAAGCAAAATAAACTAAAGAAAATTAGGAAAAACTTCTTTAAACATATTTCTTTTTTTAATTTTACATTTTATTTTAATTGCAGAATTATACCCAGGCATTTACAATTAGCAATTAGGAATGATGAAGAGTTGAATAAACTACTCTCTGGTGTAACAATCGCACAGGGTGGTGTTCTTCCTAATATTCAAGCCGTACTCTTACCTAAAAAGACATCGACATCTGCTGGAGGTTCAGGCAAAAAATCTTCACAATCTCAGGATTATTAGTTTATTTTTTTATTATAATAAAAAAAAAACTTTGAGCGAAAAAACGTTAATATAATTTTTAAATTGAAATTGTTTTAAATTTATTATGACAGCGTATATTAGACAAAATACGTATGTACAGGAATTAAGCTATAGTATGTATTATCATTCGTATTTATTCCAGTTTCTATTTTAAGACATCGATTGTTATTATTATTACGATATTGAATTGTATGGTATTAAAATTAGTTTAAATAAATTATGGTTCTTTCAGTTTTTATAATTTGTGTGTAATTTCTAATTACCTCGATCACAATATAAAATCGTAACATCATCCCCAATATTTAATAATTATTAATTAATCCAAATTCGATCTCTAAATTATTATCATTTCAAATTTCCAAAAGACTTGTTAGTGCCGTGCAAAACTTAAATTTTCGTAAAGTCCTGAGGAACTGTTCGATATTCACAAACAACTGTTCGATATTCACAAACTTTTTAATTTTTATTTTATTTAATTTATCAGGAAATTTTTATTCTTTTAATTTTTATTTCACGTAAATCAAAAAACAGTTTGTGAATATCGAATATATATATATATATATATAGATAAAAATTTCCTGATTAATTTTTATTCTTTTAATTTTTATTTTATTTAATTTGTCAGGAAATTTTTATTCTTTTAATTTTTATTTCACGTAAATCAAAAAGCAGTTTGTGAATATCGAACAGTTGTTTGTGAATATCGAACAGTTCCTCAGGACTTTCTGCTAAATTTACGAAAGGACTTTACGAAAATTGAAGTTTTGCACGGCACTAACAAGTCTTGGAAATTTGAAATGATAATAATTTAGAGATCGAATTTGGAACAACTTAAAAACAGATTTTAAGAAATGGATTTCAGGAAATATTTCCGAATCTAAATATCTTTCTATTCAAACTACTCCCATATTAACATAATTTCATCGAAATCGGAGAAAACAATTTCCTCAAATTTTTGTTTTAAAGGGGTACCCTTTTCCTAGACCTCAATTACTCTAGAAAATCCTAAAAACCGCAATAAAATTTAAGTTTTTCACAATTATAAAAACCACATTCTATGTTATACATGTATTACTTTTTTTTATGTCAAAGGAGGTCGCCAACGCTTTTCGCCGCCGCGAATAGATTTTGATACTAGTCTAAAAATCGAAAAAGATCTTTTGAATTATACAATTCTTCCATAACTTAGTCAACATTTTGTTAATTTTTACAGACCAATTTCGGCGAATACAAAACCATTAGAAATTTAAAAAAAAATACATTATTTTCGAGTTTAAAGAATAACTAAAAAATAATTATTCAAACTATGCGAAATTTAGCATGTATAATCTTAACATGAAAACGTGAAAATTATAAGAACTTTGATACGAAATATCCAGAGCTGTATGTTCAAGTTCGATTCTCATTCAGTTGTACTTCAAATTTAAAATTAATTTAAAAAATTATCACAGATATTTCTTCGAGAACCGAACGTATATCTTGCGCAATAATAATAACATAGGTGATAAAATATAGCAGAATGATGAGCCTTTATTTTTACTGATGTATAAAAATCATAATCTTCCAGCAATTTATCTTCTCATGGCAATATTAAAATCGATGACGTGAATTATTTAATAAATTTGAATTTGGACTCTATATACCTCAAAATCTCCAATGTATAAAACTGTAAATTTTCAAAATATTGTGGCCAATTTAATAATACGTTATAAATGTTAATTTAAGGAGGTTTATCAACAGCTGATAGAAGCATACAATATTCCAGCACAAATAACTCAAAAAATACCAAATATCCAAATTTTATATTATAAATTTCAACATTTGTATAAGTATTTCTTGAGTTATTTGTGCTGAAAATTGTAAGCTTCTGCAGCTGTTGATAAACCCCCTTAAAGATATTTATTTTTTTTAAAATTTAACATATTGAAGGAGGGTGGCGTGAATTTTTATAAAAAAATTACAATTTTCAACGAATTTTGTTTTTTTTTTTCACAAAAATGTTTTTCTATTTATTGTTGAATTTATAATTGATTTTCAAATATTTGGTACACAGATACAAGTATATAAATCCTAATAGAATAAAAAGTTATTTTTATTTATTCATATAAGCATCAAATCGTCTCAATGAAAAATATTCAAAAAGATAAATTTATAAACATTAACAAAAATTACAAAAAACTTCTTTAAAATCTGTAAAAATATTCATTACTTTAAGTTAGTACGGTTATGAAAGCAATATTTCAAGAATTTCTTAAAAATCAGAATATAAAATATTAAATGTATAATACATATGCTGTTAAAATTTGAAGATGATTTACCACATCAGACCTAAGATATTTGCAATTAAAAGTGGCATAATTTGTACACGTAGCATGGGGAAGGCGTGGGAAAATGATGAATTTAATTTTATTTATCAGTGAATTACTTTCACCATCTCTATGAAAAACTACTATGACTTAGAATACTATATTTAGATAATATGAAAAAAAAGTAATTATTTACCATGTAGTTTCGATAAAAAATTAAAATAAATAACTCGTTTTCGCGATTATTTTCTGTGGAGGGGATATTAAGACTATTGGCATGGAAACGATGTGGCAACGTTGTCACAAGTAAAGCACGTATGAACTGTAAATTAGTTAGGGTATTATAGGTATATTAGGATTAATAAGCATAAGAATAACGCGAGGATGTCACATTTCCATACAGAATTATATTTCATAAAATGTGTGTATACGTATAGGAAATATAGTAGTGAAAGAAGTACAGTATGTTAAAAAAATATAGCGTACAGTCATAGTACACTAATATGCTTAAGGATAGTACTAATCCAAAACTTTTAGACTGTGGAGGGGATATTAAGACTATTGGCATGGAAACGATGTGGCAACGTTGTCACAAGTAAAGCACGTATGAACTGTAAATTAGTTGTGGTATTATAGGTATAGTAGGGTAAATAAGAATAAGAATAACACGACGATGCCACATTTCCATACAGAATTATATTTCATAAAATGTGTGTATACGTATAGGAAATATAGTAGTGAAAGAAGTACAGTACGTTAAAAAAAATATAGCGTACAGTCATAGTACACTAATATGCTTAAGGATAGTACTTATCCAAAACTTTTTGACTGGACTGTCGCGAAGGAACTACCTTAAATACAAATTATTTTCTTTGAAAAATTCACCAGTTAGAAACTATATGGATTTCATTCAATGATGTATTATCCTTATTGAAAGTTATTTTTCAGTAGCTTACACATTTGCAGGCTTATATATAAACTTTACTCAAAAGTTAGTATTCTCTGGCATGAAATATTCTATATGTCAAGTACTATTTCAATTTAATTTTAAATATTATACTATTTGAATTTCTGATGAATTGCATACATTAAACAAGTTGATTCTTAAATATTCATGCTTTCGAATGCAGCATCAACCTTATTTGAAAAGAATGTTTTGACAAAATGATGAATGATGAAATTTTTCCGTATTTAAATTGATGACCAAATAAAAATCGCCATTTAAAACACAAAAATTTACGATTCGGTTTTGTTTTTCGGGTGTCAGGAATAATGTAATCGAATATCGTTAATTTTTGAATATACATATTCTGTTTTAAATATTGTATGAACATGTGTTCATACAATGATTTAGTGTCATCTAGATAACTTAAATACGAAAAGAGATAGCGAGATGAAATTTCGTTGGTGTTTTCTAGACATAAAAATTTAATTTAAATTCGAGAATGGGTATTATTATTTGATTTATGACCCAACTTTTAAGCCACAAAATATAGATAAAAAATTTAAAAACAAATAATGTTTGTTTTTTCAAAACAAACAACTTTTGTTTGAAGCATATTTGTGGAAAATGTTTAAATTCGCAACAATTTCATCTGCAACTATGCATTTATATCTGTATAGCCTCATATTTAGAGTATTTTAAGAATGCTAATGATTTAAAAATATTTCACAAATGGATACTAATGCAATGTTGAATAGTTAATTATTAATGCTGGTAGTTAACTTCACTTGTTTTGCTGAAAATGAGAAGAAAAAATTAAAATACTGTTAAGTGACCAACTTTGAATGACAGTAACTCGGTAACCGTTTTATTGTAAGGAAATTTAAGTGTATTAAATTTTTTCCTTGATTCAACGCCTATTTTTTCTTTTGCCATATGTATTCAATTAGGATGAAAAAAGTTTTTTTTTTAAATTTTTTATTTAAAATTAATTGGCAATGGGCATAATTTGCTAAAAAATAAAAATCCACTTACAAAAATAGGTAAACACAAAATATATTTCATAATTTAACATTTTATTTTATAAATTTATAAAGTCTGTAGGGAGAAAAAAAAACAGTAATTATAAAAAAATACGAGACGAAACATAGACACTGGAGTGGGGACTCAAGGAAATTAAAGGAATTGAACAAGAACTTAAATGTTTAGAGCCTTGGAAGGAGTAACAGTGTAATGTGATAATACAGACCAAACACTTAAATGGGTTTTAAACGGATATGTGACAGGCTTTAAAAAATTGGGTTATGGAGGTTAGAAATTTTGAGTTATTGAGGGAAAGTAGATACTCAATACTCAAGGGATACAACACATTTAGGGATTTTAGCCAGTTTATGAATTTCTGACGTTGGTAATTAAATTGGATAGGCGAAAAGTAGGTGATTTGCATCGCAGATATCATAGCCACACAATCGCAAGAGACAACCTGACGTATTTTGATGCGGTTAAGATGTTTGCAAAGGCTGTTATGAGTAGGGAGTAGACAACAAAGGGTTACAAACTGTTGTCGGTCTTGAAATTGTAGTTCGTGGAACCAGGGATGTAGTCTTTGTGTTGATCGTAGTTTCCAAACTGCTCGCCCTTTAATATAACTGGTTTGGTCCCATTTAGCCTTCCATTCACGCAGTAAAAAATCTTTGCATACTGGAAAGTCGGATGCAGGCGGATGATGTCAATGCACCTGTGTGGTAATGCTGTCTTTGGCATGTTCATCCACAATCTCGTTACCGAATATGCCGATGTCAGAAGGGCATCAAGTAAATAAAAAAAAAATTTTAATTAGTAAAGCCTGTACAACATATATTTAAAATTCTGTATGAGATAGGATTGTATGTGTCGGAAATAGTTTACTTTGCGACATACATGAGGCACCATCTATTAGACGTTTAAAGTAATTACTAGGCCTCTGAAGTAGTCTCTTACATTGTGACTTACTCACTCTTGACTTTAGCTCTGTACCGATCACACGTACATCTAGTAGTTCTGTGTACAAGAAATAATAAAGCTGCAACTACGTATAGACGTATATATAATCAAAGTGTTATATTATTATTAGAATAGCCATCCTTCCTATTTTCCACAAATTATTATAAAAGTCCTTCAGGTTAAGGACCCATCACGCATAGGACGTGTTTTCTTATCTCGAAAGGGATTAGAAAAAGGATTGGCTTTGTGTAGTGCAACGAATTGTGCATAAAGAGTTTTTTTTTAAAAGGCTTAAGCTTTTTAAAATTTGAATAAAATCAAATAAACTGGTAAGTTTTTGATTTTTTTTTTTTGTATCCAAAGAAGTTGAAATTTTAAATGAAAATAAATTTAGATGGAAATTAAATTTAAAAGATATTAAAATTTAGAAGATTTTTAATTGAATAGAAGTTGAAATTTTAGAAGAAAATAAATTTAGATAGATTTGAATTAAGAAAAAAAAAAAAAAAAATTTATTTTCTTTGTTACTTGAGAAAAATTATTTAAAATTTTTTTTTGACTGTTGTGTATATTACACTAAGTCAAGTCTAAACTTGTTGAAGCCGCCCGGCTCTAGTAATATGATATAGCTATACACATTGTGTTAGTTGTATATATCATAGAACAAAAGCGCGCTTGGCGCATACAAGTCAGACGGTTTACGACTCTCAGATTCTGAGAATCGGATATTGATGTATATATTCTAAAAAAAAAAAAAAATAATAATATTGCTCTCAAGAAAATAAATAGAGTAACACAGTTGAAGTAGTTGACTTGTTTAAGATATAGTTGGTTTTGTAAGATCGATAATAATTATAGTGTAAAATTATAATTATTTTAAGATAAGAAGGAAATTTTAGAAGTTTAAACTTGAAATAAATATTTACCAAAATAAATCTTTATAAACTATATCTCGACATTAAATTTAGTTATTACGTAGTCCTTTTTAAAGGACTGCAAATATATAAATAAAAATAATAACTAATTTAATAATTGTCTCAAAGTAAAGTCTGTAGTACAGCACTAAGCTTCGTTTCAATTTAATCGGTTGTTACTCTGGTGTGTGATTTGTATGTCGCACGTGTACGTACGGCCATCCCCGAACGTTTCAACGAGCTGTGCCGTTTGTCACGAGGTGGGAGAGAGCACGTGTGCCATGCTGTTGCATGCGGGGGTTACGGCTGATTTCACTTTTTATTTACAACTTGCAGTGTAGTTGTAAATGGGGGTGAAATATCAGTCTCTGATAAGTTTGGTATGTTTCAGATTCTTCATAATTAGAAGTTTACTGATATCTAGAAGATATGAACAAAGGAACAATGAATAATGAGCAGAACAATAAAAAAATGCTCGATAATAGTGAGACTGAAGATACTCAATCTGAGACGTCAGACAAAAATTTAAAAACAGGTAACTTTGTCTTTAAATTTATTTTAGAAGTGGATCCAAATTTTTTAGAAGTTATTAATAGATGATACTTTAGAAGTTCTATAGATGTTTAGAAGTTTTATAGATGTTTAGAAGTTCTGTAGATGTTTAGAAGTTTTATAGATGATTAGAAGTTACGTTTATTTAATTAATCGTAAAATAAAATCCAAACTAAAAATAAAATTATTTTATTTATAAAGGGCCTGGAGTATCTGAACCCGCAACAATGTCGACAACTACTCCTTCAATTACAACGCAGTCAAAAATTACTGCAAGTCAGATGAGTACACCAATGACTCAGCCAACTGCTGCTTTTAAGACAAGTACACCAACAACTCTGTCAAGCACTATTGTAAATGCACCGAATGTCACAACAAATCAATTGAGTGGCGGCAGTGGTAGTACCCCTACCACTGAACAGCCTGTACAACAAGAACTATTACAGTTCATGTGTAAACAGCGAGAAAACATCGAGCTTCAAAACAAAGGTTTCGAAGCAATGAAAACTATGATGAGCCTAATTAATAAGACATCTGAAAATTTATTGGCGGTAGAACGGCTGCGAATGCAAGGTACTCGAGGTAATTTACTTAACTCGACCGCTTTTCTAGACGAAAGTTCAACTCAAACGGGTGCTGGAATAGATGCTCAATCCAGCCCGCAAGATATTAACATAGAAGTAACTAAGGCTCTTAATGCTTCGATTACTGCTTTAAAAAGTACACTAGAATCAAACAAAAAATCTCAAAACTATCAGGTACCAAGAAAGTATACTCTTAATTCAGATAGTGGCATCAACATTTGGATGGATAAACTTAAATCTGAATTATCATCAAAAGATCTATTAGATGTTATTGACCCAACGGTCATTGGTCCTGATAATTTAGATGTACAAACAATTACAAAAAGAAAGCAAGCAGTAAGAGAAATCATTACTAGCCATTTAGATGATAAATACTATAAGAGGGTTCTTACTATAACAGACCCTATTATGGTAATAACAAGTCTAAAAGAAGCTAAGAGGGTCGAAAAGAATGTCACTCACACTTCTGTTAGAACGAAGCTGTACGGCATGAGACTGAAACCAAAGGAGAGTATTGATGAGTTCTGGAATAAATTCGACAACACCATCGTTGAATACGAGAGCTGTGATAACGCAGTACCTCTGACAGATGAAGAGAAACGGTCAGCCTTTTACCAAGCTGTCAGTAAAGTAATTCCAGAAGCCCGAACTGCTGATTTATTGCATAGGCAATTTAAAGGCAGATCAATGACTTTGGTTGAGTTGAGGTCCCATTTGCTGCAGCTGGAAGCTGAGAAGAAGTCAGAAACTTCTCAAGAACAAGACGCGTGTGCAAACCAAGCAAAACGGTTTAAATCACACCATGACAACTGTTATAGATGCAATAAGACGGGTCACTACGTCAAACAGTGTCCTTTAGCAGCAACTAGTGAATGGTACTGTTATATTTGTAAAGTGATCACTGATCACAATACAAAGTCTTGTCCAAAAAATGAAGACAGTCAAAATTCAGGAAGGTCTGACTATAGACGTGGTCGTGGTAGAGGTAAAGGTAGAGGTGCTTTTAGGAGAGGTACGTTCTTCAAAGGAGGTTTTGGTGGCAAATCCAAAGAATACACCAAATCCAAGTCGAAGACGTTCAAAAAGCAAGCAGCCCCACCAAAGGATGGAGATAAAAAGAAACCACAAGCACGACAAGCAGGTATGAATTCTGAATACATAAATAATGTAGATAATATTACGTTTATTGCGGACTCAGGCGCAACTGAGCATATAATTAACAAGAGTTTGATTTTGAGTAATTTTAAACATTGCACAGGCGAAGTAATTAAAAGTGCAAATAAAAATAAGTCAGCTGACATAGTAATAGATGGAGTCGGTGACCTTTACTTAAAATCAAATCTTAGCAAAATAAAATTAACGAACGTATTATCTGCAGAAAATATCGCAAATAATTTAATTTCCCTTAGACGATTTGTAGATGCTGGATTAGGAATATTTTTAGATGATAAAAAATTAGAAATATTCGATAAACAGGTGAAACATGTTTAATAGGAAAGTATGTTAAACCTAACTGGCTTGTTACCTTCGAGGTAAAATATGCTGAGGAGGTTAAAAGGCCAGATTACACAACGTACTCTTGTACTGCTGAAATTATTTCTCCAAATGAATTTTCCGAACAATCTCAGACGGTTCCTGTTGATTTAAATTTGCAAAAGATGGAGGGAGATTTAGATGTTTCCTCTCATAAATCAACATCATCTGAGCTTGGGAGGGAGAGTCAAAAGAAAAGTCTTTTGGAGAAAGATAGAAGTAATATAGAAGCAGAAATCACAGATTTTTTATTAGATGAACAAACTTTAAATAGAAGAATTTTAGATTTTAATTCAGCTGATGCTCTAGAAGAATTTAATAATATTAAAAGTGCTGAAAATAATATACAACAATTAAAAATAATAAAAATAGACGAAGGTATGTTATGGCACATAAGACTAGGTCATCCAAGCTTGAATTATCTAAAAGAACTCAAAAAATCTGAGCAGTTGTTGTGTAATGTAAACTTTAATGAAAATATTTTAGATTGTGAAACCTGTATTCTAGCTAAGATGGAAAAATTACCCTTTAACGAATCTAGATTAATAGCAGATAGACCGTTACACACAATTCATGTGGACACTATGGGACAATTTAAAATAAATTCCTTCCCAGGTGCTTACAAATACATTATTGTGTTTTTAGATGATTTTTCTAGATTTGCAAAAATTTATTCCATTAAAAATAAAAATGAAGCTGCTAGTTGTTTAGAAAGCTTCATAAATACAACTAGAAATTTATTAGGTAAAAATGAAAAAGTGTGCTATATCAGAACTGATAATGCTAGGGAGTTTACGGGAGGTGATTTTGTAGATGTTATGCATAAAGAAAAAAATAGAATCAGATTATGCACCACCGTATACTCCAGAGTTAAATGGTACAGCCGAGAGATTTAATAAAACAATACAACAGAAAATTAGAGCGTTATTGTTTGACTCTGGCCTACCTAAATCGATGTGGATATTGGCAGCTGAAACAGCTGTTAATATGTACAATCGAACACCTCACAAAACCAATGGTTTTGTATCACCATTAAATAAACTCAATGCAAAGATTAGCACACATATGAATAAAATTAAAAGGTTTGGATGTTTAGCTTATGTTAAACTTCCAATATCAGAAAATAAATTTTCTGAAAGAGCAATAAGATCCATACTAGTAGGTTACTCACGTACTGGTTATGTATTGTGGGAGCCAACCTCTGGAAAATTCTTAAATTCAAGACATGTCAGATGTAATGAAAAACTAGTTTATAAGGATATTTACAAAACAAAAGATTTAGAAGTTGAAGATTCTCCAACAATTGAAAACAAAAAGATGTAGAAGTAGATGATAATCCGATTGATGGGAAATTAGATTCTGAATCTTCTGATGCAAATACTCCTGTAACAATAAATTCTAAAGATAAACTAGTTAATTCAGACAAATCTAAAAAGCGTAAATTAGACGATAATGTATCAATTGATAACAAATTTAAGAAGTTGAGAGCTTCAAAAAGAAAACCAAAACCCAAGATAGATGATAACTTCGTTTATGCCAAAACAATAAAAAAGTTCACGATTGTAGATGAAGAAGATTTTATACATGCTATGCTTTCTTCTATCAACAAGGATCCCAGTAATTACGAAGAGTGTTTACTGCGGGAAGATTGTGTTGATTGGATGAAAGCAGTTAAAGAAGAGTTAAAATCAATAGATGATAACAAAGTCTACAATCTAGTAAAAAGACCTGTAGATGCTAATGTAGTGAACTCTAGATGGGTTTTTAAAACCAAAATTGGTAAAACTGGAGAAACCATCTATAAAGCTAGAGTGGTTGTAAGAGGTTTTCTAGATGTAAACGAGTATGAGCTGAAAGAAACTTATGCTCCAGTCTCAAGACTTCCAGTAATAAGATTAGCACTAGCAATCATAAATAAACTTGATTTAGACGCAAGACAAATGGATGTAAAAACTGCCTTTCTGTATGGGACTCTAGAAAAAGCCATTTTTATGGAGATTCCAGAAGGCTATGATTGCAGTGATGAAATCAGAGAAAAGATGGTCTGGAAGCTTGAAAAATCTCTTTATGGATTGAGGATCAGTCCTAAGAGATGGAACAAAAAGTTCACTGAAGAAGCACTGAAACTAGGTTTGGAGAATGATCTAAACGAGCCATGCTTATTTACTTGGAGAAAAGATGGAAAAATTGCCATCGTAATCCTATACGTAGATGATATGATTACAGCTAGCAATGTACCCGAAAAATTAGATGAAATTATAAATCATTTCAGTAACGTTTTCGAAATGAAAATTTTGGGAGAACCGGAGAATTTTCTTGGAATGAAAATTCACCGTGATAGAAGTAAACGTGAAATGTCAATTACACAGCCTGAGTACACTGAAAAGATCTTAGAACGTTTAGATCTGAAAGAATGTAATGCTCAAGACACACCCATGATAACTAGACAAGTCAAAAATAGAAACAATAAAAACATAGGAAAATTAGATGATTCCAATGTTCCAGCTAATGCACCTTATAAAGAGGCTATAGGGAGTCTGTTATATCTTGCTGGTGCAACCAGACCAGATATAGCATATGCTGTAAATTTACTGTCTAGAAGACAGAATGATCCAACCAAAGGAGATTGGACTGAAGTCAAAAGAATTTTCAGATATCTTAGAGGAACAACTGATTTGGGTTTGTACTATAAAGGTAAAACCAAAATTATGGAAGCTATGACTGACACTGACTATAGCTTCAGAGATCGTGAAAATTCGACTTCGACAAGTGGTTACAATATCCAAGTGTACGGTGATACAGTAGCTTGGAGAAGCCACAAACAGTCCTCTCCTGCTACATCAACTTGTCAAGCAGAATATCTTGCCATGAGCGAATCTTGTAAGGAAATAATTTCCTTGGATAAAGCGATTAGAGATATAATAGGTAAAACTATGTATCCAGTCACTATTAGATGTGATAATAAATCAGCCTGTGACTGTACTCAAATGGAGGGAAGTCATAAACTGAAAGATTTTGATGATGATGTTGAGCTTATCAAATCCAATCTGGCTGAAAGAGAAAGAGCAGGCAAGAAACCTCAAATGGCTGAAACTCATGGTGATTTTGTTAAATCATGTGTCTTAGCGGGCAAAATTAAAGTCAAATGGATATCCACTAAAGAAAATATTGCGGATATTATGACTAAACCTTTACCCTCTACATCACATATCAAACTCAGAAATAAAATGATGAATATTTAGATGATAAAATGTAGATGATTTAGATGTTAAATATAGATGTTGAATTTAGATGTTAAACATAGATATTGAATTTAGATGTTATATAGAAGATTTAAACTAATAATTTTAATCATATAATTAATTAATATTTTACAGAAGTTAATATTCAGTCTTAACAGAGTGCGCAGCGGAGAAAAACAAAGGAGTTCAAGGAACGTGTTCTTAATTGGATCTTCAGATAAAAACTTTATTTTTTTTATTAATACTTAATATTAGATGTGTTCATGATCGTTAGTCGATTTTAGATGTAATTTTGAAATTATATGTTATTCATTATATTGAAAGATGTATGTGCAAAGGGAGGGAGTGTCGGAAATAGTTTACTTTGCGACATACATGAGGCACCATCTATTAGACGTTTAAAGTAATTACTAGGATTCTGAAGTAGTCTCTTACATTGTGACTTACTCACTCTTGACTTTAGCTCTGTACCGATCACACGTACATCTAGTAGTTCTGTGTACAAGAAATAATAAAGCTGCAACTACGTATAGACGTATATATAATCAAAGTGTTATATTATTATTAGAATAGCCATCCTTCCTATTTTCCACAAATTATTATAAAAGTCCTTCAGTATGGGATTAGGAAATTTGACGGAAAGGCCTATCAGAACATTTTTGGCGTCGGTTACGCATTCTCTATATTCCCAATTTCGATAGGCGTGCAGACTTGAATCACAAAAACTCCGAAGAAAAATGGAGTTTTTATTAAGTTTAAATTTGCTCGTGTGGAGTACACTACTGTTGAATGCTACTTCTACGTTTTGGGAGCCTAAGGGTTTTGAGGCATCAATATAAAAATATATTAGGAAGTGGAGTAATTTGTGTGGAGGAAGCGTTAAAAATAATGTTAGAATAAAAAGGATTATTTTCATCCTGCTTGTTCAATCCGCAGTTGTAGTAGATAGAAGGGGCCAGAAAATTGGCTGAGCAAGGGAATGTAAAGTATGGGAATGTTGGGGTGTTTATACACGGGAATAGTTTTTAGTTGACGAAAAGCAATGATAAGAAGCGGAGTGGGTTTGTGTCGCCAGAACCTGGAATTTGGGATATTTAATGAAATGAGGTCAATATAGGAATCTGAGAATAGGCCAGTGGTCACTGCCATAAGTGCAGGACCATCCACTGGAAGAAGATACTCAAATTCGCCGAGAATATGCTGAGGTCAACTGCAGTATATCGGGTTGGCGGTGGTCTGCAGGAGTTACCACCTGGTAAGTACCCTTACAAATGGAGCTACCATCTGGATCACTGTAGTGATTTCCCCCAAGGGGAATTGGTTCAGGAACGTTCAAAAGGATCTTCTGGAGAATTATGAATTCTGATAAAAGAAATGTCGCATACACGAATTCCAATTGGGTGAAGGAGTTTCTATGAGAATTTGAACAGTTGGTAGGGAAGGGTGAACGAGGATCACAAACAGCGCCCCCATATCCATCGACTCGGTCGGATCGATAAATTTGGTATCGACCTATGTGGGCTTGATGTTCTAACCTCAGGCAGGTTTTTAATAAGAGCGCTACTTTGATGGAATGGAAGTTAAGAAAGAATAGAAGTTTAGAGTGGTTGTTTCTAAGGCTTCTAATATTCTATTGTAGGATGTACAAATGACGTGTTTTCGCTATTTAAAAAAAGACTTAGAAGTTGGGTCAATTGAGATTTTAGAGCTGGGCCCAGTTTGAAAGAGTGTAGGATGTTTTGAAGTGCTGAGTGTTGGGTCTGGTTTGGAAATTATTTTTAGATAAGTATTAAGTGGGGTAAGGTTAATTGCGATGGAAGTGTGATCTGAAGGCATTCAGCCATTGGCATTAATTAGGATAGTTTGTTGATGGAGGATAGGATTTACGGGAGCTGGGCCGATGCTTCGTGAAATGAGAAACCTTCTGTGGCCATATGTCTTTTAATGGATACGTGCCTCTGGTATTCAGGACAGTCTTTGGATTTGGAGAAGTGAGGTTTGCTACAATGTACACATTTTTTTGAATGAGGATTGGAGCAGGAATATATTGAGAATTCTTTTGGATGTATATTACCTTCAAAAGTAACTACAACCGTTGTAGAAGGTTTATAACTTCCGATGCCTGATCAGGATCTACGGTGCGCTTAGAGAAGTGTTGGACTTTGAGGACCTTGCAAGGGGTTTTAATATGTGATATTAGGACTTCACCATCAATAGATTGTTCGATGCTTCGAATTCCTCCAGTTCTGGTGACGGAGTGGGTGAGAATATTGGTTTTTAATTGAGGTTTAGAAAGGATATTATTTGTTGTAAAAGCAATGGCATATGCAGTACATTCAAACATGATACTAACGGCTTCTACTACGGCTGTCGATTTTGGAAATATCTGGTAAATAGTACTTATGTAAAATTCTACCTAATGTTAAAGGTAAATGCGATTGGAGGAATCAGTTGCGAGTTCGATAAATACTTTAAATGGGCCAGGGCACGTTAATGAGTATTTTAAAGAATATGTATAGTTTTGTTTGGGAAATTTATTAGTTGGTAATTCGTAAGGATGTTTTTATTATTTAGTGTTGGTATATTTATACCGGGTTGTGTGTTATGGTTTGGAAATTAAGATCATTTACAGGGATGGATGTCTGCGGGTGTAATATATTTAGATCCGGAGGAAGATATAGATTTAGATAGCAGGAAAAACTGGTTGGGACACGGTTCCCAAAAAGAAAATCAAATATTATAATTTAAATAAAACATAATTAAACAAAAAAATTTTTCTTAAAAAAATTTAGACATAAATAAATTAGATTATTACAATAAAGAATGCGATAAAAATAACTTAAGCAATAAGTGTACAGGTAAGATTTGATAAACAGAATATATATACATATTAAATTGTTATATATAATTGGATGTTTAGATTATTTTAGATATCCTAGTCTACCCTGACACAGTATCAAGAGTCTTGGAAATTCATTTATATCTCCGCCAAACATAATTATATTTTATAATAATTAAGTTTAAAATTTGATAAACAGAATATATATACTGTTATGAACGACACTGTGAACACAGTGTAAGTGTATAGTGCAGTGTTGTGTAATGTGGTGTCGCATAAGGTAGGCGGACATATTAGTTTAAGGACTTGCGCATTAGCGGGCAAAATATATACATGAGGAGAAGATATATACTTCGGAATATAATTATTGTACGGTCACTGTAAAGTTTTTAACATTTAAAATAATAAACATATTGAATTAATTATTAACCAAGGTTTCTCATTTACTTCGGAACCCACAAACACAATAAACTGGCGACGAGATGATTATGGATTACGTAAAAATATAACCAAAAGAAAAAAAAAATATAGTTACGACGCATTTTTCAAAAAACACGTGCTAAATATATTATGCAATTTATGTATGGAAATATATGAAAAAGAATTGTTGAAGTTGTAGTATCAAATTAAAATTGTGTTTACAATGGCTTTGGTTAAACACGTCAATTTTACAATTGAAGTATTTTCACATAAAGATGGAAATTGGGAAACTTGGTTGGAGAGGCTTGAACAAGCTTTTAAAATCTATGAAATTGCTGAAGATAAAAAGGTACAATATTTACTACATTATATGGGAATCGAAGCATATGAATTGCTTAAAAATGAAATAGCTCCAATTAAACCGAACGTGAAAACATATGACCAGATCACGGAAATATTAAATAAACATTATGGTCCTGAAATATTAGAAATTGTGGAAAATTACAACTTTTATAAAAGAAAACAGGAACATGGAGAATCTGTCAAAAGTTTTTTGACAGCATTGCGGAAAATTGCAAAAAATTGTGGTTTTGGAACATATTTAAATACTGCCCTACGAAATCAAGTAGTATTTGGTTTACGAAATAAAGATGCACAAAAAAGATGCTTGGAAAGAAAAGATTTAACACTGGAAAAAGCATTGGAAATTGCCATGAGTTCGGAAGCTTCAGAAGCGGGAGGAGCGGCATTAAGTATACAAAACAAACCGGAATAAGACGTTTGTAAGTTGAACCATAATACAAAAAAGAAATTTAACAATACTAAAGGTAATTTTTCTAATAATAATACTGTTAAGTCTAACGATAAACAAAAAGCAAAATGTAATGTTAAATGTTATCGTTGTGATGGTAATCATTATGCTAATAATTGTAAATTCGTAAATGCAATATGCTCAAATTGTAAAATTAAAGGGCATTTACGCCGTGTTTGTAAAAAAAGTAATGATAAAAACAATACTAAATTTGAGGCAAATTGCATTGACGAAAATACGGATTTTATATGTTCAGTAAAAAGTACTAGCATAAATTCAATCAAAAATGAAGACGAAAAGTTATTTACAAATATTAATATAGAAAATAAGTTTATTGATTTTGAAATTGATACAGGCACAAAGAACTCAGTAATTTGTGCTAAAGATTTTTTTTTATACTTTAAAAATAAAAAAATTTTTCCAAGTGACTTGAAATTAATTAGTTACTGTGGGACTAATTTGAATTTATTGGGATACAGTATTGTTAATGTAAAAAATTCAAATGGCAATGAATTTAAATTAAAACTTTATGTTATTAAAAATAATAAACAACCGCTAGTTGGCAGAACTTGGATAAGAACATTAGGAATTGATGTTAATAAAACTTTATTTTTAAGAAATGAACAAAGTGTAAATAAAATTTCAAGTACTCCAGATATTATGACAGAATTAAAAATCAAATATCCGAAGGTATTTTCGGGTGATTTTGGTAAAATTCCTAACTATGAGGCGAAACTGTGTTTAAAAAAAGGAGTAAGTCCTGTTTTTCGTAAACATAGATCGCTACCTTTTGCAGTGGTTGAGTCTGAACTTGAAAAACTAGTAAAAGATGGTATTTTAGTTAAAGTTGATTCAAGCCAGTGGGCTACTCCAATTGTCCCTGTCATTAAATCTAAAAATAAAATTAGAATATGCGATGAATACAAAATTACGATTAACCCTTATTTAGTAATTGATGAGCATCCGTTACCCACAATCGAAGAATTATTTACAAGTTTAAGTGGGGGCAAACGATTTTCAAAAATAAATTTTTCTAAAGCATATCTTCAATTACCGGTATCAAATGAATTTCGCGAATTACTAACTCTTAGTACGCATAAGGGGTTATATCAACCTACAAGACAAATGTTCGGGGTGGCTTCTGCGCCAGCATTATGGCAACGATTCATAGAATCTATTTTACAACATATTCCGGGAGTTTCTGTCTTTTTAGACGACATAAATGTCACGGGACCAAATGATCAAATTCATATGAAACGTTTGAATTTAGTATTTGAAACACTAAATAAATGGAATATGCGGGTTAACATAAATAAATGTGAACTTTTTAAAAAACAAATCGAATATTGCGGATACATAATTGATGAATTTGGAATCCATAAATGAAATCCAAAATACTGGCAATATCGGAAATGCCTAAGCCAAAAAACAAAGATGAAGTTCGATCTTTTGTAGGCTTAATAAATTATTACGGTCGATTTTTCAAAAATCTAAGTACAGTTTTATATCCAATAAATAATTTACTTAAAGATAATGTTCCTTTTAATTGGAACGACGAATGTGAAAAGTCATTTCTACAGACTAAAAGAGAAATGCAATCGGATCGGGTTTTAACACATTATGATCCTAAATTACCAGTGGTTTTAGCCACGGATGCAAGCCCGTACGGAGTGGGGGCAGTTTTAAGTCATGTCACTAAAGACGGTGAAAAACCCATAATGTATGCATCACAAACACTAAATGAGACGCAACAGAGGTACTCACAAATAGATAGGGAAGCATACGGAATAGTTTTCGGTGTAAGAAAGTTTTTCACATATCTTTACGGTAGACATTTTACACTTTTAACGGATAATAAACCACTCATGCAGATTTTTTCGCCAAGGAAGGGCTTGCCGATACTATCAGCAACGCGAATGTTACACTACGCAGCATTCTTATCAGGATTTAATTTTGACATTAAATATAGAAATACGCGTGAGCATTGTAATGCTGATTGTATGTCTAGACTACCTTGTAAAGAATTACCAAATTTTAAGGTAGATGAAGTAGATTTAATTGAATCATCTCAAATTAATACAATGCCGGTAAATGTGGACGAATTAGCAATGGCAACTTTAAAAGACGATTCAGTAAAAATACTAATAAACGGTTTAAAAAATGGGAATATAGTAAATGCTACGGATAGGTTTGGAATTGATCAAACGGAATTTTCGTTACAACGAAATTGTATAATGCGGGGAACTAGGGTGTATATACCAGTCGTTTTTCGTAAAAAAGTATTGATGGAAATTCATAGCGGGCATTTTGGTATAAGTCGTATGAAGTCATTAGCAAGAACGTATTGCTGGTGGAAAGGAATCCATTCTGATATCGAAAAATTAGTAAAAAATTGCACTAACTGTCAATTAACACGACCAAACCCGACTAAAGTTCCAATACATAAATGGGATACTCCAAGTAAACCATTTGATAGAGTTCATGTTGATTTTGCTGGTCCTTACAAAGGAAAATTATTTTTTCTATTAATTGACGTATTCACAAAATGGCCTGAAATAATGATAGTTCCGAATATGTCGACGGAAACTACCATTAAAGTTTGTCGAACCATATTTTCAAGGTTCGGGTTACCTGCTGTTTTAGTAAGCGATCACGGGACGCAGTTTACAAGTGAAGAATTTAAAACATTTTTTAAACAAAATGGAATTATCCATAAAATGGGATCGCCATACCATCCTGCTACGAATGGACAGGCGGAAAGATATGTACAAACGATGAAACAAAAATTAAAATACATTTCAAATACGGAATCCGAAACGGAACGTAATTTACAAAACTTTTTGTTAATGTATCGTACATCAATACATCCAGCGACGGGAAAGTCTCCTGCGATGTTGATGCTAAATAGAAATCTTAGAACACGACTTGATACCATGATACCAAAGTTAAATACGGTAAAACATTCAAATGAAAATTTTAAAAATATTCGATCAATCGAGGTAAACAAAAAAGTCGCGGTTCGCGAATATATAAATCGTGATAGGAAATGGGTGTTTGGAAAAAGTAATAAAAAAATTAGGAAATCTCCATTATAAAGTCAATTTAGATGACGGGAGGGTGTGGGATCGACACATCGATCAAATGCGTGAAGTAGGTGATGATGTCAAATCGCCGGTGGACAAATCTAGAATTTCGTATTATTCAGATTATCCTGAGGATAAAGTTGTTGATACTAAAAATAAAAACTGTAATAATCAAGAAAATGATGTTGATGAAAACACAGCAAACGAAAATCGCTCGAATCTACCTTCTACTGTAAATACTGATTCAAATACAAATGAAAATCAGGAAGTACGGAAATCTGTACGAAAAATAAAACCTCCTGAAAAACTCAATTTATAAATTCAAATAATTTTAAGGAAATTGTAACATGAAATTTAATGTAAATGTAGACATTGTATTTTGTTGTAAACACATACGGAACAATTAAATTTCTTAGGAGGGAAGAAGTGTTATGAACGACACTGTGAACACAGTGTAAGTGTATAGTGCAGTGTTGTGTAATGTGGTGTCGCAAAAGGTAGGCGGACATATTAGTTTAAGGACTTGCGCATTAGCGGGCAAAATATATACATGAGGAGAAGATATATACTTCGGAATATAATTATTGTACGGTCACTGTAAAGTTTTTAACATTTAAAATAATAAACATATTGAATTAATTATTAACCAAGGTTTCTCATTTACTTCGGAACCCACAAACACAATATATACTTATTAAACAGTAATATAAAATTGGATGTTTAGATTATTTTAGATATTCTAGTCTACGACACAGTATCAAGAGTCTTGGAAATTCATTTATATCTCCGCCAAACATAATTATATTTTATAATAATTAATTTTAGTGAAAGTGGGAAGTCGATTAAGTTCTATGAGTTATTATAAAGGAAATAAATCGTTTTTAATTAATCGGTTAGAGACGGAGCTTATAATTGTAATTAACATTTTCGATAATATAACACATTAACATTCTAATCAACATCAACTAATACTCGTTTCCCACAAATAATTTTCAAACAAAATTTTACAATATACCAAAGTATAATCCTATATGTATGTCACCATCGCATAGTATATGTTTAGAAAATTAATGTAATAATTTTTAGTAAAAACAACAGCGCTACTTAAATTAGGACTTTGATTGACCCCAAAATATTATAATTTATCTGTTTTGATTTAAAAGATTTTATTTACCAAATAAATTAATATATATTTACGATTTTCTTTTCTCATTTATACCTTTAATTATTTGGCCGTACACAGACACTCCTCACAGGATTGAACGTTAAAAATTGCATTATCAATACAAAATAATCAAGGGCTATCTAGCTTGACACAGAAGTTCTTTCATCTGATGGTTATGAACTCTTAAATTCTGTGAAAGTGTGTAAAACTCTGCCAAAGTGTTTCACGTTGTTCAAATGCTCATAAACCAGACTGTAAAATACTTACACAGAGAAATCGTCTACTTGTGTTCCACAAGTGTTTATAAGTTTTTTAACCACTCACTTATTTTTGCAGAAATATTATTTCCACCAGGGCTATTTATATACAAAATTAAAGTAAAAAAAATTTCTTCACAATACACAATGTTTTTTAGAAAACCTAATTTAGGTTCAGTTTTGGTTTTCTCACCTTTCACATTTTTTGAGTCACTGAACACGAATGTGAAGTTTGCGGTCAAAATTATTTCCCGGGATATTGTTTTTTAGACATTTATTGACCAATAATTTTGACACTTTTTGGCCTATATCTCATAATGGAAACGTTCTTTCAACAACTTCAATTCGTGTTCAGCGATTCAAAAATATGGAAGTTGAGAAAATCAAAACTTTTCTCTAAGATTCCTAATATAAATGTTTTAGTGATTATTTTAAGCTGTATCTAATCTAATTACAATGTACTCTTATGAAATGTGTTTATACTTTCACTTTTAATTTTTTGTTTCAAAATACGGTGTTTTTCATATTCTACGTCCTAAAAAATTCCGATTAAATCCTAATGTAGTTTAATCGGAAGGCATCGGAAATGATTTTGTATTGAATACGATTTATTTCGATTCAAAACTTCAAATCGATTTTAATCGAAATGAATTGAAAATAATTTTTGATTCAAAATTTTGAATAGTTAATCGAAATGAATCGGAAATAATTAATTTTAAGTTTTTTTATCTTTAATTTGTTCGAAAAGTGAAATTAATATATAAAATAATCGATGAAATAACTTGGAATACGTCTACTAAATAACTGGCTAGACAATTTTTTTGCTTGCTTTTGGTACCGTTGCCTGGATTCAAAACCGTATTACTACTCAGTTCCCAGAATTTTGTCCTTGTCCGCTTTTATTCTTGTCGGATCCATTGAATTTAGGTATAAATTAACTTTAAAGAAATGTTTTGTCAATCAATGATTTGTATTTTAATATCTAATTGTTTTATTTCAGATGTCAATCGTATCAAAGATGTTCCGTGATTTTTGGAGTGAATTGGATCGTTTACGATCATCATGAGTGAATCGAGACTGGGATGTAGATAGTTTGGTATCACCATTTAATCGATTATACCAACCACCATTTTGGGTAAATAAGTTATCACATTGGGCCACTGGAGCAACAGTAACCTATGATAAAGACTCATATATTTCAAACAATTCACACCACAAGAAATCGCTGTAAAAACAGTTGATAACAGAATTATCGTGGAGAAATATGAAGAGAAGAGTTCGTCGTGTGAACGTGGTTTTGTATTCAGGCAGTTTACAAGACGTTATGTGTTACTTGATGTGCATGATTTTAACAATATTGTATCGACTCTATCATCTGATCATGTTTTAACAGTAACAGCTCCTAAATTACCAGAAATCAAAAACAATGAACGAGTTATTTCAATCACACAAACTGGAACAATGGTAAAAGTTGTAGTGAAGAAGGCTGAATAATAAATTTTCATATATCATTTTTTAAAATAGGTCATCGCGCAATCAAAGTTTTTATTTAAATAGATATTTTATAGTCTCATATGAACAAAAAAATTATAAGATAAGGCTTTATTTAATTAGCCGATAAGATGTGTAAATAAATTGTTTTTCAAAAGCAAGGATATGCTTTACCATATTTGCGGATCTTAATGAATTATACTGTATTCGATGGTACATTTTGTAATTTAAAAGAAAAAAGTTAACTAAAGCCAGCTTTATTTGGACGAATCTTTTCGATTTACTTATTTGAATGGTTTGAGAGACGGGGTAAATTTCCACTATTACCATGTGTAAACTTTTTTTTTTTTTTTAATATTACTTGTTTTATTGTATTCTTCACAAATATTTCGGTATACTTCCAAAAGAAGAAATATCTAGCATACCAGTTTATTGCACCATTCCAATAGAAGTCAGTCCGTTTCAGCCAAATAAAACTGGTAAGCTAATTTTTCTCTTAACAAAATTTCCCATCGAAGTTAGAGCAATTCATTGAGATTCGTAATAATAGTAAAACATTTTTTGCTTTTTAAAAACAATTAATTTAATTACACATACTTTCGACGAATCAAATCAAGGATAGCTGTGGCGTATTTCGTTCCTATTACTATAAACTTTTAATATAAATAAGTCTTTTGATCCCGCCAAGACGGGATTAGAGTCATGGGCTGCCCACTTATGATTCTCGCTGTATACTTGCCCTTGTCTCTCGGAATACTCAAAGTCTCTTTGTCTTCCACATTCTTTTTGGCGCAGTAAATTCTATTCGCGAAAAAATAACTGGTATGTATATTCCTATTGACAAAGAACGATGTCAGATATTGGACTCTCTTGAATCGAATGAATTCGTGAAGATAGTATTTTCAATACGTATAAGTAATGCGATTGTTAAGAGAATTTTTTAAATTATGAATGATTTATATACTGTAAAGAAATATAGTTTCAGTGTTTGGATGGTTATAGCCGATTTGGATGTATGCGAATAAATGATAATATGAATTGTAGCGAATTTTTAGAGTTTATCACTAAATCTGAACTAAAGGATTACTGGAAAGCTGTTAAATAATATTAAATATTCGTTTAAATTTAAAATTAAGATTAAAAATCTGGATTTGTTTCAAAAATAACTATTTAAATTCTGAGCATTAATTTAATTATATATATTTATAACTATATGCACGGGTGAGAATAAGTATATTTTCCGACTTTGTGACGACAGCCCTAGTTGACTAGACTATAATTTTTATGAAATTTGCTAGGCATGATTATCACATTTATGAAATTTACTGTATAGTTTCTACGCCTCATTAGTAAGCGGCATCGAAATAACATATTTTTTTAAAATTAATTGTTATTCTTACATATTGGACGTATAAACCAATTATGATAAAGAGTTGTGGCCTGTATTTTCTTCCTTATGACAATAGTTTCACCATGAATGTGTTCTAGTGCACAACAGACCTAACGAACCCTTAAAATTATTATTCTTTAAAATTTTACCATACAAAATTTTAAAATAATAATAAAATTTTAAAATATTTTAAATTAAAATTTTACTTTACATACCATACAAAAGATTTTTTTTATATAGCATTAATATATCAAATGTCAAATTTTATACCCAAAACTGTTCATTCAAATACAAAAAAGTTCTCATTTTTCGATTTCCAGCAAATTAATTAATTAGAAAATATAGATATTATTACGTAAATAAAGTAAACATTATTTTATCGTACTATTCAATTAGAATGCATTTGGTTAATGTTATTAAAAAATACTTTGAAAGTAAAATTGCATATAATAATAATTTTAAGATTATTGTAATAATTTTAATTTTCTAAAATTTATGAGAATAAAAAGGTAAAATCTTAACCATATATAAAAACAATAAGTGATACATATATTAAAAGTTTGCCGGGCATCTTATTTGAAAAGAAATATTTCTTTCTCAATAGAAAACTTACTACCGGGTTATTTACAGGAAAAAATACGAAAAGTAAATAAATAAAAATTGCTGACATAAGCAAAGGTTCCAAAATCAAAGAATAGTAATTTCTTAGTCTGCACCATTTTGAATTTTAAACAAAGGATTACTGCCTCATAAATTACAAAATTTTGTTTAACATAATACTGTATATTAATTAATACGGTTATTAAAAAAAAGCTATAAATTTAGTTTATAAACATTAATCATTATAAACGTTCAACGGCAATAGCGATTCCCATTCCACCGCCAATACATAACGCTGCAACACCTTTCTTGGCATTTCTTTGTTTTAACGCATACAATAATGTAACTAATACTCTGTTTCCGGAAGCACCGATTGGATGACCTAATGAAATTGCACCACCATTCACATTAATTTTTTCTGGCGGTACACCTAATTCTCTTTGTACTGCAATAGCTTGTGCTGCAAATGCTTCATTTAATTCATATAAATCGACTTCATCTTTTGACCAAGTTGCTTTTTTTAACTGAAAAATTAAAAATATTTTTTTTTTAATTTTCGGTAAAATTTGGCTGATTTAGGACTGCGTATCAGATGTTGTAAGTTAAAACTACCAAGCTAATTTTAACTAAGTTTATTTTCTGGGTAGTAACTTTAATCGTTTAAAAAAAAATCAAAAAATATCGAAAGCCTAGTTAATTATTTAATAGTTTCTTAGGTATATCAAGAAACAGATACGTTGTAAAATATTTCGAGGTTGCGATTTTGTGCGAAAGAAATGAAAATTGTGGATTTAATTGCAATTTTCAAGTTGTCGGACAATGGACGACATGTGGTAAATGTTGGACAAAATAATTTTTTCATTTTTATTGAATGATGTACCTATTACAATAATTTAAAAAAACTGATGTCCGTCAATTTGAAGCTTGTGGCCGCAATCGAAAATTTTGCGTGTTTCGAAAATGAAAATAGCTAACATTACAAAACACTAAAAAGTGTTTTATCCGTTGAAGATTTCGTAACATCTATTTCTCTTGGGAAAAAGTCTGATTACCATATTCAATGTCCTCGACTTCTTACTTTAGGGCTCTTTGATTACCAAAACAAACTACAAACGTTGTGAAGTCAATATTCTAGTTGTCAAATAAACTTAATTTTTTTTTGTCATAGGTATTTCCCAAAACTGAAAAAATTGAATACCTTCCTATTAAATGTATTGGTTTATTTTAGCATTTATAACACGATCTTAAAAGTTTTGCACACAGAGTAAACATTTTTTTAAGTTTTGGTAACTACCTTACTTCCTATAACATAAAATGCTCTTAGATAGGCAATAAAATTTACATATTCAAATAGCAAAAAATCTCTTCTTATCTGATTTTGTTAATTAAAGAATTGACTCTTTCTGAAATTGATTTTTATCTAAATGAAATAAAATTATACCAGGATAATTGATTTACTAAGAAGACATTGATGTAATACTAACCACTAAATTAACGGCTGTAATTGGTCCTAAGCCCATAACCAATGGTTCAATTCCAGTTTGAGCTACAGCAACAATTCGTGCCAATGGCTTGATATTTCGTTTATTTGCTTCTTGTAATGACATAAGGCATACAGCTGACGCTCCATCATTAATTCCAGAAGCATTACCTGGCGTTACGGTGCCATCCTAATTTTTAAAACAAATTCGATTATCGTCGAAAATGCCGTATAAACTATACTACCCCAAAAACAAAGTAGCACAATTGAAAAATTACAATGCATACCGAAAATCCAATAAAAACAAATAAAAGGTTATAAATTTACCTTATGAGCTTGCTTTATACCAAATCAAGAAAGGCACATTTGTTTTTAAATTTCTGTTTGTATTTAGTGTATTATGGATTAAGTTAAGGTGTATTATAACGTAATACGGGAACTCACTCTTTTATGTAATATGTTTTGACATTCGCGCACAAATAACTCAAAAAATACTTAAGAAATTTGGTATCCAAACGTTATGAAATTTTGTATCTATAATATTGATATAAAAAAAAAGGGTTTGTCGAAGAATTTATCTCGAAAAAAATTTCTATGGTAAACTTAATTATTTTTATATTTAGAAATGTTTTTTTTCGAGAAAACAACTTCGACAAAGCCTCCGTTTTCATGTGTATGTTATGTCTTTCAGTTTTTGCACACAAACTCAATAAATACTTTTCCAAATATTATGAAATTTGGTATACATAATATTAACATGAAGACAGAGGGCTTGTCGAAGAGTTTTTCTCAAAAATAATTTCTAAACATAAAATCAAATTTTGAATTTTTTTCGAGAAAAACTCTTCAACACGCCCTTCATTTTCATTTGCGCACGAAAATTGAAAGATATTACATGAAGGACTGTGCTTCTATATGACGTTATAATCCCCTTTAAGATATGTCTTTTCTTTTTAAAAATTAAATTTGGAAACTAAATGTTCATAAAAGATTATATTCAAGAAACATTAAAATTTTCTCTTCCAATGTACGTTTCAGTTAATTTTTTATCTACGTTACTTTGTTTACAGGGAAATGTTTAGCAGTGTTTTGTTTACCTTTAGAAATATTGGTTTTAGCTTTGCTAATGCTTCTAATGTTGTATCGGGTTTTGGAAACTCATCGTTTGTGATGACTATTTTATTTTTGTTATATGGAACTTCAACAGGTACTATTTCTTTTGAAAATAGTTTTTGTTCATACGATAATTTTGTTCGCCTTTGTGATTCTACAGCCAAAGCATCCTGTTCTTCTCTAGTTATTTGATATTTCTTGGCCACTTCCTCAGCTTAAAAATAAAAATAAATTAAAATTTGCTGTAGAAGGAAGGACACAAGAGTGTAATCAGCTCTGATTTTTTTATCGAAGTCTTTTCACTTAAACAAAACATGTCTAATTTATTAAATTGCGATTTCTGGAGTATTAGAAACAAAATGGTTTTCATACAAATATTTTCCAAACACAAATACGGAAACACGTGTTGGTGTTATTTTTAACTCTAGCAGTAATTAATCAATAATCTTTAATTTCATTTATCAATGCTCCTTAATTTTTTTGATTGACACAGAAATTAGTAACAAAAGGATATGAGACACTTTCGATATATTGTACCGAGCAAAAATTTGATGTGTAATTCTTTGTATTATTCTGTTTAAAAATCCTCAAAAATATAAGTCAAAAAACTGAGTTTTCAGATGTTCGTTTGAGATGGTGATATTAATTATATATTTCTAAAGATATTACAAGTGGCTTCAAAGCATATTAAAAACTTACTTTCCATTTAACTATGATTGAATTTAAGAACTCATATTTTCTAAGATGTTTAAACGCGGCTCACACTACTTTAATGGGCTATAGGTTAAGAGCCTGCCTGATATCCATATGTAATTGATTATATCTGAAATTACACACAGTGGGTCTCTTAAACCAACCAAGCTAGCAGCTCACTTTTACATTTTTTTCTCTTAAACCAAGCTAGCAGCTCACGTTTACATTTTGTGAAAATTTGTGTACTTTTTTACTAAAGTTGACACTGACGTCTAACATCTTGTAGATAATAATAAAAAGCAGAAACCTTCCATCATCTATGTTATTGGATTTTTTTACTTAATTAATATCGGGAAATTAAAGTTTTGAAGGCTGTTAAACCTTCATCACTTATACTGTTAAACCTTGACCCGAGGCACTTGCACTTTTAGCGATTTCTGTGATATCACAGCAATTTATTCGCACACGATTATGTATATGCAATCACTAAACGACCAGCTAAAGTTTTTTGAAGAAGGGGTTATACATTGTTTATTATCTTTTAATTATAATATGTACAGTGTCTTAAAGGATGAAATACATTAAGTCTTAAGTAATGTAGAGTATAATATAATTTAAACCTTTTGAAAAATGCATTTCTTGCACGCTTGAAATTTATAGCATTTAATATCAACATTGCTCGATGAAATATATAGGACAAAGTAGAAGACAAATTGTTACAAGATTCAAAGAGCTGACGACACACATAAAATTTGGACGAACCGATAAATCATGTGTAGCTACCATTGGTAATAATCATAAAATCGACAAATCAAATTTAAAACTCTTAAAATCGGTATCCAACCCAACCGAACTAGATGCATATGAAAGCATCTACATTCAAAAATATGGCAAAGACACGATGAACTTAGATAAAGGACCTATTCCAAATTCTGATTTAATAAAGACTTCAAAATTCAAGTTGAACTATTAGAATTAAAACAGTATTTGAAATTAAAATTATTTAATTTCATAATTCATTTTTACTTTTGTACGTTCAATTTTTAGTTTGAGATTTTTTAACTGGCAAAACCACGTGATCCAATACTTCAATATCATTGGCCGAACACTAAAAACGTGATCGATGCTAATTGGCTGACGTAGCAATTTGATAGATACTTGGAAAGTATAAATTGCGCATACACCAACAGACATGTGTGTTCCTTACCACCTCAAAATCCTTTTTCCAATCTTCACGCAACAATCCCTTCCCAGAAATCAGCAAACTGGGTCAATTTGACCCAAGGATTCTGCTTTTTGGGAAAAGATTTCCCATGCCACACGATGTCGGTTGCACCTAGTTCCGGTGTAATCTTAATTGTATATAGTTTCTCTTTCTTTTTCTTTTCTTTAATTTACAGGTTAAGCTAGTTTTAGGGGTGGCCTATCCATCCACATAGGTTAAGTATTTTCAAATGGTTTTTTTTTTTTTAATTTTCCATTTTATTAAAACGATGTAATGAAAAATTGTAATCTCGATGTAACTAGTATATAAGATGATGTATTATAGATAAAGCTTAGGCTAGGTGTTATAGTTATAAGCCGATTTGTATTTTGTATATATTTTTGATGAAAATAAAGAATTATTAATTTGAATTTGAGACATGTGTGCAAACCGTCACCAAATTAGCAACGAGTAACATCTCCTCAGAGAATCATTACCACTAGCTAATTCATACCGATGACGACTACTTTGTAGTCGAAATACGTATTTATAAAAATACAAAATAATTTGATATAGGTAATTGGGGCAAAAAATCGAAATTTATTCTGTTTTATATGTTTAAAGTGATAAATCTAATATTATTTGTATCAATTTTTAGTTAATTTTCATTTGAACATAAACAAGTATTGGTATGTTTTAATTTGTAATATATAAATAATAATAATTAAATGTTACTCATGTTACTATCTTTGTCATAAAATTGATTTATATGACAGTAGAAACAATAATAAAATACAAGGCAATTATTTTATTTTCATATAACACCTTCTATATATAGTCTAGCAGGAATCGGCGCATGAGTACCGAAAACTATTCCATCTCAATTTTTTTATGCGATCCTCTTCAAATTGCCCTCCTAATGATATAAATGCATGTTGCCATGGCGCAACCCGGTGCCATATTGTTTAAACCGAAATTGTTTAAACAATTGCAAGGAATTGTTATTTTTCAACCGGACAATTTTTTTATATTCTTTATTGAAATACCAATAAAAAAGGTCCTATGACTTTTAACGATAAAGTTAATATTTTTAAAGATATGAATTTTTAAAGGTTCGAAAAATCTCAAATTTGGGTACATTCGACCCATGAAAAATATATTTAAAAAAAACATAATGTCTAAGTAATATTTTTTTTTTAATTCTCTATACAATTGTTAATAATATTCTTAAAAGAGATTTTAAAAAATTTCATTTTTTATATCTTTATTTTTAATTGTTAATTCCGCGCGCTCACTTACCTTTAAGTCTCTCTCTGACTCATGGTTTTTTAAGTATCGCTGTCTCTCTCTGACTCATTGGTTTATAGTTAAAAATATTTGTCCGGTTGAAAAATAACAATTCCTTGCAATTGTTTAAACAATTTCGGTTTAAACAATATGGCACCGGGTTGCGCCATGGCAACATGCATTTATATCATTAGGAGGGCAATTTGAAGAGGATCGCATAAAAAAATTTAGGTGAAATAGTTTTCGGTACTCATGCGCCGATTCCTGCTAGACTAATATTGATTCTTGGAATTATTTGTTAAAAAAATAAATTGTATTATGAGTACAGTGTCAGTAAATGAATTTCATTCAACACGTTAAATATTCTTTAATAAAATCACATAAATAAATATAAACAAAACAAGTTAAGAAACAACTAACAGAGTTAATTTTTTAGATACTCGACACTATAAATGCAAATTGAGGATCAATGTTTGAACTATGTCTAATCATTAGCATTTATAAAATTCTATAAATACAGATATAATAATAATATTTATTGTAATTATATATCTGATAATTAGTCTAAATTGTGGCAAAAACTATGGCTGATAAACTAATAGTATCTAGAGATGTAACTTTCGATGAAACACAATATGAATACTCACTTTCAAATATGCATCATTCAAGCGTACAAACAGACACAAATCATATTGATGAATAATCAAGCGAATATGAAAAGAAAATCTAATTCAAAAAAGATGAAACAGAAAATATAAACAAACGGTTAATCAAAATGCCCAAATATTTATGAATATGAAATATATACTGCGTATTGTTTAATTATCGAAAATATAGGACCCTCCACGTATAAAGAAGACATTGATGCCGGAATCGAATGGAAGGAAGCTGTAAAAAAATTGAATTAATGCACTTAAAAAATGGAAACTTGGAAAATAACTGACCTACCAAAATTAATAAGCCATCATTACAAAAAGGATATTTAAGGCAAAGCAAGACGGTATCAAAAACTATCGATAGTTGCGAAGGGGTATCAAATTCATTTGAAAATATACTTGCAACTGTTGCAAAACTTCCAACAATAAAAACATTTATTAATCACGCGTTACAAAATGATTTGAATATAACTCAACTAGATTCAGCCATCTTAAATGATAAATTAAATTTTGATATCTAGATTAAAATTGACAAGCGAATTCACAAAAACAAAGTACTAAAACTCATCAAATCTCAATATGGTTTATAAGAAGTTCCACGAGCTTGGAATGATTGTTTTCATAAATTTGCAACAAAAAAATGGGTTAAAACTATTACTAAATGATGCCTGCTCATACATAGGATATAATTTATTTATGGTAATATGGGTTGGTGATATTTTTCTCATGGGAAGCAAAAATAAATTATACGAAATGATTCAATTATTACAAAATGCGTTTAAATTACAAATTTAGGTTAAATTAAAACCTTTTTAGAAATGAAAATTACAAGAAGTAAAAATGAAATCACATTTATTAATAAATAAATGATAAACAAGGCGCAAACACTTCAATGGAAGCCAATATAAGTATTGATCAATTTGATGAAACTATTGAAAATATTCCATACCGAGCAATAATTGGATCTCTCATATATCTATCAACCACAACTCGACCTGAAATGGCCTTCAGTACAGCTTATCTATGAAGATTTTTAGACAAACCAACCAATTCACATTAGAAAGCAGCAAAAAGAATTCTAAAATACATCAAACAAACTAAAGATTTTTACTCAACTTTCAAGAAAAATGACAAAAAAGATTTAATTGCTAATTTCAGATGCAGACTGGGCTTCAGACAAATATAATAGAAAACAAACGTAAATAAGAATGGTTATTTTTTATCGTGGAAATCTAATATCATGGAGTTCTAAGAAACAAGAAACCACTACTCTTTCCTCAGTCGAAAGTGAATACGTTGCAGCAGCTACAGTAGTTGCTGAAATCTTATTACAAAACTTGGTCGTTGATTTTATTCGTTCCATTATCAAAAATTTTCATGGACAACCAGAGTGCAAAATGTATACTTAAAAATTAAGAAAATACTCGAACAATCAAACACATAGACATAAAATTCCATTTCATTGATCATGTAAAAAAAATTTGAAGTGCATGTTAATTATGTGTCTTCAGAAGAAAATGTGGCGGACATTTTTTCTAAACCACTATGTTACATCAAATTTTCGAAATGTAATGGTAATTTATTAATTTATACTGAATATATTATTTTTTGTTTTGTAATTAATATTTTATATTTGTGTGTTTAATCGATGTGTGTAAAATCATATTCTATTTATATGTCAAATAATCATTTAAAAATTAATCGTACCATTTGAACGCGGTTGTTGGAAATGATTAGTTAATTCAACTCCTAACAGTACACCACTTGCCTATTTATTTATTTGAATGGTAATGCTATTTTGGTTCAAGTAGAAGCGATGCAGTCTTGTTTTATATCATATAGTGAAAACATCAAAATAAACATTTTGTTCATATATATATTACGTATATATCGTTTTTCAGAGAAGATTCGACAGCTTACTTTTTCGTCAAGTTTAGATACATCAGTTTAAAATATACGAAAGCTTTTGACATATGCTTGCCATCTCATTCTTTTCCGGGACGTATTCTCGATTGTGATACATAGCCTACAAGTCTTGGAAATGTGCATTTTCATAGAATTCGAGCGTGATCATAATGTATTTATTAGGTGAGAATAGATTCAACCTGGAAGTAGAGCTTTCCTATCTTTTGTTTGCATATATATTCTATTTTGGTTCTATAGTTCATTAATGTAAAATAAATTACCGGTAATACCCATATGAACTCCATGAAATGCATCCGTAAGTCCATCTTCTAACAAACTATCCGTCAATGTCCCTTGTCCTAATTTAATGCCAGTACGTAATAATATTGTATGTGGACTCATGGTCATGGATTCTTGTCCAACACTTACTATAATATTCCCTTCACCGCATTTAATTGCTTGGTATCCAAGTATAACAGATCTAAAAAATTAGATGAAAATTAAACGAATTTTGTATTTCTAAACATGAAATTTGTATATTAAATAATAAACAACATGCTTGAATATGATTTGTATGCAAATTAGTTACTTAAATAATATAAATTTAAATAAATTATAATAAATATAACATATGCACAAGCCGCACCAAAAACTATTTATAATTAATTACATTCGTAAGAGACTTGTGAAGTTTCTAACTGTCGAAAATGTTAGTTTTGAAAAAACACAGGTAAACAATTATTTTCACTACCGATTTTTAAGTATGTCGTCATTACCACCTGAAGTTGGTTTATATACATTTTCAGCTTGATTAAATGACAAAATTATATTCAAAAGAGTTAAAAATAGGTAAAATATTGAATATTAAATGATAAAATATTGAGTCACATTAAAACCACTTTCAACAAAAAATTATTTGAACGATAATATGGGAAAATATTGTCAATTTTCGAAATATTTTTACATTGTGTTAAAAGTGTATGTATCAATGACAACTTTTCTATATCGTATAGCCTCCTCTTGGCAAAATAATATAAAATTAAGTTATTCTAATCCTACAATGGAAATTGTGTCAAGACATCAGATTGTCAGTAGTAACGTTTATAATTAATTATCGTATCCTAACTAAGTGAACATATTGACCACAATTTATTTAAAAATTATTATAATTAATGAAGCTGTCATTCGAAAGACAGTTTTAATTATCATTCATAATAATTAGTATAAATAAATTGAAGTTAAGAAAATAAAATAATTATGATATTGTAAAATAATAATTTTTATCAATTGTGGCTACACTGTGGTCACCTAGCCAAGATGCGACACTCTCTATATTTTAGCACTTCTGATTAGAATACATTTCTTATGGTAAGATATAAAATCTTATCTCTTGGTTAAATTAATTCCAATTTCAAATGTCATGTCTTTAACGATCATTAATATATTAATTAGACCCCGGACTGACGTAACGTAATGAAATGCATAGACCAATTAATGAAGTTAAGCGACAGCAGTCACAATCTGTATTTGGATGGGTGACCACCTAGCAGTACTGTGTACTGTTGTTGTATACAAAAAATAATAATCCCCTTTAGTTAATGGCTGTATAGCTGAAAGTAGCTGAATCCAGAAATTAAATATATATATATATATATATATATATATATATATATATATATATATATATATATATATATATATATATATATATATATATATATATATATATATATATATATATATATATATATATATATATATATATCAAATCGAATTTCAAATTTAACCACTTGAACCACTTAATAAAAATATAAAAAAAAATCTTTTTAATTAATAATTAAATTAATATTTTTTTCATAAATATTGCCATTTTTAGAGGTTCTTAAATTTACTTATACCTACAGTATTTCACATCTTTATATATAATGCATACACTTATTGAAACAAGTTCTATAGTTACCAAAACTGCTCATAGGGTTGCTTTCTATTACGCGGGACTTACTGACGCATGCGCATGTTTTTTTATCATTATTTTTAAAATGTCTGTTATTTCTTATTTTCTTAGAATCTTTCAAACGATTTAGACATACATTAATCACGTACATCAAAATATCGACTTTAAGATAGGGCTTTAAAAAACTGATATATTGTCATTTGTCCTGGAATCTAATTGACAATGCGACAATACACATACCAGGAATACTAATGGGAAAAAATTTTGTAATTAAAAATGAATTGTTTTATTTACATGTTACTATCCTGCGGTAACATTTCAAAGCGTACAAACCTACCTTATAAACGTACTCTACATATCCTTAAGAAATTAATTATTAAAATTACCAATTATAAAGCCACTGATTAAAATTACAGAATAATTCTTTCAACACCAAATAATAAAGCTTTTTAACTATTTCTTTTTTAATGCAACTGTAAATAATTTTTTACTTTTTATCAATAATCACCATTTTAAAATAAAAAATTTTATTTATAAAAATGACGTATTAATTATAATAAAAATAAATAAAATTATAAAATATTTCATTTATTTCAAATTTTCTAGTCCTACCCTCATTCATCTGTTTGCAGTATTAAAAAAAGTTTTTTAATAGGAGTTGTAGGAGTTGGTAGATTAGTTTTTGTATGGCTGTAGATTGATTGAAAAAAGTAAGTAAAAAGTTTTATTTTTAGTATAAGCCCGTTAGTTTTTGAGCTAACGACTTCATCAAATACTCATTATGAAGGTTTTTTTCTGTACTTTGATAAAGGCCTCATGCGTTTTCTCAGGATTACTGTGCGTTTTTTTTTATTCAATACTCAATGTAACTATTGTAATTATCATTGATAGTATCGGTATTTTTAATGCGCTATAATTCGTTTAATATTGTATGTAGTACAGATATATAAAATATATATTTCTCCTTGTTTTTTTTAAAATAATTTTCAGTTTTCTTATTTTTACTTTTTTCGATAAAATGTGAGGTTATCGAGTTATTCGTTTAAAAACATCTTTTGCATGATTTTTTAATAACTAAAAATATTGACTTTACGAAAAAAATTTTATTGAGCATTTTTTGCTTAAAATCTATTGTTTTATCGATTTGTTATTATTTTTAATGTTGTTAATACATAATCCAGAGGATTTGATACCAATACATTCACATACTAACAAAACATTAATACTGGCATGTTCCTATCGTTTTTTTGGTATTAAGTAGCAAATTTTTGCTAACAAGTTTTTAAAGCGAAGTAGTCCTCAAACAATTAAAGTCCATTTTAGTTTCAAAAACTTGGGGAATAAGCTTAACTTGAAATTCGTTAAAAATGCAAATATTTAAACTCTCGTAAGATAAATTTATATGTAATAATATGATAAAATTATATTACATGTTAAAATTATAAAGAATTCTGAAGAAAGTTTTTGATTAATCAAAAAACCGAGTTTTCTCAGTTTTTGGAAAAATTTCCTTTGTTGGAATTTTCCGAATGCTTTCTTGTTGGAATTTTCAAAATTTTATTTAAAAGGGTCAAAAAAATTACGCAAAAACTTTGAGTGGTATGAAAAGCTCAATCGACCACGATAACTTTTTTAGTCCAGAAATATCAATCTTCATAATTTTGAAGGCTGTATATGAAAATTAATCGATCACATTTATCATTAAACACATTTATAATATCTTATTTTTGAATTAATTATTCTCTGCGGCTCATGCATATGATCAATCATAAACATTATGCACATACTTTAAACCTGATCCGCATAACATATTAACACAATAGGCAGGAATTTCTTTTGGAAAACCGGCTTTTAATACTGCTTGCCGAGCTGTGTTTTGACCTTGACCAGCAGTGAGTGTCTAAAACCAAAAATACATTTTTTAATTGTTGAATTAAACAATTTATTATTTTTATTATTTATTTGATAAAACAATAAAATTTAAAGATGCAAAAAATGTATATAACAAATGATAAGATAGCAGCCATAATATCCGTATTAGCAAATATTTTCAAGTTTTTACGAAATTAAAGAAAATACTTTTGGTTGGTTTTTCCCAAACGGAACTCAACGCCTTTCTTCAGTATGTTTGATTAATTATTATTATGCGGTTTAATAATATGCGAATATGACTAAAATTTACTAAAATTACATGCGTTGTTTTAACTTACTATATCCGAATGTTTTTAAATACCATTTTAATACTGAATTTAAGAAAATTTTTGAAAAAACATCTAATAGTTTAAGAAAAAAAATAAAAACGAGGATTTTTTGTTTTTATTTTTTTAATGGTTATAAGTGGAAAAATTATATTAGTCTCTTACTGTGCAGATTTTAGGATGCTGAATCCGCATTTGTTTGTAAAAATACAATTTCTAAAAGTGTTCTAAGATTTTTACAAAAAAATAATGTTGGGAAACGTCCAAAGAGTTTTGAAATAGTATATTAAATTACCCTTTTGAAAGTACCAACAGACGATTAGCCGGACGAAGTGGTGTAATTTATATATATTTTAAAAAAATTAGATTTTGTCATAAACGTAGAAATTCCGACTACAAATTTCAAATTTTAATATGATTTAAAATCGGATGACGATAATAAAAAACATTTAACATTATTAGGAAATTATGAATATTAAAACAAATAAAATCATTTTTTTTAAACATTAAACCATAACTTTGGTATACAATAAATGAAATGATTTAAAAACGGGTGGCGCCATTGATTTCAACGTATAAAATTCTTATAAAGGAGTTAATTCTTCAAAAGTTTCAAATTGTAATGCTTCTAGGGTACTCCGTATATTATATTTTTTCCAAAAATGTAATTTAATATTTTTCAGGCTAGTGTAAAATGGTAACCTTTTTAGAATAATTTAGGAAGTGCCCTACGGGCATTAAAATTTCAAAATTTCGAATGGAATCTAACACTTTTGATACCTCATTTAAAATAAATCAACGAGCTAAAAATCCAATTAGGGGAGATTACGATATCCAGGGCGCCTCGATTTGACGATTAATTATGATAAAACAAGCTAAAATAAGACGAAAATGAAGTATACCAATTTTCGAGTTTTCGCCTATTTTTTGAGTTATCGACACTGTTTTTTAGAAATTATCGTGCTTATATCATATAAATATCACAATTTAAAACATTTTACAAGATTTAATTATTATTTTTTGTTAAATGACCATAATTTAAACACAATTCGAGCACAAATAACCAAAATTTAATTCGTTTAAAAAAAAAATCAACATTTGTATATTTAATACAACTATTAAAAATACATGTACGCCATTTTCGACAGTTATCAATCCATGGATTTGTTGGGTGTAGTTTGCACGGACCGGGTTGGTTTTTAGCCCCTAGGTTCAACCTGTGATTAAACTACCCATGTATTTATGGGGTATAGTTTGAATGGGTCAGGTTGGTTTTTGGCCCCTACGTTCAGCCTGTGATTAAACTACCCATGGATAACTCGAAAAATAGACGAAAACTCGAAAATTAGTATTCTTCATTTTCGTCTTATTTTGTCAAAATTCATAAAAAAATCGAGGCGCCCTAGATATTGTAATAGCGCAATTGTCGAACACACTAATAAATCACAACGACACCCGGCTAAAAGTTGGCATTCGACAAAAAATTTGGCTTAACAAAAGAAGTGGAATTCAAATAACCATAGTATTCGTATCAATTAAAAACACTTACTTGTCCAACGATAACTTCCGAAACATCTTGTGCAGGTACACTAGCTCTATTAGTTACTTCCTTAATTACTATTGCACCTAATTCATGGCCACGTACACCAGAAAATGCTCCTCCAAAATTTCCTATGTAAATTAAGCACAAAATCACAATAAAAAAATTTAAAAACTGCGGGAAAATCTTTTTAAATTTCAAAAAGGATATGTTTAAAAGCAAAAATTTACCAATAGGTGTCCTGCATGCGGAAACTATTACAACTTCAGTCATGGTGATTTTATATTATGATAATAGGAAGACGCTATTTAAACAATAAAATGATGTGTTGTAACTTGTATTATTTGTGGTAGTAAACTAGGTAATATATTCTATGAGTAAACTCAATTAGAACTCCGTGAAAGTATTTAAATATATTCAAGAAGGGAAATCTATACGTCACTCATATTTATTCATATAATAATTACATCACGTATGGAGGGTAGAAAATAGGAAAACTATCTTTGTATGAAAAATGTCCGCCAAAATATATTAAATTAAGATGACTTTACAGTAGCAACAGGGTAAATTTTATAAAAACCATAAAAGTTCATAAAAAGTAGATAAGAATAATAAAATCAAATCTATCTTTATTAAAAAATATTTAATAACTAAAAAATAACAGCTCTTTTTTTTCATTTTAATTTTGAATTTTACATGTATTAGAATAAGAAAAAATCGTTATTCTGAAAATTGCTTACTGAAATGTAACTAAGATAAGTCATAAAGTGTATATTACAGATTACAAGCGTCATTAATTTATAAAAATATATACTATTAAACATAAATATTTTGACCAAGGAGTATTCGGTAGAGCGGAAACAGCCTATAACTACAATATATTTTTGCGTATTGAGTCTCTACGACATCTTTTTTCTCGGAATTAGAGTTAAATCAAACAAAATCCAATTTCAAATGGTAATTTCTATTTCTGTTATAATAATTAGCCCGCTCATATGTAGAAAATTGAACTAAAATAAACGCGATTCTTTTGAATTCATAACTTCTGATTTTAGTTTTGTTAAATATATTTAATTTTCTTCACAAGAAATAAGAATAAAAATATAGTTTACAGAATTGTAATATAAAGTATAATAACATTAAATTTAATTTTTTATTATATAATTATCCTAAATTTTGTTATGATTATGAATTCTAATCGTAATAAAAGTGTTTAGTTATTGAAATTTCAGAGAATATAAAAACTGTTCGATCTGCTATCGATCACCTAATGAGCTGTACTGATGGATCTTGGATTGAATCCAACTTTTCTTTCGTTTAGATTTTAAATTTGCGTTTGTTATATTGGCGAATTTCATCCATATCTTATGATTGAAAGTTGTACACCAATTGAAAGGCAACGAAATTAGACTCGATTACGATATTAGTGCTGCCTTGATTTTTTGATGAATTTAGACAAAACAAGCCAAAATAAGACGAAAATGAAGAAAACCAATTTTCGAGTTTTCGCTTATTTTCGAGTTACCACTTTTTATTTAGAAATCTAGGCGCCAAGGATATTGTAATCTCCCCAAAAACTATATTATAAAACTTTGTGTTGAAAACCAAATAGTACCATTTTGACAACATACTATATAAAATTGTAAACTTTCAAACTTAACAAAATGTCATTGCAGTTAAAAGTTTCTTTTCTATGTATATTTTTAAAATCTAAAATTTTATTACAATTATTTATAGTTTTTTAAACATGACAAAATAATATTTATTGTTGTCATGGAAATTCAATAAACATTTTTTATTTTTGGGCCAAGTGGTTCTTAAATAGGATAGAATAGATAGTTTAAAACACTAATTTATACCCCGGACTGACGTAACGTAATGATAAGCTTAGAACAATCAATAAAGTTAAGCAACTGCAGTCACAATCTGTATTTGGATGGGTGACCACCTAGCAGTACTGTGTACTGTTGTTGTTGTATAAAACATAATAATGATAATCCCCTATGGTAAATGGCTATATAGCTGAAAGTAGCTGAAGCCAGAAATAAAAAAGAAAACTTTTTTCCTTTTGTTTTTGACTATCAATTACAATTTTTAACCACTAGCTTTCTATTCAACACAGCACAATTGCCAGAAAATGTGCGTGCGTAACTATGTAAATATAAATTATTTTTTTGTTCATTGATATGTACAAGTTCGAAACTTTAAAAGAACTTCCTTTTACATCTCAATGGGTTTCCGTTTTGCCAAACTTAGACACTTGGAGCAGCAGAATAACTGGTACTTTTTAAACGCTAATTTTCAAATCGAAAATATTAGTAAAATATTAATAAACAAATCTTTATTGAATTATTTAATAAAACATTAAAAAAATAATTTTTTCAATTAAAAATTAAAAAGTATTTTTTCATAAATATTGCCAATATAATATATATATAGCATTATAAACAAACCCATTGCTTGAAATTGTTTTAAAAATACCTACCCTCCATATTACCCACTGTTGTGTAATAAAATAGCTCACTCAGACCCCCACTGACATAATGTTATTACTTGTCTCAACCGATCAACAAAGTTAAGCAACATTATACACAGTTACCGCACAGAATTGCTTTGTGCTGTTGTTGTGTAGAATATCCTCAATGTAGTCACTATATGAAATAAGTTGTTTAAAACTGACTTTAAATAAATTTAAAAAAAATATAAATAAAAAAATTGCTCACTCAATTTAGCCCCCGTGTAAATAAAATTATATATTTTTGACTTTTTATTTTTTTAAATTAATTATTCGTCGTTTGTTTTTTAATGTTCGACCTTAAAAATCATTTGTTCGTTTTGTATTTATTTATAAATAAATAAATAAATTTTTGTCTTCAAGTTAGCCCCCGTGTTAAAGTTATTTACTTTTTATCTCTTAAATCGAAGAATTTTAATCAATTTAAGTATTTGATAGCCTCTACTTAATAAAACTACCTAGCATCCATTGCAATACTAACACAGTTACACTGTTATGGCCTCTAATTTTTAAATATTCTAATAAGTATTATTTTCCTCATGTTATCCATATTTATAATCTAATTAAGACAATTGACAAAAAAAAAATGATACCTCTATAATAAAAACAATCTCAATGTGAAAAACATTATTTACAATGTTTCTTTGAAACTTAGATTATTTCTGCTTACTATAATTTTGATAAATACATCTATATTTTTCGATATTTATAATTTAAATAATTTAAAATTAGTTGATAAAAAATTATTCTGCAATTATAAAAAGTCGAAATAATTTGATAATTTTAATTTTATTTTGATTATATTTTGTAATAAATAATTAAAAACACGCAACGGTATGTTGTAAAAAATGATTATAATATTACTATATTTGCTTGAAGAAGAAATACCAGAAGCAATAATTTCATCACCACTCTCTTTAAAAATAGAGTGATTATAATTGTAGCTATCTTTATGAATGATAAACTTAACTATTTTTAAGGATCTGAAACTTATTATTGCAAAAAAAATATTATATATTTTTTGTTTATAATTATATAAATATATATATAATTATATAAAATTTACAAGATTATAAAATCTTGAATCTAATTTCACATTTTGATGTGAAATACAGCAAATTTAAAAATTGTTGTTATGGTTTATATAGAATCAGAAGGCACGTCTATTATAAATTGTCCTACAAAATATGATAACTAATGAAATAATAATAAAAAATTAGAATTAAAGTTTCTATTTATTTTATACTAATGAATCAATATATTCAACATTCGTAAAGATTGACGAATATTGTCCATTTAATATTGAAAAATACATAGATTGCATTCATAGCCGTCATGGTGAACAATAGAAAGAAATTTTTGAACGTTGTGAGCGCATAGTAGAACGCACTACAACGATATAAATTTGCGCATTTGCAGTATTGCAATGAAGGTAAAGTATTTTATTTATTATAGCTATTAACTAATTAATAAATGAACCATATATATGAACTAATAATGATTGAGCCGAAGTAAACTTATTAAAATTCATCGATATTAAGGAGTAAAAAGTAAATATCTTTAATAGGGAACAGATAATTTTTGAGTCCAAACTATGAACAATTAATTAAAATAAATAAAAAGTCAAAAATATAAAATTTAAATTTATAAGGGGGCTAAATTGAGGCATCTATTTGTAATAGAGTAGGAAAATATAGGTGCTTTACATTATTTAATGTTGGTATTATTATGCATAAATAATTTTTGTTTTTTACACGTTGGTATATTTTTATAAAATAATTTGTCAAATGTGTCAAATTAAAAAAAATTTTATCAAATACTGTAATATAGTTATAATAAAAATAATTTTTTAATGTGTTGTTATCATATATCAATTTAAAAAAATTTTAAATTATTATATTTTAATTGGTATTTGAAGAATAACAATTTTTCGAGTTTTCACGTATTTTTCGAGTTAATCGACACTTTTATAGAAATTGTCACGTGGAGTATACGCACTGTTTCATCTTATTTTGGCTTGTTTTACCAAAATTAACCATCTAATCGAGGCGCCACGGATATCGTTTCTCCCCAAAACATGTCACAAGATTTAACTATTAGTTTTTATTGAAAGACTATAATTTAAACAAAATTAAAACCAGTATTTCAATTCGTTTAACAGAAATCATTACTTGTATATTTAACACATCAAATTAAAAAAAACATGCACGCCATTTTCGACTATTATTAAACGTGTGATTTTAAAAAAAATAATAAAACTGATTTTTTGTATACTCGAAAAAATGCGACGACTTAAAACTTGTGTGCTTATTTAAAATTATAAAATTCATTGGTTTTTAAATAAATATGAAATATGTTAATTTCGTAAAAATCACAAGGGTAGTTTAATCACAGGTTGAACGTTGGGGCCAAAAACCAACCAAACCCGAGCAAACTACATTCTAGTAACACCCTAGTAACAAATTTTTATATCTCTAGTAACATAAAAAAATTATTAATATTTTATCATTTTAAAAATATAGGTACATACAATACTTTCAAAAATTAAAATTATACTTTTAAATAAAAAACGAGACAACCTGCTCTAAAAAATAATTTTTTCATTGTAATTATTTTTTATTCCATTTGTTTATTATTATAAATATTAATATTTAACCATAGTGATTTAACTATCCTACCCTCGATATATCAATCAATATTTATATATCTTAAATGGGGTATGAGTTAAATTTTAAAATCACAAACTACCAGACGCTCAAGCTCCGTTATCTTTAAAAAAAGAAAGCTAAAAAAGACAAGTAAACTATTTTATATATAATTGTAAGCTGTACAATTTTTATTTGAAATTATTTTTTGAGATACACGCATTTTGATTTTTGTATAATTATTGTAAAATTCACATTGTACATAATTATGTATTATAAGTAAAACAATGTGGTAGTGTCTACATAGATATAGTCTGTGAATTTTTATCCTATTTTTACGAACATGCGCATATTATACGAAACAGTAGCCTCTTTCTCACTTTTAGGCAATACCTAAATTCAATATGACTGTTAATATATGATTATATTATACTACACTGTATTTACTTTAAACACAATCTTTTAAACATATCTGATGATTGTACCAATATTACAATTATATCATATATTTTACGGTGTTGACTATATTTTATACGATAAAATAATATAAGATTTTAGATAATTATTGATATTTAATTAATGAACATCGAATATATGTTTGTGTTTGAAGTTGAATTTAAGTCTACATGCCGGGACAAAAGCTTTTCATAAAATATTGATATTTTCACCTAAAAAGGCGTTGAAAAAAAATGTATTATAATTTTTGAATTTAAGATTTAATATAACTGAATTGGAAAATTTTTTTAATTTTATATAACTATAATCGTCAATGGAAATTATGAGTTCATTTCATACACTTTTTCCGTCTAAGTAAAAGCTTCTTTTGAGTTTTTTAACAAAATTATTTTATATTTTGAGTTTATTGAGTAGTCGTAATGAAAGTTAGGACAAATAAATTAGTTTTTCTTATATAGAAAACTTTTTCGGAAAATTGTTTTTAGTTAAAAAAATACATAGGTCAGAGAGTAAGTTATTTAGCTTCAACTTGTTTTAGTCTATGTGAACTTTCTGCGGAGGTATACATATTTAAATGAAAAACAAAATAAAGAATTATTTTATCCTAAATAAATCAGCAATAAATGGTTAAAAAAATAAAGAGTGGTTACAGAAACTGGAACAATTTTAGTTTTCAAAAAAGGATTTACTTAGAAAATTTATGGACTAAAAAAGTTTTAAAAATTTTTGAGTAAGAAAGCTATTAGTTAAAATTATCTGCTTTGAGATAAAAAAAATATTTTGAAGCATTTAGTTACCTGTGTTGAGATGTTTAATGAAAAAACTTCATGGGCTACGTTTAACATATATGTAAATTCTAAAGAAAATTACGAAAGAAAAATTCATTTTCATAGTAAAATCATTATATGGATCGCAAAACCTGTTGATTGGGCTTTGATTATTGGTTATATTATTGATACCCCTAATAAAAATTTTATAAAATTGGGCCCAAATGAATAGAACATTTAATTGCATATTTGAAACTATTCAAAATCTTGAAAAGGTAACAATTTCTTTTAGAATCCTATTTAAGAATTCAATAAGACTTTTTTATTAGATGCTATCAATATGTTATACATACATAAAATATAGCAACTATTAATCAGAAAGCTTTGCCGATGAGTGAAACTACTCCCTTAATCCTGATATTTTCTAAAAACTAGTTGTAATAAATCACCAAAGTATAATAATAATACTTTATTAAAACAAAAAATATTAAGACATAACAAAGTTTCTATAAAAACAATTGAAATCTTAATGTAACAACATAAATATATTTATTTTAATATTTTTAATTATAATTAACAAAACGGAACGTATATACATTAAATGTTCAATTTATAAAGCTGTTACCCTTACCCTAATACACGTACCCTTTTTTTATTATAATGAAAATATGTAATGTATAATAAGCTTATGTACATTATTTCTAAAATTCAAGAACAAGTTAACTTAATCATAAATGGTTTTTACAGTGATTTATCCGTTTAGAATAAAATGAAAATAGTTTTCCGACGTCTATTACTATCGTCATCAAAAAAACAATATTAATTTTATAATAATTCGAATTTCAGACCTCTAATTAAAGTGAAAACTTCTTTATGTGCATTGAGCGATTTTAGTAGGGGATAAACTTGTGGATTCGCGTTACCAAGATGGGGTCGTCATCAATGTCGATTTTTATGCGCACACTCGACGATACATTGTTTAAGCTTTAATTATAATTTTGTTTATTATTTTAATTGTAACATAGCGTCACTGTAAAGTACAAAGGTGAGTACTAATACTAAGAATTTAAACAAGCCATTGTTTTTTAATAGTTTTAAGTTTTCAGTTCTATAAACAGTTCCTATGACTGCTAAGTTTTTTAATTATTTTTTAAATTTGTTGTACTTCAAATTTTCACAACCTTCCGCTTATTTCTATCACCAATATTAGTATTCGCTGTTTTCCAAAAACGATGAAATTCGTTGTTTTTTTAAACATCGTCCATTCATACTGCGGACGAAAATCGAATATATGGTTGAAATGACTTGTAATGTTTTACGAATTTTAATGTTTATCGAAAAATACTAATGAAAAATTTTTTAATCCCTTTAGCGTCGTATATATTTTGTTTCAACAAGAAGAACTCGCTACATTTAGGGATAAAACGGTACGAGTAAATACAAATACACACTCGATACTTTTCTCCGCTAACAACTACTTTTAGTATCGATACTTTGAAATTAAATATCGAGTAGATATCCGTGGAAAATACTCATATCAGTAAATGATATTGATAAACAAAAATGTATATCTTAAATTGAAGTTTTTGAACGCATCCAGCCAGCGCCTCTATATTTTTGTAGTTATTGTTTTCGTTCGTAAAACCATTCGAATTTGTTACAATACAAAAGAATCATCAGGCCAGAATTACATTACCTTATCCAAAAACCATACCCATTATTAATTGTCTTACATCGCAGCTAAAGAATTTTTATCATCAATAGAATGTGTTACACAAACAAAACTGCTATCTGAATGTAAGAAAATATTTGGTCTAATTGAATTTAATACACTTGCAGCGTTTGCAACAATTTTATCTATGATTCTTCATTTTCAAGACGCAAATGCGTGTGGGAGGGCAACACAAAACTTGAAAAACATTATTAAACAAAATACGACAATGTCAACCAGTGGGTCTGAAGATGAAATATAAAATAAAAAATATGACTTATAAAATAAAAAAATACCAATACTTTTTTGGGTTTTTAGACTAAATTTTCCAAAAACTAAGCTTGTTAATAATAAATTAACAAGCAGTCATACCAACCAACAGAAAAAATACTCCTTATAATTACACCAAATTTGTATTTATCAAGTTGCTGAAATGTCAAAAAATAAAATTTTTTGCGCTAATAATGTAAATTAAATGTGTTAATGAAAAAAAAAATAATAATAAGAATAAAAATATTTCTTCTATTGTCCGGAACTAGACTATTTTGCATTTGCCTGTATTTGTCTATCCAACTGTGTATGTTTGTTCCATTGTAGTTTTCCGATAATCATGAAATTGCTAGATCACATTCAGGAAATTTACTGCATAGATTTTTGAGCTTCATTAGTCCAACAATTAATTTTCTCACTTACGGTATGATGAAATTTATAGTATATATGTTGGGACATATAAATCAAGTTTATATCTATATTCATCCTTATGGAAATAGTGTGCCACCGTGAGTGATATCTACTGCTGAATGGAGATACTAGAGTTATGTTTGATACAATAAAATATAACTTATATTCCAAATTCTGACTTAATAAAGATTTCAAAATTGAAGTTGAACTATTAGAATTGAAACGGTATTTGAAATTAAAATTATTTTATTTGATAATTATTTTTTAGTTTTGTACATTCAATTTTTAATTTGAGACAAAACCACGTGGTCCAATACTTCAATAACATTGGCCGAATACTAAACACGTGATCGATGCTGATTGGTTGTCGTATTGGTTGATGTGTGTATTTCAAATGGTTTTTTATTTTAATTTTCCATTTTTATTCAAACGATGTAATGAAAAATTGTAATCTCGATGTAACTAGTATATAAGATGATGTATTATAGATAAAGCTTAGGCTAGGTGCTATAGTTGTAAGCCGACTTGTATTTATATTATGATGCTAATAAAGAATTATCAAACTAAAAAAATTAATGTGTGCAAACCGTCACCAAATTAGCAACAAGTAACATTTCCTCAGAGAATCATTACAACTATCAAATTCATACTGATGATGACTATTTTGTATTCGAAATACGTATTTATAAAAATACAAAATAATTTAATCTAGGAAATTGGGGCAAAAAATCGAAATTTATTCGAAAAATCCTAGAGTTCTCATTAATAATTATAAAAAAAAAAATGAAAGTTTTTTTATTGTGACTGCTGTTGCTTAACTTTATTGATTGGTCTAAGCCTGTCATTACGTTACGTCAGTCCACTCACAAAATATTCTTTTAAGTTTTATTTTGAAAATTCAAAACGTTTTGAGTTATCCGTGATTAAAATTCACTAAGCCAAACATTTTAAATCCGCCAAAGTTTCAGCATGTATTATTGGTTCTTAGATTTTTAAAATAAACTGTACACGCTTTACATATAATTTGAATATTTGAGGAAAGACAATTGATTAAAAAAGTGAGTTTTTCAGTAAAAAATAGCGTTATCAATTTTATTTTCATTATAACTCAGTTAATGTTTGAGCTAACGTTCAAAAACATCCAAGGCATAGGATGGGATGTCATACAAACCTAGAGTTACCGATAACTACAGTTAGTTCAATACAATCTATTATCAATGGAAATAACTCAAGGCCAGCGCTAACTCAATGTGAATGGAATTGGGCAACCCACCCAGTCATTAGAGAATTTTTACTCATGTATAACACACTAATTATTGACTCGTCTGAAAAACTAAATTATACATTTTTTGCTTACGATTTGTTTCTTTATCGATTTCTGTGTCTAGTCTGGAAAAGAAGCACACAAAATAAACAGGTGACTATTTTAGTATTTAACGTATTAAACACAATCCAGAAAGTTGGACATCAATACATTCACTTTAGAATCACTATGTGGAAATCTCTAGATAATTATTATTTAAAAAAATATGAATTTAAATGCGAATTACGCGATTTTACATTCTGTAAAAATACTTGAAAATCAATTTGAATTGCCTGTCATTTTGGTTGTGTGTTAATATGTAATTAATTATTATGCAATTATGAAAAAAAATTGACGTTGCAATTTCACTCCTCCATATTAAAAATGTCGGAATAAATCAAATTCAAATTAAATCGGAAACAAGAAGGATTCAACCAGAAATTTCATTACCGTTTTTCAAATTTTTGAATCAGACTTAGTCGGTTTTAAATGGAAATAACTTTCGATTAAAAATTTTGAACAGGTTTTAATCGGAATGAGTTGATTTTAAATGGAAATAATTTTCGTTTTAAATGGAAATACTACTCAAGTTTTGAACCGGAATTAATATGAAATTAAAAATCTATTCAAAATTCTGTTTAAATCCTATTCATTTCCAATTATTTCCGATTTTCAAATTGATATGGAGCATTGTTAATAGGGCTAAAACTTTATTTGTAAGATTTTTAATGTTATTATTTTTTTAATGTATATTTAATGGGTAGCTGTTAACAAACTCACGAATACCATTAAATTTTTCTCAGAATAAAATAGTTACACAAATAACGTAAAAACACTTACTGGTTTTTTTCAGATATGATTTTCAAGTGCCTACATTTGTAAGAAAAATAAATAATTTAAAAAATTTTAAAACATGGTTGCATGAAAAAAACTGACTAAAAAGTAAAAAAAACAAGAAAGCGAAGGGTCACACATTTGCTGGGTGACAGATAAATAAAATTGCCTTTGTAGTCAGAGGAAATCTTAGATTAAAAAGTGTTTCAGAGAACGGTCTACAATAACAATTTTATTACGCGAGTAAAAGTGTGACTTTTTGCATGTATATACAAATTAACTAATACAACTTTCTACATTTTAATTCTTTTATTAATAGGGGTAGTCGTGTTTTTAAAACTTTATATTTTTTTTAACTCCAACTTTTCTGATTTCACTAATAAAATCTAAATGATATACAGAGTGTTTCTTCAAAAAGCCCGACTGAAAATCTCTTTAGCTGACAACGTTATGAAAAAAGAAAAATGTATGTAGTTAATATTTTTCGATCTAACGATCCCTTGTTTATGTAAAAAATATTTACAGAATAATCCAAGAGCACTGTAATTTAAAAACATCAAATTAGGCCTATACTTCCCGATACCTCATTTTAAAGGATTATTTACGTTGAAATCAATGGTGGCATTCCATTTAAAATTGGCCTAAGTTCCAAAACATTGTTTTGTTTGTTTTGATATTAATTCCAAATAATTGCTTTTATTAATAATGTTAAAATTTATTTATTGTTTACATTCGCAGTCATTGCTTATCTAAATGGTCTTACGCTAGCAAATTACAATTCCTGAAAATACAATTTTTGGAAAATACCTAATTTAATGTATTGTGTTTTATTTGAATAATTAGTTCCAATACACTTCTTCATTTTAAAATTCTATTTGTTTATATTCCAAATAAAATGTAACAAATTAATTGCCAATATTTACTATCTTTGTTAAACTTATTGCTAATAGTAACAAAATTTCAAATGAAAAGGTCTGCAAATTGTTTATTTACAGAAATTGTAATTCGCTACCATAAAACCATGTAGATAAACATTGACAGTGAATGTAAACAATAAAAAAAATTTGTTACATAAATATTAAAATTAGGAAGCAATTTTTTGGAATTCATTTAAAAACAAAAAAATTAACTTTTTTAAACTTTGTCCCATATCTAGAGTCATTCTGTGTGAAATTTATATCGGATGACGTCATTGATTTCATCATTAAAATTAAAATATTTCCTCAAAGCCAAGGATAACATCATATTTTAATTTTTTTTATGAATTTAAAAAATGAATAGTTTTAAAATTTTTTTTTTTCCTTTATTAGATTTTAATAAGAGATATTGTTTTCTTGAATTTTATTAGCTTACTCCCGCCAAAATTATTAAATATGTATATTTTTCTTTTTTTCGTAACATATCGGAGAAGGTATTTAGCTGTAATTGTTAAAAAATTATCGTATAAATATACTCTATATAATAATTTATGTCAAATTACTATGATCAGTTGATAATGGTTGATGCTGTTGTACAGAAACACGTTCTAATATTGGTTTTGCTGGTGGTATATTAATGCCATGCACAACACGTTTATGTTTTGATAATAGATAATGCATTAAAAATTTTTCATTACAAATGTCACAAATAAAACGTTCACCAGTATGCCGTCGTATATGTGTCTTTAAATCATTATTCTGTGTAAATGCTGCATCACAATAACTACATTTGTATGGTTTTTCACCTGTATGTGTACGCATATGTATTGTTAACATATGCCGCCTGAAACAACAAAAATATAAGATTATACTACGAAAAAAAATCCAAAAAGAGTGCCATCACTAATGAAGTCATATTTCCCATCCATTAAGAGGTTATGTGCAGTTAGAAGGACGCAAAAAGACGTTGATTTATACTTTTGTGAAAACATTTTTTATTTTACAGAAATCAAATATTGTTGCATTTAATGGCAACATTTAATTTTATAATAGTGATCTGGTGTGCTCCCGCAGACGATCTCCTGAAGATCTTCTAAAAAAAGGTGTTCGACGGTGATCACGATTTTTTCTGTATAGATTATTAACAAAAATTATTTTAATTGATAGATAAAACAAGGTACTGATCGATCCAATACTCGAAATTTCGATTTTTGCCAAAAAAATTCGAATCAGATTTTCGATCAAAATTTCCAAATAAAATTTACAAAAAATGAAATAATTATCCGAAATCTTATTTCTTTGATCATAACCTGTAGAATATATCTAAGAACGTTATGTTAAAATTTCAAACTGTTGGGTGACTAATTCAATTTTAGCACTTCGACACCATCTACAATGCAGAACTATTTATTACTGTTTTGTTTATTTGTCATGGAAACGTTTTACATTAGTTTTAGTTGTTGATTATTAATTAAATAGAAAAGATGACATAATTATTGTGATTGAATTAAAAACTAATAAATATTAAAAGAGTTTAATATTTATCAGGTTATGGGCCCAGGATGCTGAAGTAGAGTTAAAGAAAGTGAAACGTAAACAGAGTAAAAATAAAATAAGTAGAAGAAAATGTTTTTGCCGTCGAGTATAATCAAGCCTCTTATGAAAGGAAACTACGATACGTGGGCTATGCAAATTGAGGCTGTTATGATAAAAAATAATACATGGGCGTATGTTAACGGTAAGAAACCAAAACCCGAGTTGGTTGAAAATGATGATACATCAACTCAAAGTGTTGGAAAATGGGAAGAAGAAGATGCAAAAGCTAAGTCAGATTTAATAATCGCTATTGATCCGAGTTTATTACGAATGGTTAAAGGTTTAAATACTTCAAAACAAATTTGGGACAAGTTAAAGTCAGAGTATGCATCTACGGGACCAGTGAAACGAGCAAGTTTACTCAAACGAGTTACATCTTACAAAATAAACCAAATAACAGAAAAAAGTGATTTTCATACTCAACTGATGGAATTTTTTGACATAATAGCAAACTTGTCAGCTATGGGAGTCGATATGCATAATGATTTACAATCAAGATTACTTCTTAATGCATTGCCATCAAGTTTTGAAATGTTTAGATGTGCTATGGAATCTCAAAATGAATTACCTAAGCCAGATATACTTCGAGAAAAAGTCATTGAAAAATATGATGCTCAAAACCAACGTGATATGGATGATTCAGAGGTTATGTTTGTCAAACAAAACTTTAAAAATTTTAAGCGGTACCAAAGTAATGGATATCAAGGTAATAAAAATCAAGGAAGTTATCAAGGAAGTGGATATCAAAGGGGAAGGTACCAAAGTAATGGATATCAAGGTAATAAAAATCAAGGAAGTAGGTATCAAAGAGGTGGATATCAAGGGGGTAGATATCAAGAAAATCTACGGAGAAAAGATGGCGAATTTAATAAGCCATTCAAGTATAGTTCTTTCATATGTAATAAAGTTGGACACAAAGCAGCTGATTGTTCAGACAGAGTAAATAATGGTGAATTTAATAAGCCATTCAAGTATAATTGTTTCATATGTAATAAAGTTGGACACAAAGCAGCTGATTGTCCAGGCAAAGTAAATAATGAGAAGCAAGAGTATTTATCAAAAGTTGAGGTTCAAGTCGAAGATGTATTTCAAGTAACAGAAGAAGCTCTTCACACGAAGCGATTACCAAGTGATAATCGATGGTGTTTAAATAGTGGCTGTACGTCTCATATGTGTAACAATGAAGCAGTATTCATCAATATGACATCAACAAATGGAAATGTTTTGTTAGCCAGTGATGCACAAACTGAAATTGTAGCAAAAGGAACTGCTCGTGTTTTTACTACAGATGGAAAAGCAAATAGGTCGGTCAAATTTAATGATACATTATTATTAAAAGAATTAAGAATTAATTTGTTATCTGTTGTGAGGATTACGGACCACGAAAATACTGTCAGTTTTTCTAAAACTGGTGCAACTATTTTCGGAAAAGACGGTGAAATAAAATTGCTGGCACAAAGAGTTGGAAATTTATATTATGTTTGTGGCAGTGAAGAGCAAACAAATGCGGTTGTAAATAATAAATCAGCAAGCAATTTAAATAAAGATGATTTGTTAGAAATTTCAAGAAAAGAATTAGCTGTTGGGATCAAGATTAATGAAGAAAAGAATTTGGAACCATGTGACATTTGTTTACGAGGAAAAATTACTACACTGCCATTTCCTAAGAAGTCTGAAAGATGCACAAAGAAGTTAGAATTGATACATATTGATGTTTGGGGTCCGTCAAGAGTAGAATCATTGGGACGTGCTCGGTATTTTGTAACATTTATTGATGATAATTCACGATGGTGTGAAGTACGATTCCTTCATGATAAAAGTGGTGTTTTTCAAGCTTTTAAAGAATATAAAGCACGTGTTGAAACCCAAACAAATAGTAAAATTAAGTGTTTGATGTCCGATAATGGAACAGAATATTGTAATAAAGAGTTTGACGAATTTTTGAAGAAAAATGGTATTTCCCGTCGTCTAACACCACAGCAAAGTGGAGTAGCGGAACAAAAAAAACAGAACATTAATTGAAATGGCACGAAGCCTTTTAATCCAATCTGGATTAAGTCATGGATTTTGGGCTGAGGCAGTAGCTACTTCAAACTATTTAAGAAACAGGTCCAACATCTAGTTTAGATAACCATTCCCCATTTGAAATATGGAATAAAAAGGTGCCTGATTTAAGTAATTTAAGAGTTTTCGGAGCAAAAACATTCGTATTAGAAAAACAACTTGGAAAATCAAAGTTTGATCCGCGTTCAAGAGAAGGTATTCTAGTTGGCTATTCAGAAGAATCGAAAGCTTATCGAGTATGGATTACAGCTGAAAAAAGGGTTGTTGTTGCAAGAGATGTACAAATTCTTGAAAACCAGTCGTTTAATAAGGTTAAAGAAAATATTTTGGATAAAAATGAAGAAACAAGTGAATGCGTTAATTTGCCGATTAAAGCTCAAAAGGAATTTGCCGATTAAAGCTCAAAAGGAAAATGAAGAAATTGAAAACAGTCAAATAAATGAAGATATTGCACCAGGTCAAATTTCACGTCGAAAACCAGGAAGACCACGGGTTGAAAGATCCGGTAGAAAAGGAAGACCTAGGAAAATCTACAACACTAGAAAAACAGCAAATAAAAATGAAGACCAAGAAGAATATGCTGACTGTGAAGATAAACTGCAAGAAGAAGAACTAAACGATGATGAAATATTTGTCGACGCAGCAGAAAAACACTTGAAGAAGCATTAAGAGAGATTGTTAAAAAGGAAGGTAAAAATAGCAATTTAGGAAAAATTGCAAATAAAATGCAACAAGAATTATTACAAAATAACAAGGTTTGTAAACAAAAAAAAGGTGTTGTATGGTTTACGACAAGCTGGTCTTCAATGAAATGAAATGAAATGAATGGAATGAATGAAGAATTAGAAAGTCTTGGATTAACTTCAGCAGCGTGATACATGTTTTTATTATAATATGAGCGAGGGTCAGTATACTATATTGGTCGTACATGTTGTTGTCATGGGATTGAAGATCTGTCAAAGTGCAAAATTTGAGAGGGGTGTGTTGGGTGACTAATTCAATTTTAGCACTTCGACACCATCTACAATGCAGAACTATTACTGTTTTGTTTATTTGTCATGGAAACGTTTTACATTAGTTTTAGTTGTTGATTATTAATTAAATAGAAAAGATGACATAATTATTGTGATTGAATTAAAAAAAACTAATAAATATTAAAAGAGTTTAATATTTATCACAAACCGATCGGTTAAGCCGTTTTTTAAAATTCGTGCTCTTGGAAAATACTTAGCGGATCAATTTGGAATTTACAGGGAATAGTTAAATATAAATTCAGGAAATTCAATAAAAATAAAATATTTTTTGAAAATTTTAAATCCGTATATAGACGATGGTCGATAATTTTTTAAACCAAAAAAAATTACAGTAGAATGAAACCCATTAGAAAAGGAGAGGAATATGATCAAAATGAAAGGAAAAATAAATTACGGTCGATCCGAGTTCGGGAAGTGGGAGGAGGTGGGTTTTTTAGGGTAAAAAATGGTTTCTCTTGATTTCCGGCAAAACTACAAGTCCTATGGAAAAAAGTTAAATGGCAAAGTTGTAGGTAATGAAATAAATGTCAAAGTTGTAGGTAATTTCTCACAATTCTTTTAGAGTAACTCAGCCTGCACGTGTATTTTTAAAAACGATGTTGTTCACTGCTCTGTATCTCGAATACTGGCTGACGGTTTTCCCAGCTGCTACGAAATAACAGGTATGTAGTAAGGCCCAGACCCTCCAAGGTCCGCCCACACTTCTCTATGAAATACCTTAAAATGGAATAAAATTTACCGTAGGTCACTCAGGTATATAAATTATCTTAAAACAGCAATAAATAGGCATCTACAAATATTATTTAAAGAAGATTCTACAACTTTTTCAAAATATTTTAGATGAGTTATTAAATATTAATTCACTTTATTAACTTATTTGTTTGTTAATTATAGTAGTATATTTCAATTTTCAATTTTTTCGTTTATCAATGTAACATGAAATCTTACGTTTTTTGAGTAATTAAAGTGTAAATTTTAATAAATAGCTCAAAATTGTACATACTGATTAAAAAAAAAATTTTCGAATTTAAATTTTTTTCAATTTTTGCATTTTCTGAGAACATATACTATTGGTATGTAAATTTTTTTTACACCATCAGAAAGTAGAGATTTCAACGAACAAAAAGCCCACAGACTTTTTAGGAAAAGCTGATATTTTGACGCCAGAATTTTTGATTGAAAATTAGGGTGCTTTTTTGATATTAAGTTAAAATAGGGCAAAAAAATAAATATTTTAAATCAAATAAATTACAGTGTATTTGGGACATAATAAGGTAAGTTTTCACCAAATTTCGTAGAAAAAATTTTTTTTGAAAAAGATAAAAATAAAAAACCAAAAACTTGGTTATTTGAATTTTTTAAAACTTTTAACCCCAAAATTTTTATGTGAAAAATTTTTATGTGAAAAAATTGTAAATATAAAAGTCGTAGATCTTTTCATTACCTACAACTTTGCCATTTAACTTTTTTCCATAGGACTTGTAGTTTTGCCGGAAATCAAGAGAAACCATTATAACCCTTAAAAACCCACTTCCCTAACTCGGATCGACCGTAATTTATTTTTCCTTTCATTTTTATCATATTCCCTTCCTTTTCTAATGGGTTTCATTCTACTGTAATTTTCTTCCACTTTTTATCATTTTTTAAGGCTTCTACTCTAGTCTAATAACCACTTATATGCGTTTAAGTACAAAGTATAGCGAAGTACCTGCGTCAGTAAGTATACTTATTCTTTTCTGTTTGTCAAAATTTCCGTTGTCCTCGTCTTACACATTCCTTTAAAACATGGTTAATATTCTACTTTTTTATGCAGAAAAATAATTATTTACAAAAAAAAGCACTATAGTCCTCAAAAATAATTTCAAAATAATTGTGGTTATGCTTATCATTGAGCACAGATAATGCATCAGAATAATGTTTGTAAATTCCGCAATTTAGCATAATTAGAAAACGAAACATAACTTACAAAATTGATTCTTATTATAAAATTAATGCTATTAAAAACTATCACTTAGAAATTAATAAATTTTAATGTTAATGATTTTACCTTTCCCGTAATATATTTGTTTAATTAAAATTTACTTAAAAAAAGTATAAAAATTAAAAATAATAATCATACAATAATAAGACAAAGACAACGGAAATACTGAAAGATAAAAAAGAACAGGTATATGCGTAACGAAACGCTTTCTATTCTCTTGGAATTTTTGTTTTTTCACGTTTTTTAAAACAAACTTTCCGACTCAATTTTTTTTATCTACTCGACAGTAACTTCGTCTACATTTTCAATCCTCTATCTCATTTTGGATTGTACAAATGTGCATGTTTCGTTGGAGATTGTAGCAAATAATCCTCATTTTATAACAGATGCCAAGAATTGGGGGAAATCAATGTCACTATCTCCCACAGTGATATTGTGTGAAACTAAATACTGTGAAACGATTATTTCGAAAAATTTACTTATTGAGACTACATATATCTGTCAAGTCATGAAATTTGAATAATTTTTTTCCCTATTTTTACCATGGTTTTAAAATTTTGTTTTTTCTATTGTTTTTTTTTCTTCTATTTTTGTGTTTTTCCAAGCATTAAAATATTAAAATTTTTTATCAAGTAAAACGTCATTTCAGATTAAACAGAACTTTAAATTTATAGATTATAATAGATCGGTTATAAATCGTTTTCGTTAAATTACTTTCTGGGTATTTAGGAACTCATACATATTGTCAAAGATATTTTCTAAATCAATATCCACTGCAGAAAGACAACTTACCTATTAAAGCCTTTTCCACATATAGTGCATAAATGATTTTTTTCACCTCGATGTCTTGTTTCATGTGTGATTAAATCAAATTTTCGTGAAAAACCTATATTTAACAAATAAAACAATGATAAAAATTAAGTAAAAAATCAGATAGAAATGAGCATTTTTAATGAATGTAAAATTCATGTTTTTAATAAACCTTGAACAGAAAAACAAAATAAATGTACAATTCAACTTTTGATTACATTTTTAAAACTCTTCTCATAACAAAAAAACTTTTGCTGTATTTTTACCTGATTACGACAAAGCAAATTTATTTGTTATAATTTTGTTATGCTGTGTTAAGTTGCTTATCAGAATTCATTTTGTTTATCTATCTAAAACAATCATTTTAAACTGAAAAAATAATTAAATACTCCATAAAATTAATGTATTTTATAATTTTAAGTAAGCGTGGAAGATTCAGGTCATCGTGTTTTTCATTTCACGAGTGTATATGTGTTTTTATGTATGTTCAACTATAGCACTTAAACTACTAAACGGATATTGAAGAATGCCTATCGATTTGTTATTACATTACGGGTGTAATAGGCTACATTTATAAAAGTAAAGTTCATATGATGGTAGTTTAAATTAAAAAAACTGGTGGTCACAAAAAATTTTATCTTTAAAATGAGTCGCTTTGGATATCAAATGAAATAACTTAATATTAATACATTTCAAAAACAAATATATTAATTGCATTTACTTAAACCTAAAATATAAGTTATAAAAATGATAGTGAGTTAATCAGTTCGTGTTTATAAACTGTTTATCATTCTAAAAATGTAGTTTTCGAACTTTTGTTATGTTTCGAGTTATAATATAAAGCCATAAAATTATTACTCTTTGAATTATACGTTACTCGTATCATTGTATAGCATTTGAATCAATAATGATTTACTGATTACCATAAATTTCTTTGAAATAGACAAAAAGAAGGGTTATGATCATGGTAGTCTACTTATATATACATGACGTTTGTATATACGTATGAATTGTACGTATATACTACAACATAGTGTTTAAACTACAGAACAGGTTTTCGATTAATATTTTAATCGATTAGTTTTTACGATCCGAGCAACATAGGTTATATTTTATGAGAATATTGATTCGATTTAATTTTCAACCCTTTCAAATGCGTCAAAGCTGTTGACGTGCAGATATGATAATATGATTCATTACTGAAAAAAATTACAGCTATAAAAAAGGACTTTACTCAAATTTCCCACGAGTTCTAGACTAAAATCAGAATTTTTGGGGTAGTAATTTTTTGGGGTAATATTTCTAATTATTTATTTTTTTAAATAGTTAATAACACGTTTCTTTAAAACAAATTTTTGTCTGTTTTTTTATTATTCAATACTAATATCTGGAACATAGAATTTCTTATTTTATATTAAACAAAAGCGTAGTGATCGGATTTAAATAATTGGTCAGAATAATAAATGCATTTTATTAATATTATTCTTATTTAGAACTCATTGATTTGTAAACTATAGAAATTGTCTAGACTTTAATATTTTAACTTTAAAATTATCTAATCAAATTGCATTATACTTGCAATTAAGTTAACTAAGATTTTATTTAATATTGAATAGAAAAATTAAGTTAGTTATAGTTTAGAAAGGTCGAAATTAGGGAAAAATAGACTTAGATTAATTAGTTAATTTATTCATTTTTTTCTATCATGGCTAAAACAGATGAATCGATCAATGTTTTAGCAAGAAATAGGGTTGGTGATATATAATTTAACCAAAAGAATCTTATTTATCAGATTCCAAAACAACTTCAGCTTTAGCTCTCTTAAATGTTGAGGTGAATTTATGGTGTTTATGCAATGAACGTTTTATACTCAAGCAATATTATTTGAAGAGGATAGAATGTACTGATTTACGTGGTTTATACCCAGAATACGCATCTACATTTAATGAGTCATCGAAAAAAAAGGAAGCATGGTGAAAAAATTTTACTTAGGAGGTTTTTGAAATGACCGATTCAAATATACTTTGGGTTAGGCGGTCGGAATCAAGACAGTTTATGTCCGTAAAATAAGTGATTTCCGCTTACATCTAGCAGATACCCAACCAGATTATTGATAAATCCAGAATTGCAGAATAATACTATGTAGTTAAACCTAGGAAATCTGTATTTCTAACTCTGCCAAGGAAAACTGACATTTTTTTGCATAGCTAAAATAAAGAAATGTTACCTTTTTCGCAGTATTGACACTTGAACGGTTTTTCACCACGATGACGACGTATATGTACTTTCAATGCAGAAGTTGCTGAAAATCGTGCACCACAATCTGGACACAAATGTTTTTTTGAGCACTCATTACTTCTTGTATTATGTATATAAAATGCTTCACGGCCACGAAATGGTACCGTACACGTTTTACAATAATAAATTTTATTATGAGCCAAATAAATATGATTATTGCGATGTTTTAGTGAGCTAAATAGTTTTTCGCACGTATCACACTTGTATTTTTCTTTTTCTGAATTATTTCGAATTTTTAACGTTGTAGATTCTGTAATCGAATGGTTGGTGAGTTTATGCTTCATCAATTGTTCAATTGTTTCATGTTTTTGCTCACAAATATTACAACTTAAATCATTTAAATGACCCTTTGTGTGTTCGATTAAATAATCACGTCGTACAAATTTCTCTGAACATATTTCACACATAAACGGTAGCGTATCGTCATGCGAACTAGTTTCATGTTCTCTCAAACACATTTTGCTCTTAAATTTCGTGTCACATTGAGTACAATCATAGACTTTCTGCTCACTCTTTGGTCGGCCACGTTTTTTACGTTCACTTATGGATGTTGTTGAACGTTCTTCACTGTCGGATTTATTTTTCTTTACAATTATTTCATTATCTGAAACAGTCCATTCAGGGTCGTTATCACTACCACCGAATGTGTTGTTTAGTAGATCAGTTGGGTCTACAACATCAGCAAAATCGTAATGTACATCACTAAAATTATCTTGATATTTTACCACGGATTTTCGCACACGGCCAGGTTTACTTATCTCGATTTTTGGCCTTTCTGGTTCTCCCTTTCTAATATTATCTAAAATACCCTAAAAGAAAAGATTTTTTTTTTAAATACTTAAACCTATAGTAAATTTTTTAATTTCTTAAGATGATTTTAATGAAAAGCCAAACACGAAGTTTTAAACAATCTAAAATTACAGAACTGTCATCATGACTGACGCCGGCAGCGAATATTTTCAAATAATATATATAATATATTAATAACCGGGATTCATTATTATTTCATTGCTATAATGGCGCTTGTTCAAATATGTTCATAACATAGACATTTGTTTTATGTTTATGGTTCGTAACGCTTGTTTTTTAACTTATAATAATTTGAATAGTTTTTGATATAATATTTGAAGATTAAAACTAATCTTCTTTCTTTAGAAAATATTAATCTTTAATTAGAAAATATTAATCAGTTTGCAAATATAAATCCTTGCTGGGAATTTGAAATAAGCGAAAAATTTAACAGCAACGAAAAGTTTATAGAAAAATTGAAAAATTATAAGAAATATACCTACTTTCTTAGAATATTAAATAATAGAAAACAGAAATTTGGCAACACAAAAAAATAAAAATAAATTCATTGAAAAACGTAAATGAAAATTTATTTTTAGTACATTTATTTGGGTAAGGAAAATCTTATTTTAAACAGATAATTACCCATCTGTGGTTGTCGGTTTATATCTGACGGAATAAATAAATTTTTTGTGATTTTTAAATTTTATAATTTAGGCACATCGCACATGAGGTGATTTAGGTGAAATCAGCGAAATCGCCGATATCAGCGATATCACAGCATTTTAGTCGCACACGGAGCAACAGAAGTTGCTCCGACTTTGTAACGTTTTTTGAAGAAGGGGTAATACATAGTTTGTTTACTAATAACAAAATATGTATATACAGTGTCTTAAAGGATGAGATAGATTATACTTTAAGCCATTTGAAATTCGCATTTCGTCTTACAAAAACGACAAGAGACAGGTAGTTGAACTTTTATGACTTTTATATCTGACATATATATATATATATATATATATGTCAGAGTATATTAGTATTTACCCATTTCAGTCTCCCGTTCGTCATGAAGATAACTATAAAACGACAAGAGACAGCTAGTTGAACTTTTGGTGTCATATTCTGGATCTTAAGAGTGACTCTAAGTTCGTAAATTGGCAAAATCGGTATAATGGGCTAATTAGATCTTGGATCCAACTTAACCATAAAAAAAGATACAAAACAAACACAAAAAACTTGTATGAACATTTTTCGTATATAATAAGAATCTGTTAATTAGCTTAAACTGTGGCGAATATAAACATTCCGAAAAATGTTCATACATTTTTTTTTTTTTTAATCAAACAATTAGCGTTTTGAATCTTTTTTAATGGTTAAGTTGGGTTATGGATCTAATTATCAAATTATACCGATTTTGCTCATTTACGAACTTAGACACACTTTTAAGATTCAGAATATGACACCAAAAGTTCAACTACCTGTCTCTTGTCGTTTTTCAGTTATCTAGATGACGAACGGGAGACTGAGATGGGTTAATACTAATATACTATGACTAGACCATATATATATATATATAAATATATATATATATATATATATATATATATATATATATATATATATATATATATATATATATATATATATATATATATATATATTTATATTTATATTTATAACTGTATAGATATTATAGTGTTTTATGAATGCTAATGATTAAAGTAGTTCAAACATTGATGCTCAATCTTATATCGAATATCTAAAAAATTAACTCTGTTATTAGTTACCTTAACTTGTTTTATTTGTTTAATGTGATTAGAATAGATACAGATTATAGCCACTGTACAATTACTATATTTCTACAGTTCATTTTGTAAACATAAAATAATAATAATATCAGTATTTAATAGTATAAGATGTATTGGCTTAATTTTATAAAATAAGTCTAAAGTTCATTTCTGTTTATTTACCCTGTCATTGAAATGAATGAAATTACTATTGACGCTTGAAAAGTGTTATACGAAAATAAGTTTATAAACTCTTGCAGAACGTCATTACTGCCATAATGAAGAAATGTTGTATCTATTGCAACGTTCCTACAACAATTAGGAGAAGTATACCTAGAGAAAGAGGTTTTTCCCTTTTTGCTATCCACAAATAATAAATATGTCTAGAAATTTTTTAGGTTGAGCATTTAACTGAGTAATACTATAGGTGAAAGCTCTAATGAATTTGACAACGTTGCTTACGAATGTAAAATTACATACGATTGTTGTCGCATCATGATGGAATTCTTACGATTTCAGTATTTGATTCTGCATATCTTACACAGTGCGATTTCCTACATATAATTTTCTTATGGAAAGTAATCTCTATCCGTATATGACACAACAGTTGCAACAATTCCATATATGTGATAAAAGTATAGCATGTATTCAACGATATAAATATTGCAGGATATTATAAGCATTTACTTAATACTCGCTACTCTTCGTTCCTTTTCTTTAAAGCATATGTATGTATTTAAACAAATTTAAGATCTGCTTTATAAGATGCACCTATTAAGCCTGTTCTATATGGTTTATCTAACCTTTTTTTTTTCTTGTATATAAACAAGCATTGACAAGTTTTTATTTTTAAATATTAAAAAAACATTATTTAATTCTCTATCTTTGTCATAAACATTGATTTATATGACTGTATAAACAAGAATAAAAAAAAGTTGCCCATATGATTTTAAGAACGAAGGATTTTAACAACGGTTTTTTTATCACATGTATGATTTCAAATCACGAAAATCACGTCGTGTGCGACTATACATTGGTTTCCATAAGCAAATCATATGTATGATATCGCCGATTTCACGCAAATCGCGTCGTGTGCGATGTGTCTTACTTGTGCAATAAATAATAATATCTGGATGACCGAGATTTTTTTTATTTTTTATTATTCTTAGTATTATTATTCGCCAATAGATGTCAGGAAAAGTCAAATTTTTCAGTTGAGACTACTCGAATGGATAAAACACGAATAAAATGACATTTTCTTAAAAATGATTCCGAGCTAGATCGATTTATCGCCCCCGAAACCCCCTATATACTTGTATATATATATATATATATATATATATATATATATATATATATATATATATATATATATATATATATATATATATATATATATATATATATATATGTAAAATCCTTTATAATAGGATTACAATTATTTATATAGGATACAATAATCCTTTATAATAGGCATGATGACAGATTTTGAACTACCCTTCTAAAATATAAGTAAACGTCTACTATTTACGAAAAAAACATTAATTCAATAAAAAAATTAAATTTTATGGTAAATTATTGAATTTTTTCCATGTAATTTGAATTAACCACAAAAAAGGTTGTAGCCAAGATGGACGTTACTAGTGACGTAGTATGGTATTCAACAATTGTGTCTTTATTTTGTTTACAATCTATATGTCAAGTCAACAAAATATTTTATTTGCTAAAATTTAATAAAACGACAGAATTTAAATATATTAGAAACCACATTAAATAAAATCGAAAAAAATCCACGTTCTTACATTGAGGTTCCTATAAAGTATTATTATTTAATTAATTTGATTCAAGAACATACAAATAGCCCCTATAACCATATTTTATTCATTTATTCATATCCCATGCTTCCTATAATGGCACAGTTTTAAAATATAAGCTAGTTAGAGTATTTATTGTGCTTGTAAATGCTGATAATTTAATATTAAAATTTTTTTTACAATTTTTAAGTTTAAAAAAAAAATTTCTTAGATACACTAAATATAAGGTGCTCTGTATTTATAGCACTAAAATAAAATTTATAATTGGGACAAGATGTACTCAGTATATTTAATTTTTTAAAAACTTAAATAGCTTAAACCTTCGTATATTATCATTATGGATTTTATACAAAATTAAGTAGTTATCCAATATTCATTGAAAGTAGTTTTCGACTAATTATAAATTGCATGTTTAAAAATGATTGTTTTTATGAGTGATTATCGCTGACAACATCAAAAGAGTCAAATGAATAATAATATAGGTTAAAAATCACAGCCGTTTTAAATCTGTCAAAATTAACGCTATCACAAATTACAGATAACCCGTAACATTTTGATAATTATTTTTTAATTTATGCGTGAAAACGGGAAAAAATGAAATTTATATTACATTACATATTATCTTTATTAACAACAAAAACTAAAAGTGCTATAAAAAATATAAAAACATTCACTTTTTTTTACATAAAAATAATTATTTAACCTTGGACGTTTCCCCAAATTTAACATAATGCATGTACAATTTATTTTTATCTAAGTATTAATAATACTTTCTTTAAGTTTGTATTATTTAGGTTTAAATTTGTTCAATTAAATAAAATAAACTTTAAATATAATTACACTTTTTCGATAAAATATAAGGTTGTCGAGTTATTTGAACAACATCGCCTAAAAAATTCTTTTTTATGTTTCATCGACTTTTTAATCACGAATAACTCTAGTATTGACTTTTTGAAAAAATATTTGGTACAGAAAAATTTTTGATCAGTTAAAATAGCATACAAAGAGATGTATGCAAAATAAAAATCGGTTCATAAGGTTTCAAAAAAAAGTTATGCCTCCTAAAATTTTGTTAAGGGGGATTATCAACAGCAATATGAAACACATTCCTATAAGTAAAATCTTTCAATTTTCGAGCACAAATAACTCAAAAAATACTTATTCAAATGTTACGATGTTTAATATGCACAATATTGACATGAAAACGGAAGGATTGTTGAAGGTTTTTTTGTGGAAGTGGAAAAAAAATTTCTAAATTTAAAATAAAATTTTGATTTTTACCTTCGAAATTTTGTTTCGCCAAAAACTCTTTCAGAAACCTTCCGTATTCATGTCAAGATTGTACATACCAAATTTCATAACATTTGTATTCTTGGATTGGAGCGCGATAATTGAAAAAATACAATGCATATTATATGTTATTTAAATCAACAGCTGTTTGAAGTACTCCTTTATGTAGTGAGCTGTATATATTCCCACTTAGTTATTGACTAAATATTTCCTCACGTGAATACTTGTTCTTTGCTATACGTCAGAATTTGTGTTGTCATTGCTTTACACACTGTTTTATTGTATGATTATTATTTTTAATTTTCATATAAATTTTATAAAAAAAAAAAAAAAAATATTACGTGAAAAAGACTTGTTAACACTTCGAAACTAAAATTTTAAATGCTAATACTTTGAGAATTATTCTGGTATTTTTGTTTTAAATAAATTTTATCTGTATAAGAAGGTAACAAAGAAGACAAACCCAACAAAAATTCTTACAGGCAGAAAAAAACAAGCAGGCATGCTGACGCAGTTACTTCGCTAATCTATAGGTAATTAAAATAACTTGTATTCACCGACTAGAATTTTGTATAAATATACAAAGAAAAAAAGGCTAATTGAGTAAAACTTTAGATCATATACCCCTAGATATGGCAAATATAAAAGTTACATTTTAATGACCTATAGTAGATTAACAAAGAAATAATAATACTAATAAAAAAGACAGAGAATCACAAATATGTTGAAAAATCTAGAAAGCGCAAGATTTTAGTAGCGGGATACATATGATTGCAACCATTGATTAATTAAACACTAGAGATACCTCATAGTATAATTTATCAAAAGTAAGTAAAAATAAATTTTTATAATTTTTGATCAGCCATATTAATTGAATGACAACAAACTTCATTTTACCTGAGACGGATTTGAGCTATCAAATTTTTGATTATGAGTATTTTATTTTATTATAATTACCTTTATTATTTTTTAATTTTATTACTGATGTTATTTTTGTTAATATTTATTTTCTGTTGAATGAAAACGTTGGAAAGATTGTTTGCGTATTTTGACAATTTATCCTATTGATAACAGTCTATTGTCAAATTATGTTAGAGAAACATTCTTTTCAACATGTTATAAAACCAAGAATCCGTTCTATAGTACTTATTAATTTATCGAAGGTGTAAAATTAACATTTATTGTATTTTTTACGATAATGATTACATAAATGTTTTTTATAAATTTCCTTGTGTTTTTCGAAGAAAGCGTTTATGAGTTAAAACTATTAAGAGAACTGAGATTTTGGAATCCGGCAAAGGGTACTATCATATTTTAAGTAAATTTTGAAAAAATATTTTTATGCCTCTGAATAAGGCCGCCGCTTGTTTAAGTTATCACTTCAAGAAAAAAAAATTAACGGTTGAATAAGATTTACCTAATTTCATTAAGCGACATTACCAATTACTTAATGGTTTATTATAAATATATTTAAATATTAGAGTTCATTTTTTAACAAAAAATTTAATTTTAAGAGCTATACTTCAATAAGTAAACACAATTTTATTATTATTAAGTTATTTATAAAAAATGTTCAAATTTTGTTATTTTTAAGTGCACATCTTTTCAATTATCCCTTCACTGTTTTTACCCACGTTTGTATTATTATTTATTCTAGGTTTAAATTATGCCTTGACATACAAGGTTTAATTTTTCTTTTAATTTCTTACAAAGTTTTTAATAGTATTTTAAATTTAGTAAAAAAATTTATTTAAATGCTCTCTGTACGAAATAATATATATTATATTCCTACCGCAACGTTTTTACTTCTCTCCCATTTTTACTGCTCCCCCGCATAAAACGAACGAATTGGTTTCTGTATAATAGGGTATTGTATTATCCATCTCTAGTGTTTATTTCCTGTATGATTACAACACTATATTTATGCCCCACATGTGTAGTTAATTTAAATTCGTGCCAGAATATTCCCACTATCAAATATTATAGCATTTTAGTACTTGCGCATTAACACTCTGTAAACTTATAATCTGTAAACTGGGACTCTTCAAGATGAAGCAGAAGCTAACAACCATTATTAAAAAAAACCGTTTGAACCGTTTTACTCCCGATTAAACATATAAAAATAAATTATTTTAATTCAATATATTTAAAAGGATATATTTTTTATACTCTAGATTTTTAAATTGGTGCAAACAAATTTATTTTGTGATTTTCAAATTTTAAAAATGGTACTAACCAGTGTTATAAAACTTTGAGACATTATTCCTGGATCAAGGTGGTAGTAGGGGGTGAAACCCAATCTTAAAGTTCTTACTCCTCTAAGATTGCGTGATTCGTAATTAATTTGATCAAAATACTTGAAAAAAATATATTTAGTGAATTTCAAGATGGATTATTACTATTTTATGAGGACGAAAATCGGCATGCGATTAATAATCATTTTGCAGAAAAAGAAAAAAAATGATCGGCTTGAAGCCTGGAAACGTGCTATAAAATTGAAAGATACAAATCCCCATATGAGAGTGTGCTCATTACATTTTAAAAGAAGTGATTTTATTTTACCAGGTAAGTTGACAATGTTTAACCTAAAAGATACAAAGGAATGTAAATTTATAAATTATAAATTTTATCTTTTCAGAAATTATAACAGAAAAGATCAATTTAAAACCAAACATGTGTTCCATCATGTATCAGCTAAAGTATCAGCTCAAACTGAAAAAAAAGAAAGAGGCACGATATCAACGTCGAGTGAATCGAAGTTCGAAAAAAGAAGCAGTTAAAAAACATAAGAGAGGATTCTAGTATCGCAAATTTGGATAATATTTTATCTACTAGAAGTGGTGAAATTTTTTTTACTAGTGATAATATTGTTGTAATACCTTCGGAAAAATGCTGCAATGATTTTGGAGTTCAGTTGGAAATTGAAACCGAACTGTTTTTATAAAACCATCATTCATGGATTTTATCAACACAGAGGAAAATTTACGAACAGCAACGGGAATTCAATCGTATGAAATTTTGGATTTGATTGTTGAGCTTGTTAATAATAATTATGGACAAACTATGCACAAAACTAAAATGAGCTTGAAATATCATTTTAGTTCATAATCATGATGTATGCGAAATTAAATCAGAAAATTTCGTCCATTTTGCTGTAAAACCAGCCGTTTTCGAGATAAAGCCAATTTTCAATTTACATATCAATTTTCTTTACACAATAAAAACGAAAAATTTTACATTATGTTCTCCTAATACGATATGTAAAAAATCCTATTGACATCTGTAGACGAACAAGAAAATTTTCCTTGCAATAAATAATAATTTTTCAATGATTTTCGGATATGATTTGTGCATTAATTTTCTACGTCCTTTTTACTACAAAACTGTTTTCGAGATATAGCAAATTTACAATTTACTTAAGATCATAAAAGTATATGAAATTAACAAATTAAAACAACGTCACTGTTTCAATATTCACGACTTTCAATATTTTGACCACATTTTAGCAAATGTCCGGCTGCTATAATTCTTTCTGCGTCTTTAATATTTTTTTGAGCTGGATTTGATCCCACCTAGTGAAAAATTTCGTCTATGGTAAACATAAATAAATAAAATCATGTAAACTTATGAGTAACTCTTTACTTGCACACAATACAATACGTAGGCATGTTTTTTAAACCCCGCGTATTGGTCCGTTGTCAATAAAGAAAACTGTATACAAATTGAGTCTAACACACATAAATTCATTTTTTTTTTAATTTTTGGCTTCAGCTACTTTCAGCTATACAGCCATTAACTAAAGGGGATTATTATTTTTTTTTTATACAACAACAATTCACAGTACTGCTAGGTGGTCACCCATCCAAATACAGATTGTGACTGCTGTTGCTTAACTTCATTGATTGGTCTATGCATGTCATTACGTTACGTCAGTCCGGGGTCAGAAAAGAACATTATTCAAGAGAATTTTCGTTTGGGTCTTATAATACCTGAGCTATAAATCAGAAATATATTCATTACATTTGTTTTTAATACTATAATTGACAGTTAATAAAATGGATGAGTACAAACCTCAATAAGTGGATTTTATTTCATTCCTGAATGTACTGATCCCTATATAGATGGTATGATGTATAAATGATAACTTTCCAACACTTAAAAATCTGAGATTCACAAAATACATTTATATATTTAGAAAATATAAAATATTGGGTTTTAGCATAGAACAAAAATGATATATTTTAATTAAATTTAATCTAAATAATAAAGAATCATTAGGGAAACACCTTTAAATTAAATTTTCAACCCTAACTACCTTGATCCAGAAATAATGTAATTACTAATAAAATTGCTTTGAACCATTTTAGAAGTTTGAAATTCACAAAATGTATTCGTTTATGTGTAATTAATAATGGAGAATCATCAGGGAACAAAATCTTTAAGTCTAATTTTCATTCCTAAATACCTTTAAAGGTTTTGAAGCATTAAATTACTAAATAATTTTAGACAGGTATAATGTATAAAAGTCCCTATAAAATAGGTTTGCACCATTTTAAAAATGGGAAATTCACAAAATATATTCGTTTTTATATATTTTAATCAAGTAAAATATAAATTATAAGGGAGAAAAACTTTAAAATCATTTTTTAATTTTGACTGCTAACTTTAGCCCCATCTTGAAGAGTCCCGATTTATAGGTAGGCACCATTTTAGAAATTTGAAAATTTCAGATTTTCTTTTAGTTATAAATAATCAAATACAATACGAATCGAAAAGAGCAAAGTCTCTAACTGTGTAATTTTCACCCTCTTATACCCATATCCTGATTTCCGTAATAAAAATCCGTATAAAATTGCCTTGCACTATTTTATAAATCTGAAATTTATAAAATATATTCGTTTTTATTTATTTAATCAAATAAAATAAAAATTATAATAAGGGTGCAAAATTTTTAAACAGTTTTTTTTATTGGTGTGCATCAATTTAAAATTCTGAAAATTTGAGAAATCATTATTTCAATTATAACTAAGCAAATGTAGTACGAATCGACAGGAAGCAAAGTCTCTAAGTGTGTATTTTTCACACTTTAATACTCAATCAAATTAATTACAAATTATCAGTGAGCAAAATCTTTAAGTCTGGTTTCCACTCCTTACGAACTTCATCAAGGACTAATGTCTAAAAGCCCCTATAACATTGGTTAGCATCATTTAAAAATTTGAAAATCTCAGAATATATTTAATCAAATAAAATAAGAATTTTGAGAGAGCGAATCTTTCAAACAGTTTATTTTAATTTGGTTTATTTTTCTAGTGATAGAAGATTTGTATTATGTTTGATAATAATCAAACACAATACGAACCGTAAAGGAGCAAGACCTCTAAGTGTATTTTTCTCCGCCTAAAACCCGAGTCACGATTTTCTTAATAAATCCCTATAAAATTTGTTTGCACCAATTTAAAAACCAGGAATTTACAATATAAATCTTTTTAAATGTGTTGAATAAATAAGAATTATAAGGGAGCAAAACCGTTAAGTTTACTTTATATAGCTTTTAACTTTGCTGAACAGTTTTTATTATAGGTAAGAAAATCGCATAAAAAATTCCTTGAAAAACAAAACCAAGTAGAAATAAGAACGAAGGGGTTTTTTATATGTACAATATTCAGATATTGTGATATCTGAAAGGAGAATTTGGCTGATAATGGTCTTTTGAAAAGCTGCATTAAAAAGATTTCTTCGGGAGGATTTTATGCTTTTGAATTTTTCGTTATCAATTGGGATAATTTAAAAAAAATCTCTTGTCTTAATAATTACACGTAGTTCTCTTTGCTATACTATTATTATCTATTCGAAAAATCAGAAATAAAAGCCAAAAATTTAAAAAAAAAAACAACTTATTTTTAGTGTAAAAAATGAAGCAAAAGGGATTAAAATATAACATAAAAAATCATATGGTAGATGGAAAATTAACTCATATTCCAGCATTCATAATCTGTAAAAAAATTTGCTGTTGTTATTTTGATTACATGAGATTTTACTATTTAAAATCCTTGAAAATTCAAATTTATTATCTTATAAAGAAATGCAACAATATTTGCAAAAAATGTAAAAAAGTGAGAATATCTCAAAACTACATGCAAAGTTTGCTCATTATGCCAGTTTTAATTATGCGTTAAAAAATTGGTATTATTTTAAATTTGTTCATATTTGATAATTTGGATTGGAATGACCGCAACATGAAAATCGAAATATTTGTTTAATACTTAAAATATTACCTTAAAATCTGGTTCAATTGTATCATCATATTTCTTTGGCCGTCCGCGTTTCCGTTTCAACGAATTTCTCTCAAAACTACTATATATAGGCTCTAACTTAATATCATTATTATTTTGGGGTTGAATTTCGGTATCCGTTAATAAATCATTAAGCAAATGATTTTGATTCCATTCTTCTGTTTTAATAAGTGTATTGGACACTAAACATTGTCGTAGGAATGTATCGGTTTCTTCACATTGTTTTTTAAACATAAATGCTGATTTTAATTTATTTATACAATTTATACAAATTTTACGTGGCATTCCATCATTTTGAAATACCTGCAAAAGTCAATATTCATGAAAATTTATTAGAATGTTCCATATTCTTTTGGGGGAGATTACGATATCCAGGGCGCCTCGATTTGACGTTTAATTATGATAAAACAAGCTAAAATAAGACGAAAATGAAGTATACCAATTTTCGAGTTATCGACACTGTTTTTTAGAAATTATCGTGCTTATATCACATAAATATCACAATTTAAAACATTTTACAAGATTTAATAATTATTTTTTGTTAAATGATCATAATTTAAACACAATTCGAGCACAAATAACCGAAATTTAATTCGTTTAAAAAAAATCAACATTTGTATATTTAATACAACTATTATAAATACATGTACGCTATTTTCGACTGTTATCAATTCATGGATTTGTTGGGTGTAGTTTGCACGGGTCGGGTTGGTTTTTGGACCCTACGTTCAACCTGTGATTAAACTACCCATGTATTTATGGGGTATAGTTTTCACGGGTCGGGTTGGTTTTTGGCCCCTACGTTCAGCCTGTGGATAAACTACCCATGGATAACTCGAAAATTAGTATTATTCATTTTCGTCTTATTTTGGCTTGTTTTGTCAAAATTCATCAAAAAATCGAGGCGCCCTGGATATCGTAATCGAGCCGGAGACTATTCCATATTTTTCAAGATTTTACTGCATTGATTATTTTATATCTTTTACATTCTGGTAAGGGGATCCAAGAGGAGATTTTTGGATTGGGCGGCTCGAGTGCGTCAGATTAAGATATCTTACCTCTAGTTAAGTACCTCCATCAACGCTTAGAACTCAATATGAAGCTACACGCATAGAGTAGTCGATCGAAATAGTAATCGATAGAGTTGAATTTAATCGAGAGCATCAGATTAAGCAGGGTTACAAAATTGCAAAGAAAAAACGTCTCCTGGTCATTCTCGAGCGTGGTTGAAATTTTTGTTATTTTCAAGGAACAATTATAACGGAAAAAATATTACTGCTGATTTAAGTGTGATGCAATGGAGTGGAAAGCCAACAGTACATTCTTGAGCGTGATCAATATTTATTTATTTATTTTTTTAAGGAAATAATGCAAGAATGACGAGAAAATATCATCCGACAATTTGAGCCTGTCGCTGGGTGGTAGGAAGCACACAAAATTGTAAAAAAAAACACGCTAACTGGACTTTGTTTAAATTTGAATGAAATAATAACGATAACGAAAAAAAATATTTCAGCGTGTCGCAATGAGAGAGTAATAAAAACTTGTAAATAAACTAAATTTACACTTTTATCTTGTCTAGCGCTTTCGAGTTTTTTATTTTGAAAGCAACCATTTAAGGATAAAGGAAAAATTAAAATATGGCGATTCTAAGCGTAACATAAAGGATCAGAAACATGCAAAAAAAAACCAAACAAAAAACGCCACTTTTTTTAGCCGTCAGAATAAGAGAATTCCTAAAAATAATCATCATATAATAAGGGTCAGTGCACACCGTAAGAATTTCTGATCAGAAAATCTGATGGTCAACGCACACCATCAGACAGTACTAGATTCCAGTCAGTCTTATAAATAGTTTTGTGATATGAAATTATATTACATGACTGTTTACATAGTTTTATTAAATTAGTTGTTACAATATATAGTCAAGTAATAAGGTAGAATATATTAACAAGAATATATTAGCCATATATTCTATATTTGGTGGCATACAATCACCAAAATATGTTTATCGTAATGTCCCCAAAAATAATAGCATGTTCGGTTTTTATACCTATTACAACGTACCTAGTATTTTATTTATGTTTAATACTTAATAAATTAATAATTAATACTAAAATCCTACATAAATTGTTCAACATATATTAACAATTCCTGTTGTAGAAATAATTATAAATTGGAATTTCAGAATTGTTTATCATCTTAAAATAATCGTGACAGCGGCACATACCATCGTAGTAATATTAAATTGAGAATACATTGTAAACACAAATATTAATATTTGGTAAAATTTTAACATTTTTTATAAATGAACTAAATGTAAGGTAGTGAATATTTTGTTTATTTAAAATTCCTACAGGTACGTCTCTTGATATGTCCACACATGAGAAAAATTAACATTGAGAAGATCAAGGTTTTCGATTCTTAAGGAAAGGGAATAAAAAACAAAAATGTTGAAATATTTACTTTTACAGATGTACATGCCATTAACATGTCTGCTGGTGTTGCCGTTAACGATGTCGAAATACTGTTATCAATTAAATCCTGTTCATAAATTGAACACATTTCACTATTTTCTATTTTACAAGCACGACATATATTTTGAAATTTAAACTCCGGTTGATCCATTTTATTAATATAATAACATTACTGTCATTCATAATTTCAACCATGAATGGGATGGAACAACAATTAAAATCATTTTGCCATTCAACTTAATAATTATTAAGTTCCACTGCTTTTAATTACTCAATTATTTTACTTTTTTATTTATTACTTTTCTATCTTATACCTTTAACATAATATCAAATAAATATTTTCACGTAGTTTAGTTTAGCTAACTCCGAGTTTGAATCAAGTATCAATCAATTATCAATGGTTCCGTTCATAGAGAGTAAATTAGTGGATAAGTTTCCATAACAACTTAGGCGCATCGCACATGGAGTGAATTGAGTGAAATCGCCGATATCATAGCATTTTATTCGCACAGAAGTTGCTCCGACTTTTAACGTTTTTTGAAGAAGGGGTATAATACATCAAGAAATAAGTTATATATAATATAATTTAAGCCATTTGAAATACGCATTTTTTTATTTTACAAATTATATTTTATAATATATATATAATTTGGTATACAATTTTTGAATCATTTTTATACTCCACACTTAGAATAAGTCAGAGTATATTAGTATTAACCCATTTCAGTCTCCCGTTTGTCATCATGATATCTCAAAAACGAAACGAGACAGCTAATTTTGGTGTCATATTTTAGATCTTAAAAGTTTGTAAATGACCAAAATACATACATACGGTACATTGGGTTAGAAATCCATGACTAAACTTAACCATAAAAAAAGTTTGTTTGGTTAAAAAAACAAAAAACATTTTTCGGAAAATGTTTGTATATATATATATATATTTATAACTGTATAGATATTAGAGTATTTTATGAATGCTAATGATTAAAGTAGTTCAAACATTGATGCTCAATGTTATATCGAATATCTATAGTTATTTGTTATTAACTTGTTTTATTTGATTAGAATAGAGGCAGATTACAGCCACTGTACAATCACTGTATTTATACAGTTCATTTTGTAAACAAATAAAATAATAATAATAAGAATCAATATATATTATAGTATATAATTGAGTAATAGTATAAGATGTATTGGCTTAATTTTATAAAATAAGTCTATAGTTCATTTCTGTTTATTTACTCTGTTATTGAAATGAATGAAAATAATATTGACGCTTGAAAAGAAAATAAGTTAATAATCTCTTGCAGAACGTCATTACTGCCATAATGAAGGAATGTTGTATCTATTGCAACGTTGCTACAGCAATTAGGAGAAGTATACCTAGACAAACAGGTTTTTCCCTTTTTACTATTCACGCATAATAAATATGTCTAGAAATTTTTTGGGTTGAGTATTTAACTGAGTAATACTATAGGTGAAAGCTCTTATGTATTTGACAACGTTGCTTACGAATGTAAAATTACATACGATTGTTGTCGCATCATGATGGAATTCTTACGATTTCAGTATTTGATTATGCATATCGCACACAGTGCGATTTCGTACATGTAATTTTTTAATTTTCTTATGGAAAGTAATGTATATCCGTATACGACACAACAGTTTTAACAATACCATACCTGTGATAAAAGTATAGCATGTTTTCTAAGATAAAAATATTGCGGGATATTATAAGCATTTGCTTAATACTCGCTACTTCTCATTCCTTTTCTTTTAAGCATATTTATGTATTTAAAAAAAATTTATGATCTGCTTTATTAGATGCACCTATTAAGCCTGTTCTATAGGTTTCAGAACATGAATCTAACCTTTTTTTTGTTTGTATATAAACAAGCGTTGACATGTTTTTATTTTTAAATATGAAAAAAAATTATTTTTAACTATAACACATAATAACTATCTTTGTCATAAACATTGATTTATATGACAGTATAAAAAATAATAGTTTACTGTAATATATATAGCTATCTTTGTCATAAACATTGATTTATATTACAGTATAAAAAAAAAGACGTGTGGCACTCGGGCACTGCCGCGGTAAAGCTATTGCATGGCATTTTGTATCAACTTATGCAATTATAATTTTTTTTAACTTTACCACCTTTACCTCGTCCAGACATTTTGAAGTTATACTTCTTTAGGCGCGTTATGAAAAAATGATGAGAGTGAAATTTTAAGATGCGCGCGCATCTGTGACACAAAATTAACAATATGAAGCTGTCTGCTTAACCGCTCATTAAGTCTCGAAAGAAAAGCTACCAACAAAATAGAAATTGAACCTCGATATTAGTCGTGCATGTTAGTACGGTCGTCACCTCTGATCACTGTTTTCATATTTATAATATTTATCAACATGTTTCTAGTGCTTATATACTTTTTCAAGTGCTCCAATATAATTGAGGTTAACTATCCGTATGTATTATTTATTGATATAAATTAAAATACTTTTATTTAATATAATTAACACTAAATATTATTAAATTATTAATGTTAAATACTTATTATTGGTTATTTAATATTTACAAAATAAAGAAATAAATTTAATAAAACATTTAATAAAAAGTTTGTGATAAAAATTAAAATTGAACATCAAATTATAATATTAATTTTTAATATTTGCTATTAAATTGAATAAATAATAAATATTTATAAAAATAACTAAATAAATTTAATGAAAATTTTTTGATAAAAATGAAAAGTGAATATTAAATTAAGAAATCAATAAAAATATTTAAAAAATGACCAACCTTAAATTCAATTTTTGAATTTATTAAATTTATTTTTAAAATATTAAATAATCAATAATAAACATTTAAAATTAAGAATCTTTTAATATTTAGTACAAATTATGTCTTATATATTTATTATTCTCTAAATTTTGTTTTTCATTTAATGATGCCAAAGAAGTATAACTTCTCACGCGCGTAGCATTAAGTACACGCACCCATTTTTTTTTAACTTTACCACCTTTACCTCGTCCAGACATTTTTTATAAATTTAATAATTAATAAAATTTAATAATATAAAATCACACTGATGTACACGTTACAACACCTAACGTTAGAATGTATACATCATTTAACTTATTTATTATATTTATAGATACTGAAACGTTATACATCAACCAATGATATATAAGTATTTGTCTCATCCAATCAGAGAACAGAAGTATTGGTAGCACAAGCATCTACCGTTTAGTATATATTAAACTAGTTGAAAGATAATTATACACATCAAGCCACAAGCCACACCTCCTTGCCCGTCGGAGTGGGGATTATCATGATTTTTCGTTACGGAATTTCTGTATTCGGACTTCGGTCCCCATCCTCAAGGCCCGTGATAGAATCTATGCAATAGCTTAAGAATATAAAAAAAATTGTCTATGTGATGTTATGAACGTAGAATTTCTGCTGCGATTTTTTTATCACATGTATGATTTCAAATCACGAAAATCACACCATGTGCGACTAACATTGCTTTCCATAAGCAAATCACATCCATAATATCGCCGATTTCACACAATTGCGTCGTGTGCGATGTGCCTTACTGGTTATTTTTTCTTGTATTTACTTTTAACATACAGTATATAATGATAATGCATTAAAAATAAACTTGTTAACTTGTCTCTTGCTTGCTTGCTGTTTATATCATATATATGTTTCTTTTCAATGGTAAAAATGCCATAGGATAATATTTTTCAATTTTTCGCATAGGTTAAATAAAAAATTTATTGTTTTCGGAATATTCTTATAGGTTTGACATAATTTGGAATCGAAAGAAGGACATATATATAGAAGTATGAAATAATTATTATAATTTTTTCTGCATGCGAGAGTATATAATAATAAATATAGATACAAATTGATCTAATAAATTTTCGAAATAATGATTTTTGGTAAAACTATGTGTTCTGTGTAAAATAATTTTCAAAATGTATTTGTACCTGTAATAATAAAGATATTAGTTTTTGATATTTAAAATTATGAAAGTGGTGATGAAATAATTATTTCGTTTTATTTTTTGCGAAAAACCAATAATTTGTTTTATTACACTATTTTTGAACATACTGTTCAATACAAATGCGAATCGATATTATTCTGTTTAAGGAAGTACGAGCGCCAGGTGGTGTGGGGATAGATATCGACTCTAGCGCGGTAAGGGGAACGCAGTAACCATATGATTTTTTTCAATATATAGATATACATTTAACATTGGCTAGTGGCTGCATTTATTTTTCTTTTAATTAATACACTTTAATTAGTCGGGCAAGTGTAAATGTTTTTGAATTATATTTATCACTAATATATTTACTTTCATCCATAAGTTTTTTAAAAATATTCACCGACAGTTTTACGAGAAAAATACAGAAATGTATCAATGTTTGAAGGTTACCCCATAAGACCAATGTTAAATTGCTCAACTTTAAAGTTAATTATTTATTTAAATGATCGGGCAATCTCCTTCAAATTTTTGGAATTTATTTAGACATATTTAAACTTTGTATTTAAAAAAAATCAAGCCTTTTATCAAAAGTTGCCTTGGTGCTCGTACTTCCTTAAATCGTTCTTTTTTTCTTCAAACCTAAAACGGTGTTAAAGCTAAAAACCTGCTGAAAAGAAATCTCTAATTACACTAGTTAATTTATTTGAATAAAGATCCAAAAATAATCCCTGTTCTAGGTTATAACCTTATTTTAAACCTAAAAGCGAACATTTATCCGTTGAACATATATAATTTATCAAAGACTTTAATTTTAATAATGTTCAATTATGTAATCATCGTACATAATCTGTTTTTCCTTTTTTAGCGGAGAAATAATATATAACAGACAACTATCATCTCTAATATTGCAGATTATATCAAATATTATATAATTTCATCTAATTCAAAAATTTAATAATAAAATTAAAAATTGCCAAAAAATTAACAATGGTTCAATTCTCTCGAATTTTCTTAATTTTATAATATAATTTTTTACAAGATTTCAAAAAGAATAGTTTTGTGTACAGTATTGTACAACTATCTCTTGGCGGTATTTTTAGCTATAAATCTCAAATCAATACATTATTTGTGTAATATTTTTATAAAGTATTCATCTATCAACCAGAATTTTAACTATACAAATGTAAATTTAGAACTTCGAGAAAAGAAAGAAAACTACAAAAGACCAAATGATGAAATATAGTAACTACTTGAAACCAAACGATGGCCAAAAGATTTCCACGAATAAAATTGGGAAAATCCGACAAAGAGGTGCTAGCTTAGGGCGAATTTTTTATCGGCTAATTTTTAATAAAACCTAGTGATCAAAGGATCACCAAACGATTTCTATAAAGAAAATTCTGAAAATCCGACAAAGGGGTACTATAAGGGCGGAACTACGTAATTTTTACCATTGTTACATCCATACTTAGATTCAAACCTGAACATAAAATAATTTTTTGTGTTTTACATAGATAGAGATGATGTCTTACAATGCATATAAAATACAGATTTTCATGAAAAAATATAAATGTTTTATTTATTCATTTTATATAAAAAAAATTATTTTTTCTATCTAGTAAAGAAAAATGAAATAATATCTGAAAAAATATATATTAAAAAACATTATTTGTATAAGCTTTTTTAATTTCGTTGAAATAATCAAATACGTGTTTGACAGATATGAATTTTAAATTATCATTAAACTTATCTCTGTTTTACCGTCAATATTTGCGTATACTATTTAATTCTCAAAAGACTCTTTAACCCGTTTGATAGCACTACATCTTACATTCAAGTTATTCAATGAACTAGCTATTCACGTATTGTATATCTACGATGCATACCAAATTTCATATCATTTGGATAAGTATTTTTTTACTTATTTTATGGGCGAAAATATTACCTAACAGATTGTCTTTATTACTAGAGCATGCAGAGGTTCAATCAAAAACACATACCCAATACCCATTACCCACACCAACCGTGGATGAATCCATGAATAAAAACAAAATTAAGAAATGAATAACACAAACTTTATTAAACATTTATGTAGAGATTACACTGTAATCATTCATAATAATAACTGCAGTTCAATTCCATTAAAAAAATTAAAAATATTACAATCAGGAGTAAAAAATTGACAAATGCATTTATTTTAATATAGTTTTTATTAATACACAATTATTTTTATGTTTTATAAACAAATTATCATGGGTGTGGGGGTGAATGAAATTGTTTCGAATGTTTGAGTGTGTTGAATTTAATATAACAACAGATAGATATTCAACGAAACAAAGAGTATATTCATTCAAAAAAGTTTAAAATTAGATCATATGGGACAATTCATTCAAGATCTTAACGCCACAGTAGCCAAAATACAAATCAATTAATAGACAACATATTTTAGGTTTTAAATCAACCTTCTTTGAAGGGAAAATGAAAGTTCAGTCGTAGAACGACAAGACGGAAAACAAACCCGGGGATTGTAGCACCCCGATCCGACCTGTTGATTTTCCATTTTACCGACAATGAATTTTTCAATTTTCCTTGAATGAATAATCAAAGAATTAGTTATTTATCTCTGTGAAATATTTTATACCAATAAAGTAATCTTAGATAGAGCTATTATTTAAACCGGTAGTTGGAGTTTCTCATATCCTATAAGTTAATCATAAATAAAATAGATCTGTTTAGCGAATTGACAATGAGAAAATTTTGAGTCAGTCAATCGTAGCAACAATTAATATAGTCGTGGTAAGCTAACTCTTTTTAGTTTATACAGATAGTTCAATAAATTAATCAAATGAGTTTTAATTGCAAGCATTTATTAACCCACGTATCTATTTTAATTTTAAGCTATTTTTATTTTTAGTTGTACAAAAATTTTTTATAAAGAAAAATGTGAAATATTTATATTTACTGGAATCGGCAATAATTATGTTCTGCATTTTTATATTTCAGTTTAAATAGTCTAAGTAGATTTAGCAACTTTAGTGCATCAAACGAATTTGGATATAGAAACAGATGGCAAGATGTTGAATTTTGTGTAAAAATTGATTCAATTATTTAGATTATTTTAACTGAAATATAGTTATGCGGAATCTTATTGTTATCCATAATAGCTCTAGAAAAAACTAACACAAAAAAAGAGACCACAATATAAAGACCATCTCTGATCTAATATACATCATAATTTAATTTTCGCGCACAAATAAAAAAATAATATGGCACTTTCGGTAGTGAAAAACAAATTATGAAATTTAACAAAAATTAAAATTTGTGTAGAAATATACTTATATTCTGAATTTGAGTTATGAAAGTACATGATTCTTTTACAATAGTAAAATTAAGAGTGGATGTATTTAATCTTTATATCACCCAAGGTAACCTAAAATATGAGCTGTCATCCTGTGATGTCATATTGATATACACTATTAGTTGTCATCTATTAGTTCAATCTAAACAGCTAAATTAGTAACAAAATATTTGGAAATGTTAGGTTATGTTTTGTTTCTAAAGTGCTATACCAGTATTCTCAACATTATATACCAGTATTATGTCACCAAAATGGAAGCCAGCGTTTATACTTTTATAAAAAAAAGTTAAAACTTAATGTAATTAAGTAATTTTATAGCAAGTAATTGAGTTTATTTTGTTAAATTTTTTTTTTTTTTTTTGTGATTTTTTATTAGGAATTCAACATTTTTTAAGTATTTTTTTAAACATAGTAAATTACACTATTATCCAAATGTAATGAAATTTGAAGAAACGTTTTTAAATAAAATATAATTTTGATTTTTACTTTAGAAATTGTTTTACCCGAAAAACTATCCGACACGCCGTCCGTTTTCATATGACCATTGTATATACCAAATTTTATAAAATTTGAATATTTTTTTTTAATTGTACGCGAAAATTGAAAAAAAAGCTACTTCATAGAGTTATCTTTTTTCTATCATTAGCTTTTAACAGCGACGCTGTATCGAGTAACAATATTCAATACCAGTTTCATATTTAAACTTTTTAATATTTGCGAACGCAACTGATCTTCAGAGATGTATCAATAAAAACCATTTACGATCCACATTTTAGTCAGCATAGTTGTAAATATTTTTATTGAAAGAAATCGATTAAATATAAACTCGGCTTCGATAATGTGTGTTAGAATTTTAATATTCATCACGATATGTCAAACTGAAAATTTTTGTAGATGTGTTTTTTAATTTTTGATACGGAGTATATCATGCTTTAGAAAATTTTCTTTATATGTGGATTTTAAAACCTTTTTTATGGTTCCATATTTAACCATCTGAATATAGACAGTAATATAGTATACATACTAAAATATTAAAAAATTACGCTTTCTTTTATTTTTAAAATTTAGGTTCTTATTGAAACACTCTAAAAACTGTCAAACAAAAGCATTAAAATTACCAACAAAAATTAAATGCTAAGATTGTTTAACAAATTGATGTTTGGAAAAATAAGGGCATATGGTTAAATAATTGTTAAATTATACTGTGCGTTTGATAATTTTTGAAGAATATCTATCTAGTTTTATTAAAGCACTAAATTTAAAAATAATATAATTACTGGCCAATTAGTTAAATCAGCAACAGTAAAAATATCAGTGACTAGAAAATACAAAAATGATTACATTCATTTAAACTTTGGTTACAAACAAAAAAGTATAATCAAACAAAACAAATTTTCTACAAAAATATTTTTTGTAAAAAGATTCACAAAATAGTATGTTATTGGTGTGACTATATTTTACTGTATTTAATTTAAAATTAATTTTTTTTCTTGACAAAATTAATGCTTTGAACATCAATTCTTTAGATTCATTATAATAAAAAAACTAGCTTCTGAAATCAGAGTTTAAATAATTTTTTATGAAAAAACTATGGCAAATAACCACTTAAATTTTTTAAAGGCTTTGACTTTGATATCAAGTTTAGCCGTCTACATTAAAATTAAAGTATAATAAATAGCTTTCAGAAAAAACGCTATAAAATATCATTTTTCGTTGGTATAAATTGTTAAAAATTTACAAATTATTTTATTACATTCGTTGTTAGATTTTTTTATACACTTTCAAAAGTACGAAAGTAAATCATTCAAAAGAAAGTTCCAATGCTTTTATTATTTCTTAAAGGTATTTTTAGGTTACGTCGACTACAAACTAAAACTATTCGAATAGATTGCAAAGATTCACCTCATTTTAAAATTCTTTTTTAGAATTTTCGTTCAGCGACTCTAAATAATAAAGAAGCTTTTGTCTTTCATATTTTGTCAGGCATAGAAATTTGTTCAATTTTAAAAATTATTGAATAGAATTTTAAAAATTCCAAAAATGCTTAAACTGTTAATAAATATTATTTATGATAAAGATCGAAATCTAAAAAAAATATCTGCATCAAATTTAGGAAAATCTAGAAATTTCGTAATATAGTAGAAAACTTCAGTGTGATAGTTTCAGAAAAAATAATAATTTTGCTGATTTTTAACAAAATAAAAATGAAATACTTTTATTAATTAAGATCCAGTGTGATAAATTAGAAGATGAAGGATCAGTGACAACATCAAGACAAAGATTTTACTTCGCAACGTTTCGTGTTCTGTATGACCGCCCGTAGAAGTGATAATAAAAAAAAATTTTTGGATTACGAATTCTCAAATTAGCAATTTTTTGTGAATCTTTTATTGGAAAAAAAGGAAATATTTCGACACTTTTAACTATCCAGTAAGAAATATACAAAACATTTAAAAGTTATTTGTTTTTAGACAAAAGCATAATGGGATTGGTTTGTGTAAACAATATAGTTGAAAATATTTGAATAGTCAAGTATAAAAATATTCAAAATTTAAGTGTTTTAATGTGCATAAATTCGTTAGAATGCTTTTTGAATAGGGCTGTAAAGCATGTGGTGGATATGGCGCCGTTAAATAATAAATCATGTCTTACGTCATTCATTTGCAATTACACTCTTACAAGTTTGAAATTTTTATTGAAAGAAATGAAACATTCCTGTCATTATAAATTAGGAATTATTAATACTTAATCTTAATCTAAGAAATTCTGATTATCATTGGTGACAATAGAATACGCTAGCGAAATAACTGCGCATGTAGACCTTTTTTCTGTTTGTCAGAATTTCCGAAGTCCTTGTCACGCACATTGTTTTAATGCATTGTTAATATTCTACCTTTTTAAAAAAGGTAAAATTTAATTTAAAAAAAAAAAAAAAAAAAAAAACAAAAATAATTCTTGAATTATAATTATTTAAAATTTCACGTTCAAAGTGTTTTTTAATATTAAAAATAAAATTTGTGGTTATGTTTATTTTGTTATGCATCATTATAATATTTCCAAATTCCACACTTTTTACTATAATTAGAAAATCAAAATATAACCCTACAAAATTAACTTTTATAATAATATTAATGTTATTAAAAACGATTGTTTATCATTTCGGAACTAAAATTTTAAATATTAATCATAAAATGTAAAGCAATAACAACAGAATTTTGACAGGCATATAAGAAAAGCTATATACGTTATGAAACACTTCGTCAATCTATTCGCAGTTGAATTCTATAAATCTATTATGTTAATATCATATACATAAGATACATATGTATATTAATATCATAGATTTATTTAATGTTTTTTAATCCTTTTTAGTATATTTGAATGTTTATTTAATGAAGCTAACAATTATAAAATCAAACAATTGATTGTTATGCGGAAACAGAACATAAATCGCCCATCAGGCATTGTATGATACTTATTTCTAGTATAAATATAAAAAACAGATATAGAAATTATTTTTACATCATTTTTTTAGATTTTGTTTCTATTTTCAATCTTGAATGATGAAATCAATATTTTAAACAATTGGAAATTTCCTATTTTTTTAAATCTTAACAGATACAAAATTTTTTTTTGCATAAGATAAGGATTTAAAACATTTGCTTTGGAAAAACGAGGCATAATCAAGCAAAATGACGTTGTACTAACATCAAAATTAATTTTATTAATAAACTATACCAAATATCCAAGTTTATCTTAATATTAATTAAAATAAAGAAATATATTAAAAACAAAGAAAAAAGCAACCGATGACGTGGTATCCTAAGGCGCAATCCTTTATGAGCCGATTCATGTGAAACGGATAACGAAAAAAGGTGCGATTTTGAAATTTATTCATATAACACCTAATTATACTTCTAGATGTTATGACGGTATGCACAGATTATTTTTCCGTACGAGACTTTGTTGTCCAGATATTAAGTGAGATGTTAAGTTGTCCAGATAGCTTGTAGAAAAATTTCACATAATCGATGAAGTAATTCAAACCACCATTTTTCATATTTTATTATAAATGGGCTTAATTCGAAAAACAGCTTTCAAAAAATTACTTCAACGATGTCAAATCTTTAGAAGCACATTCTAAACAAGAAAGTATTTTAAATACTTCAAAATAAAAATCGGACACCTCGATCCAACTGGGGTTTCAATTTTAAGTTGGTAGAAAGTATCTTTTTAAATAAAAATAAAATTTCTTAATAGCTACTTATAGAACTTATTAAGTAGCACCTATTTTAAAATTATAAAAACTTATAATCAATTATTGCAATTAAAAAATTTGAAATTTTATGATTTACGAGAAAACATTTGAACCGATTTTTATTATACATACGTCATTTTGTAAAGCTTTTTAACACCTAAAAGTTTTTCATGAACCTATTTTCTATCAAAAGCCTAGTTTTTATTTTAATAGATTTTTTCAGACAACTGAAAATCTACGTTAAAATCAAATGTTTTAATTTAATTGCTTAAAACGTTCATTTAAAATAAATTGCTTTAAAGAGAAATTGACAAACACAACTGAGACAATGGCTAATGTAATATACATGGTATCCTTTTAAATTTCCACGCTCAAATAACTCATCTAAATATAAAATATTCATCCAAATGTTATAAAATTTGGTATGCTAATATTTCTCGAAATTTTTCAAATTTAGATTTTTTCTTCAGAAATGTTCTTCGCCAAAAACGTTTTGTGTTTTTATGTCAACATTGGGCATACCCAATTGGGTATTAGGTATGACTAAGAGTTTTTGGCGAAAAAACATCTAAATATACAATTTTGATTTTTACTTGAGAATCTTTTTTTGGGAAAAACTCTTCGACGTGAATGATTAAAAATATTCAGAGGAAAAAGATTCAATTTAGGGACGGAATTTTAAATTATTAGAATATTTTAAAGTGAGCGTCTTAAGTAAATTAATACAAGTATTTAAATAAAAAACAAACATATTTCATTCCTTTTCAACTGACATTACTAGGACACGAAATTAACATATAGCAACGCAGTATTATTAAACATTAATAATCAATTTTTCAGTTGAGATTAAAAAAAACATTATTTCAATAGTTACCAAACTATTTTATTTTTATTTGTTTAGCTAAAATTTTTACGCATTATTATCTTAAAAAACAAAATATATTCGAAATAAATTCAATATTTTTTTTGGTTTTGCATACTTGAATATTAACAAGGAATGGAATTTTTCATAATTACAATTTTAAGCGACTTTGTAACTCTTAATCGTAAGGTGCCTTATCATGAAAATCTAAATACATCGTATAAAATATCAAAGTTTTTACATGTACTTCATGGACAATGGATTAAAAAAAAACCTAAATTAAATATACTGACTGCAACGCTATCTCCTAATATAAAGAATTTTCTGTGTTTTGGAGTAAATTTTTTTAATATTACGTTAACTCTCCTGATAATATATGCTCCACGATATATTTATGAAGTGCTGCGTTTCAATTTTTGAACTAGGTTTTCAATTAGGTAGTTATCATTATTAGAAATAAATTCATAACATTTCTTTTGAGTTTATGAACATAAATACTTTCAAATGCGTACAACTCTGAATATTTTTAAACATTTAGTTAGTGATATTAACTGTATAATTATATATATATATATATATATATATATATATATATATATATATATATATATATATATATATATATATATATATATATATATATATATATATATATATATATATATATATATATATATATATATATATATATATATATATATATATATATCATGAGCGATATTTGTAATGTTTTCGTTTTATATTTAAAATAATTTTTTTTTATTAAAAAATTCAACAAGTCACATTAATAAAAACATCTAAAATAATTATACAGTTAAATATAAAACAAAAGTTTTAGTTTTAAATATAAAACAAAAACATTACAAATATCGCTCTATATCGCTCTATATATCGATATATATATATATATATATATATATATATATATATATATATAGATATATAGATATATAGATATATAGATATATATATATATATATATATATATATATATATATATATATATATATATATATATATATATATATATATATATATATATATATATATATATATATGTATACAGTCAAATGTTTAAAAGTTTACGACATTTAAATTTAGTTTTTATTTTTGGAGATGAATCACAAATAGATATTCAATTTACAAACACATTTATTAGAAATTATCGTTGTATTAAAAATATAGATGTATTTTTGCATGTCTATATTTTTTGTTATATATTTGTAAGTATATGGAGTGTTTCGATTATGTTTACGCAATCAATAAAAATGATATCAATTCACAAAATACATAAGTTACACATTAATCTAGAAAATCTTTGATAAAAATCGTTTCCGTTGATATAAAATTATTAAAATAATTTAAAAACTATTATTAAGCCCAGACGTACAAATCATAAGATTTTTGAATAAAGATTCTAATATGCATATTGTCAGTAATATCATATTTACATTGAAACTAAATGTATACATGGTCTTGAAAAGTTGATTCTTATGATTCAACTGTTTTTATACTCTGATCTATATGCAATATGTCAGAGTATATTAATTTTAGTCTACAGTTTTTAAAGCAAAAAAATATTGAAGGCATAAACAAAATTTTAATATAGATATTAATTAGGTGTAGAATCATCTAATCACCCCATTTCCACATGCCTGCCCGTCTGTCGTCAACATAACTCAAAAACGAAAAGCTGAAATTATGGTGACGTATTCTAGAAATAAAAAAATGAGTTTAAGTTCGTGAAAGAACAAAATCTGTCCACTTGGTCCAATAAATCGGTGACCCAACTTTTAAGCCATAAAAGATAGAAGAAATATTTAAGAACAGAAAAATGTATATTTTTGAAAAAGAAACAACTTTTGTATGAAACATTTTTTGATAAAATGCAAAAAAAAAACACATTACATTCGCTACAATTTTAGCTCAAATTTACCCTAATAGTAATATCTGCTTAAATCCAATAGAAATTAAACCGGAAATGAATTGGATTTAATCGGATTACACACAACCTTTATGATTAAAACCTATATAAGCTTATGATTAAAACCTATAAAAGTATGAAGAGGTTTTAATCGGGTTGAATTGGTTTTAATAGGAAATTTTTTAATCGGTATAACTATTCGGTATGTACTATAGAAAAAAATCAGATTTTTTTACCACACCGTTTAAGAGATATAATTAATAAAACTTTAGCAAAAATACACGAGCTTTTATGAGTGCCCTTGTTCAATAATACCGGAAATGACAGGTTTGTAGAAAATTGGCAAAGTTGATTACGCAAAAAAAATTTTAAATTGATAGAACTATATCCAAAATATACATTGAAAAAATTTCAGAATAATTTACCACGTACTTTCCATGTAATTAATTTTTCAATGTGGCTTCTATATTTACTAGGGAAAAAATAATGGCTTCGTTAAGCGCGCCAATTTCAAATGGTAACTAGCGTTTTTACACTTATAAATAATATATAACAACCAAAGGAAATTGAACATTAATAAATATAAAAATTATTTTCTAACGAAATAATTTATGTATTTATATTAAAATTATAAAAAATTAAAATAAAGAATTCACGATATAAAAAATAAAGTTGACAGTGCAGGGTTATGTTATGAAAATTATTTAAAGTTGGTATTACCTAGTGATAATTAAGTACTAGTCAAATAATATTTTATTTATTACATTATTTTAAATATTTAATTATAATCCGTGCTAAATTAAATCAATTAAATTCTTATGTGAATTTTTATCAATTATTATAGCATGCTTCGTATATTTATTAGTAAAAAAAAAAAAATTATTTTATTTGATTTTGTATTGCGGCTACCAAGCTACCTTAATAATAATAATAAATAATATGGAAAAAATAAATTTTTAACTACTAATTAAATTAACCTGACAAATTGAAAAACGTAATAGACATAAAAAAACGAATAATCGGATTTTTTTCTTAACGAACAACTTTGAAAAAAAAAGTACGCGACTTTTTTTGTTATATTTAAATAAACAACTTCTACAGTTTGGTCTCATAGTTTTTAAATATTCTATATATAATAAAAAATAAAACTTGCGTAAATGAAAAATATACGCTTCTGATGTATCCTAATCCATTAAAACTTTACAAAAATTAATTGACCGCGTCATATACTAATTGTAACATATTAACGACTTCGGGGTTCAAATACCAGATATCAAAATATTTTGAACAATCAAAATATTTTGATTTTTCATTTTAAACCATATATTGTTAAGTTTATTAAGACTGTTTTGATATACTAGTATTACCCAAATATGATACAATCCAAAATTGGAAAATCATTTTTACGTATTGCGTAAACTTAGTACTTGGAACTTTATTATTTACAATATTCAAAACTATGTATAAAATGGTCCAAAATTTAAACTATCATATAAAATTATAATTTATATAGTCTTTCAGAAGTTTTTCAATGTTTTTCATTTAAATTGTAAACAAATCGGTTCTAAAAATTATAAATAAAAATGGCACATAATTTATAAATAATATCAATTGTATTATTTAGCATGGATATTACCGTATATGATGTTGGTATGACTAAACATAAAAGAAAGAGAGGTTTATTAATAATAATCAATTCCTAGCTTGTGTGATATCAACCAACCATAACAATAACACCGATTCTTATTAGTAGGATAGAGTAGGGTAAACAGTCCAACAGTGAACCATGTCCCAGACCCAGACATTATCCCAGAACTTAATTACTATTCAGAGTAGTACCAACACATGTACAACAGTTAAAAAGCATTTACTTAAAACGTATATTATATTGTCCACCAGTGGTAATTTGCACAGGCAGCCAAATAGTATGTATGTCAAAAAAATTTTTAAGTAAAAAATTTTTTATTTTTTGTTCCAGTTTCCTACGCATACTATATAATCGTAATGCCAAATTATTTTTTTTTTTAATTTGTTTAATAAATTTCGATTTTTTCCCCAATTTCCCAATTTCCTAGATCAAATTATTTTGTATATTATAAATACGTATTTCGACTACAAAGTAGTCATCATCAGTATGAATTAGCTAGTTGTAATGATTCTCTGAGGAGATGTTACTCGTTGCTAATTTGGTGACGGTTTGCACATAAAATACACATAAAATTTGGAAGAACTGATGAATGATATATAGCCGCTCACTTCATTTCATAATTCATTTTTAGTTTTACAATTTTAATTTTTATTTTGAGATTTTAACTGTAAAAATCACGTAGTCCAATACTTCAATATCATTGGCCAGTCACTAAACACGTGATCAAAGCTGACGTATCAATTTGATAGATACTTCGAAAGTATAAATTGCGCATACACGAACGAACAAGTGTGCAAACCGTCACCAAATTAGCAACGAGTAACATCTCCTCAGAGAATCATTACAACTAGCTAATTCTTACTGATGATGACTACTTTGTAGTCGAAATACGTATTTATGAAATACAAAATAATTTGATCTAGGAAATTGGGGCAAAAAATCGAAATTTATTTTCTAGAATGGAAGCTATAGTTATGATCTTAAAAAAAAAAACATAATTAAGCTTAGCAAAATGGACTAATATCCAATCAAAAACATCTAAATATATAAAATGGCTTTAAGCTCACAGTATTTTAATTCTTTCAATTAGTCAGCTCAAAAAAGTTGTGAAATCTCGAAAAATCCGTAAAATAGAAACCAAGAACTACGTAATTAAAATTTTGGTAATTTTAATTTCCCATCCCACAACTCTATAGGAGAAAAAAACAAAATTTTTAATACTTTTATTAGGGTTTTATGAGTTTATCTCATTTAGCTACACTATGAGATCAAGAATTACAACTATATTCTTCATAGACCCCACATTTCAAAATAATTGAACCTAACATATAATAACAAATTTTTAAAAATTGACATATAAAATAAATTAAACGCTAACCGATATTACTTTGAAATTTTGTTTTTATATTTAGAATTTGTTTTAGAAAACGATATATGCTCAATTTTTCTTATTTAAAAATATTGCCAATAATTTTGAAATTAAAGTGTTGTTTATTATACATATAATAACAAATTCTGATGTTAATGGCAAATAATTTGATCTAGGAAATTCGGGAAAAAATCGAAATTTATTCGAAAAATCCTAGAGTTCTCATTAATAATTATAAAATTTCTTTATGTTAAACGTTTGGCATAGGCATTTAACGAAGTTAAATAAAAACTAGGTTCGATTATTAACGGTAAAATATTTCATGTCTGTTTCCAACATTCTCAATCATTTTTTGTTTTATTAATTTAGTGGTTCACTGTGTACTGGGCAGTAAGTTCACTGTATTCACTGCTATGTACACAGTCAACCATTCCGACCACTTTTATGTAAATACAAATATCTTACAAAAATAGATAGTGTACAACAACTTCGGAAATAATATAGATGCAAGTATAAATTGGTTCATTGTTGAACATTACTCTATATTATTCGATTAGTTCGATGGCATTTCAAAAGATAGTTCTGGCGGTTGCGAATGTTTCATTGTGACAGCTGATTTGATGATTTCAGATAAAATATTTAGTGTATTTAGCATTGAGTTTAATGGAAAAAAAACTTTGTTTTTTACTTAGTTGACATATGTCAAATTTTTAAATAACTAACACTGTAGTTACATAGTCCAAGCTACCATTCGAGCCGGCGTAACCAATTACTACAGTGCAACTTCTCGCACCGTGTGAACGCATCATACGTGTAACTGTCCAGACTATGTCAGTAACTCGAGTTACTACAACATTATTTGTTTTGACACATCACTCACCTTTCCTCATCACACCACAAGCAACTATTCAACTGTGATTCGGGCGTCAAGTTGAGAAGTGATAGTAACTCGAACGTCTTTGACAACGCCAGTACATTCGTTTCGTTTTGATGAGTGTTTTTTTATTTTTGTGTCAATTTAATGCAAGTACAAAGGTGCAATAGCTGCCCACTGTCAGGTCAGCAACTCAAACTGTGTAACTAGGCCATTAGTGGCATTTCCATTAGGTTTTTCTGCATTAATTGACAGTTCAGCTGAAGCGAATCGAATATTTGTTTAAGTTTACGATGACAATGTTTTGACAAAAATACCATATAAACAATGGCTTTGACGTTTCAAAAATCATTACCTTCACATTCAAAACCTTGCTTTTTGGAAAATCAAAAAATTAGAATACAGAAAAATTGGAGGCAATAGTTTATGAAGATTCGAGATAAACATAATGAGATGATCGACATAGGCTACAATTGATTCGTTGTGGCCGTTAATAATGAGAAAATGGTTCAGAATACGAACATAAGGAATATTTTTCAAATCTACTATATTCTACGAACATTGCTTAATCTTGTACCGTTCTTTTGGCGGATCATCTTACCTGAGTGGTGTAACATTTTTTCTAAAATCAATGCATTTTGACCACATAAAATAGACCAAACTAAATTGTATTGACATTCAAACACTAACCGAACAATTATAGGTTTGCAGAAAAGTTTTTTATTCATTTACTTTTAGTCACTTTAAAAAGAGTAGGCGTATTTTATAATTGAGCAGTGCAAACAAAAGAATTTAGAAACTCTAATAAACAGTAACTAAGGTGTGTTCAGACAGTGAAACCTATTCCGTTAAAACAATATGGCGGCGATTACGTAAAATAAATCTCGAATTTCAAACTATATCAGAATGCGTCTCTTTCTTTTGGTGGGAAAATCAATATTTACTTGAGCAATGGATAGTACGCAAGTAGCCATGAGCTAAATTTCGTTGCCACAAACTGATTGTAGACATCTTCAAAATTCAAATAATTTATGAAATTGTTGCCCTTCAAATAAATTGATGTTAATATCGCTTTCATTGATGTTAATCCCTTCTAATATTATACGTGCTTACAGCTGGGTTTGTACATAAATTAAATTTCTTTGAGTAATAATAGACTGTTTGTTCAGGATGCAGTTGCAATTTTTAAAAAGTCGTATTAAAAAATAATGATCTTAAAAATGAAAATTCGTCTACAATCAAGCATCTTAAATACCCTCTAATAGTATTATTAAAAATTTTGGTTTATTATATGGAATATTTGAGAACATACATGAAATAAATGGTTTCTATAATAAACAAGATGGTCAAATCCGTGCAAGAAACTTCAAAATAGGTTTAACAAAATCATTGATTTTTTTTATACGTATGTTTAAAACCCTCTTTTTACCTACCCACTTTGAGTATGCTTAATATACGATAAAATTTCTCAAATAAAAAAATATTTGAGTAAAACTTTATGTAACGCAATATTAATTTTTTTTCATTTAATTGGCTTTAACCTGAGACTTAACTGAAAAACGTTACTGATTACCCTTATAATTTAGGCACTAAAGATATTCGCACCCATCATTTTAGACCTTTAGAATGGAAAGTAAAAGTATACTTCAGCAAGATAATATCTATAACAATTATTTATTTTAATAACATAAAATAAATTTATAGCAGTAAAAAATTGAAGAATGCAGGCAAAGGAGACAAAGTACATTCTCGTACTTCACTGAAAAGATTATAAAATGACGGAAGATGAATGGGGTTCCCCATGAATGGCATAATGGAATGGAGTAATTATGAAGAGTTAAAAACGTAAGTAAAACACAAAATAAAGCAATTAAGAACCGTTTGGAATACTTCAAATTTGGAATGAGAATTATTTTCAAATAGATATCCTGAGAGAAGATAGGTTGCACGGGCTGTATTAGTAGAGAAAAGAACGAGATTAGGTGGAGTGGTTTAGTTCTGTTATTGATTAGGACGGTGATATAAAATAATATATCTAAATAAGCGTGCATTTACGCTGACGACGTTTTTGAGGTTCCGGTCGAAGTACAGCACGAACAGCTTCATCAAATACTTGTTTCAAACCACGTTGTGTTAATGCTGAACACTCCATATATTTAACAGCACGAATTTTATTTGCTAATTTTTGGCCTTGTTCACGCTTTATTGGTGATAGTCCTTGTTCGGCTAATGCTGTTAATGTTTCACGATCATCTCGAAGATCTATTTTTGTGCCTGTAAAGAATTGAAAATATTTTATCAAAGTTATATAAAGGCTAAAATACAATGGCAAACACTAAGAACAATATGTAAAAACACTATATCGCTAATTGGATTGCGTAACAATTCAAGGCTAATAATTTAAATAATGTTCAAAGCTATACAACATATTTAATAAAAACATATACACTAAAAAAAAAAGACATTTTAATTTTAAACCTATTTAAAAACATTAAATAGTCGATTGTTATGTTGTGTTGAGATGTTTATCAGAATTAATTTTGTTTGTGTATCTAAATCATGCATATTAAACAGAAAAATTTATAAAATTCTCCATAAAATTAGTCTACTTTATAATTTTAAGTACCTAAGCGTGGAAGATTCAGGTCGTCATACTTTTTGATTACTTGAACATAATGTATAATATAATTAAAACAAATGAAGATATCAACAAACAGAGTTGTTTAGATACTCGACATACGGTTGAGTATTAATGTTTGAAATATTTTCATTAACTATCATTAGAATTCATATTATATTCTAAATATCCAGACTATGTAACTCAAAAATAAAAAGAGATGGCAAATAGAAATTTTGATGAGGTATACTAGAAAAAAGTCAGTTTAAATTCATGAATGAGCAAAATCGGTCCATTGGGTCCAATCGATCCAATACCCAACTTTTAAATTGTAAAAGATAGAAGAAAAATTAAAAGACAAAAGTTTCTTAAAACAAACAACTTCTGTTTGAAACATTTTTTCATAAACTGTTTACATGCGTCACAATTCAGCTCCAATTTAGCTAATAAACACGTATATATTTACAAAACATATTATTATATGTGTATTTATAACTAAATAGACTGGATATTTAGATTATGAATGCTAATGATCAAAACTAGTTCAAACATTGTTGCTCAATAATATGTCGAATATCTAAACAATTAACTCTGCTGTTATCTTTGTTAATTATATTTGTGTTTTTATTTAAATAATATTAACTCCTCCTTCTCTTGAAGTTTAAGTATCTCAAATATTCATCACTCTCATAACACGCTCTCGGACTTTCGCTAAGACCATACAATGCTTTACATTTAAGATCTATTTTTCCACTTCCAATTGCCAAAATTTCAATTTTTTCGCAATATAGATAAACAATCTTAAACATGTTATAGTAGTAGTAAATCAAATAACATAACATAAATACAAGAAATATATGAAATAATAATTGAATATGAAAATAGTGATATTTACCAACTAGTATCATTGGAGCGTCAGGACAATGATGTTTAATTTCTGGATACCATTTAGATGTTACATTTTCAAAAGATGATGGACTCGTTACACTAAAACATATTAGAAATACATCTGTTTGGGGATATGATAATGGCCGTAATCGATCATAATCTTCTTGGCCAGCTGTATCCCATAATCCTAAACTTACTGGAATACCATCGACAACCATTGGTGCTGAATAATTATCAAAACTGAAAAAAAAGGAATTAATATTTTCATTTATATATTTACTTAATTATTTTAATATTATTTAAATATCCTGAATCATCATAAATGTTAATTATCATATTTTCCAGAATAATATATTATACGTCACTAACTTGGTAACACTTTTAGTATAAGATAGGAATTAGAAACGTTCTTAAAAGAAAGAAAAATTAGAAAAAGATTAGAAAAATTACAAGAAATTGGTGATTGTATTTGATCCAAATACAATCACCATAATAGCAAAAGAACTTGAAGAACATAATTTGAAAATAGCCCCCATCAGCAGATCCAAATTGAAGCACTTGCTTGGAAATTTAAAGCACAAAATTAACAACGAACAGCAATTGGGAATTTATAGCATTGGATGTCAAAATTGCTCGAAGAAATACATTAGACAAAGTAGAAGCCAAATTGGCACAAGATTCAAAGACCGTGTGCTCTTACACATAAAATTTGGAAGAACTGATGAATGATATATAGCCGCTCACTTCATTTCATAATTCATTTTTAGTTTTAAGTTTAATTTTTATTTTGAGATTTTAACTGTCAAAATCACGTAGTCGAATACTTCAATATCATTTGCCAGTCACTAAACACGTGATCAAAGCTGACGTATCAATTTGATAGATACTTCGATACGTTTGTGCAAACCGTCACAAAATTAGCAACGAGTAGCATCTCCTCGGAGAATCATAAGGACTAGCTAATTCATACTGATGATGACTACTTTCTAGTCGAATTTATATTTATAAAATATAAATGATTTTGACCTAGGAAATTGGAGCAAAAAATCGAAATTTATCCGAAGTTTGATCATAAATAACTCGAATTTAAGACGATCAATCGACTTCAAATTTTAATGGTAATTGTATCTTAATACCCTTAATGAGTATTGAATTTTCGAATACTAGGACACAGCAGCAATTACCTTAAAAGTATAATTACTCGTAATACATAACAATAAAATTAGGAGTTTGTTTGTTTGAACGTTATATTTTCTGAAACTGCCACTGAGGTTTGAATAATCTTTTTGTATTATATAGCTTATTAATTAAATAAACCTCCGCCTCTGCCTCTTCCTCCTCCTTCGACGGACATCTACATCTATGTGTGCACTGGCAAAACTGTTGCATATATACTATTGGAAAAAATTAAAGGAACAAAAAATTTTGTAAATTTTTTAACAACTGATTTTTTAACAACTCACTTAAAAATAACCACATGGACAAGAAAAAAAATATTTATCCAAATAGTATCCAAATTTTTCTATTGAGATTTTTCAACAAAATTATTTTATAGCTCCTGGTTATCGTGTAGTCTTAAATAAGTCAAGCGAAAAATCTATTGAAATTTTTTGTTCTTTTTTTTTATTGGAAAATTGCTTTTTGTTAAACCAATACATAGGTTATCTAGCTTGGTTATTTGACTTCAATTTATTTTCTATTTTAATCTATGTTAATTGTCTGTGATGTTATCTGACTTTAAATGAAAAAACATCTTTTTATTCTTAATACTTCATACACCAGCAATTAATGGTCGCACAGAAGATTAAATTTTTTTCTGATAGAAATGATCAAACACTTGAAAGGAGGTAAAGGAAAAAAATTACTATACAAATCTATTGTATCTCAGAGAAAAATATCCACATTGATGTGGAAAAACTCTAAGTCGATTATTGTATTAATATAAGCTCAAACTTTTTTAAATGATTTACATGACGACTTTTAGATTTTGACCCATTTGTGACACTAATGATAGACGCTTTAAATTCTTAATAAAATAACGGCTCCCCAAAATAACCCATGTAAATTCGACCAATTAGCAAAGTGCTTAAAAAATCATAGGGCATATGTCTATATGCTCATTGGGTTTATTTCAACTGACGAAATTTTGTGTTATGTTGAGATGAATTTTATCTCGATTCGGTCTTCTGTTATGAATTAAATAAATTTATCAAGTAAACATTCGGAAAACCACAAAAATTGTATTTTTCGAGTAATTTGTCATGTTCCTGACAAATAGTAGAAGATGTTTAACGCTTTGCAAGCCGGCTATTATATAGGTATATTATAATTAACAAAATTCCACATAAATAAATCTTCTTATAATTTTTATCATTCTTTTTTTTAAAATGTCGTAAGTTAGTGAAAAAAATTTCACAAAAACTATTTTAAACGAAATGGTTAAAGTAGTTTCCTCGAAAACTAAACAAGATGCCGAAATCTTGAGTTTGTTACAAAAAACTCCATTAAAACTTAAGGAATCGTAACTTCTAAAGAAATAATCCTATATAATAGCCAACTTGTTGTCAGAAACATGGAGGAGCCAAATCATGAATACATAGTTTCCAATGTAAATTAGAACTTACAACGAAATTAACTTCTATTAGAACTAAGAAATAATTACTACTTACACGGTAGGAACATATTCACCAGGAAAACTATCTGTCGTATACGAAATTAACATACATGTTTTTCCAACGGTACCATCTCCAACAACAACACATTTAATAGGCCGCCCGGAAGACATTATGCCTGTAAAATTAATATAATTCTACTTAAAACATTTTTGGTATTATCCTTTTTTGCGAGTAAGGTTATTATTTGTTTTGGTTAAGTAGGCTACACTGGGCTGGGCACTAATTTCATTTAACTTGAATGAAAATTTAATATAAATTCGTTAAAATCAATGAACTACAAGTAACGAAAATTCACCTTTTTTCTCTGCTTTAGGTTTTGTTCAAATTCCTAATCATATATTCACAAGAAACTCACAAAAAAAACAATTTTAACTTAATGCATAAAAACTTTTTTATTCACATTTGTATATTCATACACTTCAGTGTATTTTTATAATACAAGCATGCGCAACAGAGTATTAGATGAGTTTTTAATTTTATAATAATTTTTTATTAATAATTTTTATTATTATATGAAATAATTTAATAATTATAAAATGATGTATATTTATGGTATTAAGCCTATTATTTCATTTCTTCCTTATTCATTCGTAATATACAAACTAAACACAAATTTTGTTTCATCTATATATAAATAAAAATGAATCGCTAAATGATTTCGCGATTAGCACAATTCGAGAACATCTGGACCAATTCAGCTATTTTTTTTAAATCAAATATTCGTTGAAGGTTGAAGAAGGTTGTTAAGAAGACAAAAATATCTCTGAAAAACAAAAATCTCATTTTAGGAAATTTTGATAACTACTGGATCGATTTGTTTGATTTTTTTTTCCAAATATTCGTTATAATAATTCTGAGAAAATTTATCTAGAAAGAAAAATTGCCCGAGAAATTTGGTAAAACTAAAACTGATTTTCCTATAAGATTTTGAAATGAACTTAAGATCAAAATTGACGATTGAACGATGGATAAGTAAACAAAAGAATCGAAAAATACAGTTATTTTTATCCAAAAATGGCTGTACACTCAGATGCAGTCCTCCTTTTAATGATTATCGTTATAATACGAGTCACGAATATGACTACGAATCTGTGACACCAAAATTAAACGATTATTTTAGTTAAATAAGTAAATATCAAACGCAAATGAAGAACAGCAATTTTCGAGATTTTACCTCGTTTGCCAACATTTAAATTATTTATGACGATCAAATAATTATCAACAAATAATAATAAAATTGCATCAACATACGATCAACAATCCAATAAAACAAAATAACAAAAAATTTGGAAAAGTAAATTATATTCTGAAAAAAATTGAAATATAAATTTTATTCGCAAACCTCATACATAAGATCTCAGCGCAAAAGTATTAAAACTAATAACTACTCGTTACACACTCAGCTGATTATTTTCCATTGGCTACTAAAATGTGATTAGTTATTATAATATTTTAAACTAAAGTACTATCTATATACAAAGGTATTCCGACGTTTCCAATGTTTTTTTAAGATTGAAAAAACGAATTAATTTTCACTTTTCATAAAAAGTGCTTATATTTTTATTATATATCTGCCATTGTTATTCCTTTTATCAACTGTCAGTGGTACGCAAGAATGCTTATGTATACAATGTCATAATTTTTTTTTTTAATTTCTGGCTTCAGCTACTTTCAGCTATATTATAGCCATTAACCAGAGGGAATTATTATTATTAAATGCCTTGATTAAACACTATATACATTATGATGAAATACTCTATCTATTACCAGTCTTATGTCTATGGGATTTAAGTATTGGAAGTTCTAAATAGTAAATTTGGAAAAGAAAAATACATTTTGAGAAATAGTCCAAACACAATATTTAAATTGTTTATAACAAATCAAATAATTATCAACAAACAGTAAAATTGCATCAAGAGCTCGTTAACCTACAATAATATCAAAGTACCACAAATTAAATTTCATAGTTAAAGAAATATTAACTCTCAAAAGGTTTTTTTTAGACTTTCTGAAGATTAGCAATAAAATAAAGTGTTGTAACAATTTTTTTCAAAAAATAAAACATTTAGAGGCAACTTCACGCAAATAAATAAATTGGTTTTTCCGTGAATATTATTAGCTCTCAAACGATTTCTTGGTCTCTTAAATTCGTTTAAGTTATTTTAGTTGGTTTTTGAGAAATGAAGTAAGCGGATTCATTTAACGGAAGTCATTTATATTATAAAATTAACATGCATTTGGTTGATTTTAAAATTTGAAAAGAGCGCTAGTATGGCGACAGTAGTGAAATCTAGGTTCTTGTATCAATAAATAAATTAAATAGTTTTAGACAAGTATTCATCTTTCAAAATCAAGAGCAAAATATGTAAAACTATTGTATTTGTATTAAAAGCATTTGTAAAAAATGGTGCGAGAAAAGAAAATATTTTGCAAAAAATTAGGAGAAAATCCGGAAAACTTGAGTTTTGTTAATACCAAATCTACCATCACGAAGAAACCAAAAAAATTAAGTCTTGCTCTAGAATTAACTCATAAACAATCAACCGCAGAAAATGAAAAATTGTATTATTTGGGAAATTTACGTATCGGAACAGTAACCTTCGATGATGAAGTTAGTCAGGCGAAAAAATTGAATCGTCAGAAACATATTATTGTAAAAATAAATTCCAATTCGTTTATAGCCCACAGTTATTTTCCCGTAGATTTTTTTCAAGGTTAGTTTAAAAACTTGAGGAGCTAAAAATTTAGAAACATCCATACGCTATTAATTGGTTTATTTGTTTTAGACTTAATATCGTCCCCTAATTTCTATTTTAAAATATATATTGATGGGGAAAATGTGTTTTTTGAATTAAGTTTAAAATTATTGGATGAAATAGAACCGGTTAAATTAAAATATAAAAAACTATTGAAATATATTATAATTTTGTTTTTCCGTAATGATTGTGGTAAGTTTTTGATGCTTTATATTTTATATCCAGATTGCGTAATAAGCGTTATACATTTGTTACGGACTTGCACAAATCTATTTAAGGTTTGTCTTCTCCAGCATAAAATAATCATAAAAGGTCATATATTCAAAAATATATCGAATTTATTTATTATCGTGTCATTTTTCAAAATGGCCACAGAATTGTTAAATGATCCGACTCTCACCTCAATAATGAATTCATTTAAAATAAATCTTTAACCGATACAATTATAAGTCTTATAAAGAAAACATCGTATCTTACTTTCACTTATATAATTTACACAAGCGTGAAAATGATATTGCGATAACTGTGATAGTAAAACCAATAATATCGGATCAACAGCTATATGACCTTATTTTGTATTTTATGTTCTAACAAAAACTTATTTAAAATAATCGGAAAAATTTTGAAATTTTATGTGATAATGCGTAATAACAATGTTGAAATTCAAATAAGCATAAGGCACCTTAAAAATTTTAAAATGTCTTAATATTGATTTAATAATTGTTTTCTAAATAATTTAATAATTTTCACCACCACATAACTTAGTAATGTATAAACAAAAATTTAAGCTGTATATCTAATCATAGCAACTTATTATTTGACGCATAAATTTTAATTACCCTAAACTTCTTTTATAAGATTTTAAATTGATATACTTCACTTTTTATCGATAAAGCGGTATAGAATGAACTTTCTTAACAATCGAGACCTGTTCCAGTCTAATCGCCGTAAAACTTGTCTAATTTCTAGTTAACAAAATGAAACAACTTTTTATAATTATGCGTTATACAACCCATAATATCGTATTCTTCTAATCCACAAGACTCAATTTAGCTGTTGGTAAAAAAAAAAAGTTTTAAATTTAATATTCGATTCATTGAAATTGATTTAGTAGTTTACTAATATTGAAGAAGCGATGGCTTTATCTAAAAACTGCTCAAAACTAAGCTCAATTTTATTCGATTCAAATATAATTGATTTCGAAGTTCATTTAATCTGGTCTAAAATGAGCCAAATTTTATTCAGTGCAAATGTAATTGATTTTTGAAGTCCACTTAACAATGAAGGAGCATCAGAGTACAATCAGAATTAAAATACTTCCGATATGATAGATATAATTAAAAATATTGTGTTTCCGATAGTAAACAAAATTTTGTTGCACCGATTTCAAAAATTTTTATACGTTATTGGAACTTCTTTGGCAACTTTCACTTCATACCTGTTGGTATGTGACACTCATTCAGACGAACGCACAGAACAAAAATTATTAATAAATTTATGGTAAATATTGGAGGGTTTCTGGATGGTACCATTTTAGAGAAATCCCACCTGCCAATTACTGTTCCGGAAATAAAGCGTTCGAAATTTACTTCTTTTCTTTATTTAAATGCCGATATTATCCTAAATTAAAAATAAAAATTGGTGTAGTTTTGAACCGTTCCAAGAGAACAAAATTTTCTTATCTAACGGTTTTTCACTATAATTCTGATTTAGATTTTTTCACTTATGGTACACTAGAGAATGTCTGTATTTTTATATAACCCTTTTTCTTTTATAGTTTTTGAATTCGATGAGAAAAATTCGAAAAAGAAACACGATATCGATGAGTTATATAAAGCAATACGTTTATATGCAAATATTAGAAACCAGCATTATTCATATGATGTTCAGCATTCTAATTTAAAGCCTACTTTACGACCGTATCAAGCTCAAGCCGTCCAATGGATGCTCAATCGTGAAAATAATACATTATGTATAGATGGTAAGTACAATAGGGCTCGTATTATTGGTCGATTCTCATTTCTAAATTCTGCTGAAAGACATGATTAAGGGGATGTTTCGTTCTACAGTCGCAACTTAAGCATTGTCTTAATTATAACCTCAAGTATAAACCTAATCATCCAAGACTTATTAAAATATTTTTCACAATCGATTCTTAAGCAAATATTTATCAGTTATGTATCCACAGTCATATAAGACGACCTTATTTATCTCAATAAATCTGTACCTGTCTAAAAATGAGGCAATCTTTTCAAGTCATCTCTAAATGTGTCTTAAGAAATTCCTGGCATTATTTTTAAGTAATAAAAATATTTGTATCTTTTTTTCGGTATCTAGTGGAGATATTAATGATATTGATAATGATGAAGAATCAATTTTTATGAAGCTTCTTTACATTAAATATCAAGGCAATATAATATTGTAAACGTTTATAAGAAGAAAGCCAACAAAAATATTTTAGCGATTGAAATAATTATTTATCTTTTGTTTTTCTAATAATTATTTGTTAAAATCAATTTAAATAAGTATTGGTATTATTTTATTAATTTTTATATTACTACCAAGCAAATATATTTAATCTTCGATTTTTTAAAGAAATTACCATCACCATTATATCATTTTTAAAGTAATTGAAAAATAACTTAAAAATTTAAAATATGCGCTGATTTTGATTATAGCTATTTAAAAATAACTACGCTACTAAACTTAATTGTAAGTAGTTATTTGTTTTTGATAGAGACCTCTAAAGGCTATATTAATTAATTGAATCTGTAATGTATTATATGTTGTATTTTGTTGTTATATACATTGTGTCTAATACTTTTTTTTTCGAAAAAAGGATTCTAAGTAAAAATCAAAATTTTATTTTATATTTAGAATTGATTTTTCGCGAAAAACTCTTCGACATGCCCTCCATTTTCATTGTGAATACTTAATTCTTAACATTTGGATAAGTTTTTTTTGATTTTTTTATGAGCAAAAATTGAAAAAAATATAGTGTACAGATATATCCGGGTTAATTGTATCCGTTCAAAATTGAAAAAATCACACTTATGGATGGGATGCTAGTTAATTTATATAGTTAAAGTTTTCATTATAACAGCAAATAGTTCTGATTTATTATTTGGATTACATGTTTATCTCCTTCTGTTTTATTCTAAATTATATAGTGGTCTTTTTCTCACATGTAATATTTACTTAGAAGGTAGTTTTCAGATTTTAAGCACATGCATATAGTTTATCTCATTCTTTTTCATTCAAAAGTAAATCGTGTTTTTTTCTCACATACAATATTTACTTCAAAGAGTTTTTAACAAATCAAAATATTTGTTTACATATATAAGTATTTAGTGAAAACTGAAAGCAGATTCCACTCTTCAAACTACATCGTCGATGATTTTTTTGATAACATTTAATAATGAATAATAATTTGTTTTTGCTTGTGTTTAGATATTAAAAATTACCCAATACCGAGTATAACAGTTTGTAAAGTTTAATTTTGTTTACAAAAATTCCATTAAATATTGAATATTACAACTGCAGAATAGAGGTTCCTGAAACTTTTCAATGTTTTGTAATATGGTGTTTCAGGATTATCCATTTTGACATACTCAAAAATTACATTTTTAATACTGTTTTCAGATTTAAAAAGCTTGCCTAACCATACCTCGAATAAAGACCAAATTCTTGAAAACGCGATTAAGATATCTGTGTAAAGTGATATACCAAAACAAAATACTATATATCGATCAATAAAACTTAAACATACGTTAATAAATTTAAATTAATCTTGAAAAAGAGTAATAAAAATTGGGTTCAGAAACAACGGTTTTCTCACATGTTTGTGAACCTATCTAACTGAAAATATTATTTAAATAATATATTAAATCATTTTGGGACGTATTATGAGATCAATTCTATTTAATAATTATTACCAATATTAAAAAAATTCGTTTTAAATTTTAAGAATCTAGAAAACTGAAAATTTCTTAAATTTGCAAAAATTTGTGACCATTTTAGCAAATTCAAAATGTTCTATCTAAGTTTTACCTGGCCAGTAGACATTCTGTTATATGATGATATAATTAAAATATAATTTATTCATTCATCAATAAAATTAAGAATATGTACGAGTAATCACGAGCACGAGTAAACAAGAGTGTTATACCTTTAAAATATAAAATATTACACTAAAAACAATATCTTTGGTAAGCATAAAAAACAAAAAACAAATACAAAGTACCAGCTGCATTTTATTTTTTTCATAATACAATCTTAATAAGTATAATTATTAACATATAAATAAAATAGATAGATTATTTAGTTAGAAGAGAACAGACGAAGGTGAAGTGATGAAAATATGGGAAAATTAACTTATATTTATTGGAACTTAGTTGTGCTATATTTATAATAGCACATTTATTATCATTTTGTTTATAGAAAGAGATTAAATATTCATCGCAAATTCTAATACTATAATAAAATTTTAACCAGCTCCTAGATTTAAAATACACAAATATTTTATTGGAACGAAGTTCCTTACGGCAGGCTTGGAGGGGATAGGGATTTTGCTGTGTGAGCGAACTGAAAAAAATGTGATAGTAAAACCGTAAGAAAAAAAAAGCGTGGAATTAACACGTGCGCAGGCGTGAAAGTCGCATACACAAGCGAGTAGTGTATAATACATTTCTCTTTCTCCCTCTTGCTTTTCGTTCTCTCATCCCTTCTCTTTCTTTAGTAGATATTGAAACGTTATACATCAACCAATGATATATAACTATTTGTCTCATCCAATCAGAGAACAGAATTATTGGTAGCACAAGCATCTACCGTTTAGTATATAATAAACTAGTTGAACGATAATTATACACATACACGTATTGACTGGTGTTCTGTAACTATCTGTTAATATTTATTGTTAATAACAATGCCACCAAAAACAAGTGGAAAAGCAGCTATTTTGCAATTTGTGTCGATTCTACATTAGCCGAAGGAACTTCGTTCCTACCTGGTGTCCCACGACACCACATCATTTTTTTGCCTTTATTTAATTCCTACAAACTTTAAAAGTATTGTGAATTATCCTTTTTCTAATTCTCATAGGTGCGTATTTTATGACTTTGTATGTTATATTACTGATTGACTTTATAAATATAGCCTGTAGAGGTCTCTGTCAAAATTGTATACCCACCTAAGAAAAGTCACTATGTTTCTTTTCATTATTTCTGATTCTCATATCAACTATAAAATATACGGAATTACCCGAAGATAATATAAGAAATACTCAAGCATTTAATAAAAAATTCTAAAACCCCAATTATTTTAAAAAGTTCCTCTTCAGACATGATTATGAAATGATAAGGTTTTAAATAGCACTCATTTAAATAAGACGAACTTATTTGAAAAATTTCATTCTGAAGCAACGACCAAGAATTCCGGCCTTATAAAAGTTTATTTCAGATTTAAACTAAATTTTCATAATAAATAATACATGTATGTACTACATAGTATGTTATAAAAATTATAAAATTTGAATAGAAGAAAAAAAAATCCGTGAATAACAGAACTCTAACACTAAAGTAATATTTCCGATTCATTAAATTCGCCTTAAAGTTTGTTCACAAGTTATTTAATCAAGTAGCAATTAGTTTAGTTACTTGACGTGTTTGAACAGTACTATTTCAATAAATGTTTAATAAAGTTGTTTAGTCAAGTAGTTTAGTTAAGTTCCATTTTTTTCGTGCAAGAAGTACACTCACCACTCTTATATCATAAGTATATAACTAACAATAAACAAATAAAAAAATCTGTTTGACGTTTAATTATTGCTCCAGTCATAGTCATAAAATGAAATTATATTACATGACTGTGTTACTAAATTATAAATTTATAAGTGTCAACGATTTTTGATCAAGTGTTAAGTGTTTATTAAAAAGTTACTAATAAATAATACATCTATCAAATTTTAGATAATATAAATAGATAATTGGTCAAATTATGTATTCTTTAATGAATTTTAAAACTTTTTAATGAACAATTTTTATAGAGTTTAAATGTAGAGCAAAAAACTTAGAGTAAAAAATTTTCTAAATATTAATTATGAACACTTTAAAAGTTATAAAATTTAAAAAAAAACTAAAAATAAATTATGAAATTAAATAATTTTAATTCAAAATTTCTTTTCAATTCAATCTCAATTTTGAAATCTTTATTACTTAAAATTGCTAGAAGAAATATACATGATAAAGTAGACGATAAATTGATATTAAGATTCAAAGAACACATGGCACACATACAATTTATTTAAATTTTAATACTGATGAAGAGGCTACTTTGTAGTCCAAATACGTTTTTATAAAATATTAAAATTTTTGATCTAGGAATTTGTGGTAAAATCGAAATTTATTCGAAAAAGTTCTCTTTGAATGTTTTATATGCATGTATGTATGTTATATATATCTTTTCTATAACTTTTTGCACATTTTGGTATTATGTTACACATAAAATGGTACAAATTTTGATAACGCGTTACACAATAACATGTTACACTTTTCATGAAATCATCCTCATATAAAAACATCCACTTTAAATATAATTCGTAAATAAACTTCGCACTCCCGACACTCTTCACGAAATCACTGTCGTAGATATCGAGCGGAATGATATTACACATCAAAAAATAAAAATTATTTTGTTACAAAACTTAAGTATGATAGGCTGAGTTCCCATAACCATATCAAGTCATTGGCAAATAATCTTCTAAAAATTTGTATATGGCTTAAATATCGTTAGTATAACAAATTTTTCTCTACAAAAATTCTTAAAAGTTTTTTTTTTTCGGAACCCATAAATTTTTTGATTGTCCCCACAGGCTTCAAATTGTAGAAATGCGTTTTTTGTTACGGAAGTAGGAAGATCATTAAATAACAAATTTTAAACATTTTATTTGCCTCGTAATAAAACCAGATGTCCGTTGTTCCTACAACCTGAAAATTGCGAAAAATAGCAATTTTGATGTTGTCGAACAAGGATATCCAGCTTTATCATGTTGGAAAAAATCATTTTTGCATTTGTTTTTAAATAGTCTTCCGATAACAACAACAAAAAAATAAATTCATCTAATGTATTTGAACTGTAAAACACTATAAATTCTTAATCTTAAAAATTTTCAAAGGAGAGTGTTTTCCCCCTTCGTAGTTGAAGATTCTTGCTGTCTGAAGGTACCAACGCAGACTCAGACAATATAAAAGTAATTTTAATAGCAAGTAGAAAAATTTTGATCTAATATAATATAAATTAATTTTCCAGGTGAAATTGATCCAGCTTATCATAAGCTCACTTTACCGAACAATGAAATTTTATACGTGAATGCAATCACAATGCATATTACCAACTCTCCACCCCTAATACGATGTGAATTAAACGGTGGAATACTAGCGGATGAAATGGGGCTAGGAAAAACTGTCGAGGTATTAGCTTGTATTTTATGTAATCCAAGAAAATTGGATACAAAGCGTGAGGATGATGAAATGGAAATAGATGAAATATTTGTCGATACACAAGATGAAAAGAAAATTCCTAAAAATTATCAAAAAATTTCAATTCAAAATCAAAAGAAAATTTTAAACCGACAACAAAATTTAAATACTTTTAAGAAAATTAAAAAATCAATCTCAATGGATCACGATTATGTTCCAAAAATTAAACATGATTCAAATAAAGTTAATAAAAACCGTAAAATATGCAGTAAGCGTAAAGTTTTAAAAGATAATTGTCTTAAATCAAATGTGGAAATAAAACGTGTTGTTGAAACGAATATTATTTCGAATGAGTCGGAAATCGAATCTGTAGTAGAATGTAAACAGTTGCCTAATAATGCAAATTATGAAAAGAATATAGGTGTAAAAAATAAGAAAACTTCTCGGATTATTGTTTCGTCTAGTGAGGATGAAGCCAAAGAGGATGACACTCCAGTTTCGCGATTGTCTTTTTTTGAGGTAAGAAAGTCTATTAATTCCATTTTCCCAAACAGAACGACAGCGATAGAGTTCAAAAAAATATAGAAGAGAATTTTCGTTTGTGGATTAATATTTTCTTAATAGAATGGAAGACGTTTGAGTACAGGTTCCTATAAAAAAATTTGAGAATTATTACTTTATAGTTAGCAAAATAGACTACAAAAATAAATATTCTACAATTTATGTTAGTCATTGTCAGAAATGGATTTACATTTTCTGTAACCCGCGGAAAACGTCTACAAATCACAAAACATCTTTCGTGTAACTAATGCGCCCGGAACAGTCTGTTCCCGCTGCATTCTAGATTCTTTCCTGTTTTCCTTGACAAGTCATATTTCAACTGTGTATAATTTTTATTTTATACCTTGACAAGGAATCCACAAATAAATACATAATCTTAATTTAGTCAGAAAATTATTTATTTTGTTTTTTCTTTCCCGTCTTCTCGAGGTAAGGATTTTTTTTACCTGATTTGAAGAGATGAAATTGCAACAAAAATAATCATATGCATTGAGAAGTCAATTTTAACCCAAAAAATATTCCATAAAGTTTTTTTCGAACAATCATTGCTTTTTGAGCTATTCGTGAATAAAAATGTCAATATAATATAAAAACTCAGAAAGGTTACTTTTTATTGAAATAAGTGACAGTTAAAAATTTTTTTTCTTTTATTCAGGAAAACGATGATATCCCACTTGCAAAATTACTTTCTTCTAAAAACGAAAACTATAGTTCCAACTCCACTAAAATTATGAAACGCATTGATGACATTCCAAAGATAAAAAAGGTTAAAAAAGAAAAATTAACCATTGATAAAGTGGCTAGAAAACCTGCTAGCTCAATAAAAAAATTCTGTAATATTTGGTACGAATCAAAATTATCCGAAGTTAAAGTAAATGCACTACGAGAGCGTCCAACAGAAGTTTTAGCCGTTCAGTGTTTATGTGGTGATTTTCAATGTTTCGGAGACGAAGTTACTTGTCAGGATTGTGGTAAGAAGCAACATCGTTTTTGCGTAAGCTATTTTGGTGATTGCTCAGCATATTGTTGTCCACAATGTTGGGAGAAAAGGGTACGTAATTATTTTAAACAATATAACGACTAAAATAATTGGTTTAAATACCTTGTATATACTGTTATTCATTTAATTTACGAGTATTATTATTATTAATGGATTTAATTTGTATCATCACAAATTTAAATGTAAATGACAAAATAATTGAAGTGTTGTAAATTTAAAGAGTCCAAGTGCCAATTTTATTATTTGAAAATATAACAAATATAATAAAATAAACAATTCAATGAAACAATCAATTATTTAATTTTACTTAAGTCTATTAAACACATGTTTTATTATAGTGTATTTGACTGATTTGAATTTGCTATATTTCACATCAAAATGTGAAACTAGGCTAAACACCATAACAAAAGCTGAAAATTAAATTAAATTAGATTCAAAAACAAAGAAATTATAAGCTATGAAATATTATTTCCCATCGGTTTTTTTAAAACTATGTTTAACATGCAATTTATAGAGAGATACTATAAAGTGACGTCATAAGCACTTATTTCCCTCTTTGTTTTAGTAGGTTGGTTGGGTACTACCAATGGAAGAAAATTAGACAAAAAACTGCGTTATTTCGGAACTGGTCAAAACTACTCCGATTTTAATAATTTTTTTTTTTAATGCAGTTAATTCTTTTGTAATTTTTAGGGGGTGGGTATATCAATACTTTTTAAGTTATCTATTATTTAAAATGTTCGCCTTTCAATTAAAAAATGTATATTTTTCATCAATATTTCGAAAATATCAAAATAATCAAAAAAGTTTTCCAACAAAAATGAATCTTAGAAAAAAAGAAAGGAGAAATATTTGTTCATTATTTCTCTAGATATTATATGAACCGATAGATCGTTAAAGGTACCGATTCGTCGAAAAAAATTTTAATAGTACCTTTTAGTCTTAAAAACGAACAATATTTCTGAAAAAACTCAAAGGGTCATTGAAAGTACATAAAAAAATCTTCAAAATGAATTTTGATAGATGATGTTAGTCCAAAAAATAGCGGAGCCAATATAAATTTTTATGCATTATCGAAAATGTATCCGAAAAAATTGGATCGTTTTTCAACAATAACTACTTGATTTTTTCAGTTAACCAATCGATTTGAAAACTATTTTTCTCAATATTTTAAATGCTTCTAGATCTTGTGAAGGTAAACTGTATTGAGTATATAAGTAGAGTGGTGAAAATCCTCTTTAGTCTTAAGATTGCAAACAGTGCCAATAGCCTCGGTGTCAATGTGATAAACGATTTTATTTAATGTCAATCTAATTTTATTTTTGCCACTTGTTTGGCATATTATCCTCAGAAATGAAATTAGACAATTTGGCGTTAGATACCCTTAAGATGCCCATTGAAATGGTAAATTGAGATAACCGAGCCTATAGCTAGAAGATTTTCGACATCTTTCACATATAGTAAATTTGCATATTCGTTTAATTTACATTATGAAATGATAGATGGAACTCTAACCAGTTCAGTTCAATGTCATTATTAAACAATAAAAATTTTAACTGCGTTACTCAATTATATTTATTTGCAAAGGTTTCAACGTCATTAATGGTAAGATGAATGAGACGGCGAAGAAAAATTTTTGGTAACCTAGAGTTATCTAATCTATTCATACTTCTCTAGTATAAGATAGTGGCACGCAGTGCTTTCACTTCTAAGTGACGGTTACTAGTTTCCAAGCGGACAATATAGTTAGGAGTATTTCTGGAAAACTGGAGTGATATTTAAAAAAAATTAGAGTGGAATTGATTCAATTTCATTTAAATATCGCCAACTTCAAATTGGTGAACAATATAATAAAGAGGTTGTGACGATAGTATGAAAACGCTGACTCCTTGCTATCCATTTGCCAATGTTGACATTACTGCATCCGTGGCAATTCATGCTTTCCGATCAAAGTGAGTCGCAAACTGGTTAACAAAGTCAAACTCGAAGTTGTTACCCTGAGGTAGTTAAATTTGTTGACAGTTTCAATTTTATGAGTTCCACATAAATATTTCTTTATTATTCTTATATAATAACGAATTTGTAAGATTCCGAGTTTCTGACTTTTAGATTTTTTATTTCCGAAAACTTCGTGACGATGCTTTTTTTTTCTATAAATTGAATATATAAATATTAATTTATAAATATATAATTATTATACCCAATATGTAAATTTAAAGTGTATTCAATAGTGGGATCAATTTCTGATTGTGAAAATGTAACATACGATGTTTAAAGTCGAATATCTTCTCTAATTGTTCGTAACCTGTACTGATCAGAATTATTCCATATGACTTCTGGAGTTTTTTATTCATAACTATCCAACAATAGTTATATATGTTTAAAAAAGTACTTCAAAATATTGATTTCTTAATAAAAAACATCGTAAAAAATAAATATTTTGCAAAATATGCATGATTTCTTGTCATAAATTACATAAAAATTAAAACCTTTTTTATTCCAGTAAAAACGCTGTCTGCCATTTTTGTGAAGTAATATCGGAATGCAATGTTGAGAATACTGGTATAGCCACAGTTATATAAATAACAAGTTTGCCAACTCTTGTTTTGAAAGTTGAAAGTATAACGAGAACAAAAAAATACTGTAAACTGACTAACAGATGACAGCGCTTATCATAGCAAGTTCTTCATTTAAACAGTGGCTCGTGAAGTAAAATTAGTTTCAATTTTTTTAAAATTTGATTTAAAATCAACTTTTTTTTTTTAATTGTTAATTTTTAAATTTTTATTTTAAATTTGATATTAAGAATTTTATTCCAAACTTTGTCATTTTCCACAATGGTATTATTAGTTTGAGCGGAAATAATTCCGTAATAACGTCATTACATTAATCATACCATGGCAGTCTAGTGTTTAGGTCGCGTGATATAAAGAAAAAAATATCGATTTTTAATTTTAATATAATAAATGAATCATGTGCTTTTATGACTCAAATTTAGAATATTTAAGAATAATTCTACTTAAATTTTAATTTTTGTCAAATTTCATGATTTATTTTTCACTCACGAAAGTACCCTACTCTAATGTTTGTCTGACCTCCTTAATTAGGAATTTCAAATGACCATAATTTGGTTATTTTTAAAGATTTAAAAAAAAATATCTTCGTATAAAATAAATTCGGGTTTGTTATGAAGTTATGACGCTTCAATTGAAGTAATACAGAAATTTTTGTCAAATACCCTATTATAGGAAATCGTAAAAATTGTTTAAAATATATCCAAGGAAGAAATACAAAATAAATATTCATTATTTTTGAATGTGTTAAATGCCTCCTTAAGTAATATAGAAAATGGACTAAGTGCCTTTATAAAATATGTTTAAAATGTTCTCCGGTATCAGATTGATTTATCAAATGTTCATAAAATGCTTTATTTTCGGTGGGTGTGTATGGTAGAATGTCCTTCAAAACATGACAAAGTGCAGTTTTTTTAATTGGCTTGGTGATTTTTCCTTTTTTTTTTTTTTTTTGAAAATGTCAATATCGCACGGTAAAATTAACACGAGGTTACTTATGTTTTTCGATTCAAATCCAAGAAATAGTGGATAATTTTAACTTTGTAGTATTTAAAAAGATTTTATTATTTAAAAGATATATTCACACATCAGTCACGTTACAGTTCAGTCATTCCATCTCAGAAGCTTCAGAGCTCACAGTTCCCTCATTTTTAAATTCGTCGCTAACGATATTTAACAATTTTACTGACGGCATTTTTTGTGTGGAAATATACAAACCATTAAAGGAACAAAGATAGCACGAATACTGAACAGACACGCAACGGAAATGTGTAGATAGACTGGTTATTTCTGATTGAGATTGGCCGGTGAAGCCGTCTCAATTAATTCTCTAGAGTACAAGTTACTTATTATTAAAGTTTTAAATTCCTGGTACCTTTTTTAGTTAATAAAAATCAATTTAATATGTTTGGAAAATGAATCTCCATAAGAGATTACATGTAAAATTGCAATAACTTTTTAACAGTTTACTTAATGCATTGTATATAACGATGTGAAACATATTATACAACCATGGGTATAACACATTGAGAAACATAAGTTTAGTTAATAAAAATCAATTTAATATGTTTGGAAAATGAATCTCCATAAGATTACATGTAAAATTGCAGGTTTTTAAAATTGCAATAACTTTTTAAGAGTTTACTTAATGCATTGTATATAACGATGTGAAACATATTATACAACCATGGGTATAACACATTGAGAAACATAAGTTTAGTTAATAAAAATCAATTTAATATGTTTGGAAAAAGAATCTCCATAAGATTACATGTAAAATTGCAGGTTTTTAAAATTGCAATAACTTTTTAACAGTTTACTTAATGCATTGTATATAACGATGTGAAACATATTATACAACCATGGGTATAACACATTGAGAAACATAACTTAACACTTTCAATAATTTTTACTAATTAGGATAACTGTTGAAGATTGAACTTACAAAGACAACAATTTTACACAAAAACGTGCAGGTTTTTAATATTACAATAACTTTTTAACAGTTTAGTGAATCGATTTGTTGAATTCATTCAACAAAATTTTTTTTATATACTTCCCAAACATCTTTTAGCGGGATTTTGAATATTCAAAAAAGGACATTGATTGGGCTTACTTTGAAAATCCATAAACTTTTCCTTAGATTAAAAACAATTAACTATAAAATGCGATTGTATGGTCAAAATGCATATTCTTCTACGTATTTAAAACTACAAAATAATCGTAGAAGTTTCTTTGCCTGCGTTTTTTTTTTAATTTTTTATCATTGCATTTTCCCATTTAATTCCACCTTTTTCATTAGCACATCAATTTTCCGAGTTCTGTACTTTATTTCTAAAAGATATATGTGCAAAAGACGTTTATACTCATGAATCCAGGATTGCCGTGTACTTGACGATACCAGATATTAGAACTGGGAAAACCAACCACAAAATTTGAGGACAGTGCTAACTAACTTTCGATTTTATAACTATGATGTAAACACATATGTCCACGTGACGTGGATATGTTGAGGGTGGACGTTTTGTCGGACATACCGTTTAATTTAGGACAAATATTTTTTCATGATTACTACTTGATTACCTTTCAATTTAACTGAAAAACAACTTTATGTTTATCAAATTTGAGAACTCGATATTCACTCGGTGAAACACACCGAACTAAATCGGTGTGTTTCACATTGCGCAATAGTTTCGATACTATTTTACAAAATTATAAGAAAAAAATTTGAATTTTCCTTCTAAATGATGCTAAAATTTCGTGAGTGGTATCATTCCGATAAAAGGCTCCGTGCCCACGGACCTCATTATTTCAAAATTAGTTTCAGATAGATAAAAATAGATAGAAAAAAAGAGTGTTTTAAAAGTATGATTTTATAACATTTTTCATAAACAATTATAAATTTTGAACACGCATAGTTTTTTTTCTTCACAAATCATTTTATTTTACATAAAGAGTAAAATCAACGCAATTCAATATATGCAAGGTATTAAAATATTATTAATTGTTCACTCAATAGTAATTATTAAATTTATTGTTGTTTTTAGCCTTTAATTAAAACAGCAGCAACTCTTATAATAACTCCGCCACTATTAAGCAAACAGTGGATTACAGAAATAAAACGACATGTAACCCGCAACGGATTACGTGTTTTAGTTTACAAAGGCTTAAGTACAACAGGATACTTGTATCCAAAAAGTATTGCCGAATATGATATTGTTTTAACAACGTTTTCTGTTCTTCAAAGTGAAATTCGTTATGTGGATATTGCTTCATCTAGAAGGTAAGTATTCTCACATACTTTTAAAAATTTTTAAAAAACAAGTGAAAATAATAGTTAACTGTGCTAATTGTTTAAATATCCCACATATTTTGAATACTAATGAGAAATATAACTATTATTACACCAATTATATAAATATATATACTGGATGTTCAGAAACTAAGTGACTTTCTAAGTGCGATTTTGTCATTGAATATTGATTCTAATACCTATCAAATACTGAAAAACGTGTTTTGACAAATTCGCCTGGATCTTTCTGTTTGGTCGCCATTTTTCCAAAATGCTAATATATTTTAGTTTTCTTTTAATACCTCTGGATATTACCGCAATTAAGTTAGCATGGAAGTTTAAAAAATTTATTTATTACAATCTCAAAAAATTGCTCTATCAGAATCCGTAATTGCTCCAGAGATGGTTATTATTAATTAATTATTTGCAATCAAAATTACAAAAACTGTTTTCCTTATCTCAGCTAATTAATTTTTCTATATTTTTTTAATTCTATAATTTGCTCTCGATTTGCTCTTTCGACATTAATCCATTTGATTCAGCAATTACTTTTATTTATGCATTATTAATTACCATTCAAATAGCCACCGTAAGACTATGGTGACTTTGATTCTGATGGTGCGACTCTTAAGATATGACGTCATCATAGTCTTACGGTGGCTATTTAAAACTTAAATTAATTGATTATTATTTGAAATCAAAATTACAAAAACTGTTTTCCTTATCTCTCAGCTAATTAATACTTTTTTCTATATTTTTTTAATTCTATAAATTGCTTTCGATATTAATCCATTTGATACAGCAATTATTTTTATTTATGCATAATTAATACAAAAATAATTAATTACGATTTAAATAGCCACCGTAAGACTATTCGTACCATTTATGGTACGGAAAATATTGCGATTTTTCATTAACTTTGTTTTCAATTCGTCGACAATGTTTTGATTAATCAGTGTAATATTAGATCCACTATCATAATCTTAATCTCCTTTTACAATTATCTTCCGGATTTATTAGTTTTTTGAATTTTCAAGTTCAATGTCAATTGAATATTAATGACTTTCAGCTAGGTTTTGATTTTCAAAACGTTTATGCTACTCATTAGCAGAATATTTTTCTGAATCCGCTTTCTTCCTTGTTTTTGTTGATGTTGATTATTATTTTCTAAGTTGATTCATAAGATCTTAAATTTTTCTTTATCAATCATATTTTGTAAATGTTTGGGTATTCCTATAAAAATATTAGAAATTCTCGACATTTCTGTCATGGTTGGGTCATAGTTCAACAATAACCGTTATTTTTTTAACGCATATCCCAATAGTGTTCCATATCCGTTTATATATTTAGTACCTGGATGACCGAGCTTTGTTCGGTAGTTTTTTTTTTATATAAATTGTGTTGCAAACACTCATTGACTTCGTGTTACTTAACAACGCCATCTGCTGTTGTGTCGTTAAAGCAATTAGTTGCTCACAAAAAATAGTATTATTATTCGCCAATAGATATCAGGAAGAGTCATATTTTTCAGTTGAGACTACTCGAACGCGTTGATTATCGATAAAACACGAATAAAATGACATTTTCTAAAAATGATTCCTATCTAGATCGATTTATCGCCCCCGAAACCCCATATATACAAAATTTCATGAAAATCGTTGGACCCGATTCTGAGATTCCAATTATATATATATATATATATATATATATATATATATATAAATTACATGTACTACTGAACCAATTCGAACGTTTTTTTTTTTAAATGAGTACTATGCTCCAACTTGAGAGATAGGATAGTTTATTTCTTAATTTGAGATTGCAATTTTAATTTATTTCGAATTAATTGTTTTTTATATGACAGATATATAGTTCGATAATATTTTAACAGATGGTAGTCTAAATTTAACAAAAAACAAAAAATTATAGTTCGATAAGATTCTAACAGATGGCAGTATAATGTAAAGTATCGAATAGATGGCACTGTATAAAGTAGTCAGTTGTGAATAAATGTGTTCAAATTAAGTTAAAAGTACTAACGCTTTCATTAATAAGCTACAATTAATTCATCAATATAACTGACGACGTTTTGCTGAGTCAAAAGTATAAGTAATTTATTTTGTAGTAAACGAAATACCGTGAAATTAAATTATTTTTACTTTTTAAATTTTGGTGTTAACCTTATTCGGCCACGTGTAACTGAAGTGTAAATTAAATTGATATCAACAAGCAATTCATCGTCATGATATAACTGCACGTGTGTTCAAACAAAAATTGAAATCCTTAATTGATTTTATTGTTAAATATTCAGTTTTTGGCATCACACGTTGTTGGCTGTATACGATTGAATGGCAAAAGCGAGGTTTACCTCATGCTCACATTTTAATTTGGCTTCAAAATAAAATCCGTCCAGAAGAAATTGATCAATTAATTATTAATTTCAGCTGAAATTCCAGACCCATTAATTGATTAAGAATTATTTGATATCGTTACCAAACACATGATCCATGGGCCGTGTGGTGCTTTTAACATGACGTCACCATGCATGGAAAATGCAAAATGTAAGAAAAATTTCCCAAAGCCGCATACGAATGACACTATCACGAATATTGACGGTTATCCGATGTATCGCCGCAGAAATACTGAAAATGGTGGCCACACATTCACAATGCGACTGCCGAATTATCCATATCAAGTAGAATTTGATAATCAGTGGGTGGTACCATACTCTCCATTGCTTTTAAAAACTTATGACGCTCATATCAATGTTGAGTTTTGCAGTTCTGTAAAATCAATTAAGTACATTTGTAAATATGTAAACAAAGGCAGTGATTTGGCCATATTTGAAGTACAAAATACAAATAACAATGATGAAATAGCACGATACCAAATGGGCAGATACATTAGCAGTAACGAAGCTATTTGGCATATTTCTAGCTTTCCCATATACGATAGAAATCCTTCTGTCCAGCATCTAGCAATACATCTTGAAAACGGTCAACGTGTGCACTTCACTGAAGAAAATGTTCTTCAAAGAGCGCTTGAAGCTCCAAAAACGACACTAACTGAATTTTTTACATTGTGTCAAAAATCTCATATTTTTGGCCGATTCGCAAAAACATTGACATATGCTGATGTTCCACGTTATTTCACATGGAACAAATCCAGTAAAAACTGGGAACCACGAAAACAAGGAAAACCACATCCTTCCATTACAGGCATATTCAAAGCTAACACATTGGGGCGACTTTACACGGTATATCCAAAGCAACGTGAGTGCTTCTATTTACGTTTGTTACTGGTGAATGTTCCCGGGCCAACGTCTTTTGAATTTCTGAGAACAGTTAATGGTAGAGTATTCAATACATACCAAGATGCATGTCGTGAACTACAACTGCTAGAAGACGATAACCATTGGGACTTAACGCTTGCTGATGCTATGTTGACATCAACGCCCAATAATATTCGTCAGCTGTTTGCAATTATATTGACGACATGTTATCCATCGCAAGCGCAAACTTTTTGGGAAAAATATAAAAATTGTATGACAGAAGACATATTGCATCGAATTAGACAAGCAGATCAATGCCAAATCATAGATTATACGCCAGAGATGTATAATGAAGCGTTAGTGTTGATCGAGGATTTATGTGTTTTAATTTCAAATTTACCACTTAATCATTATGGTATACCATCACCTGATCGCCCAGCTACCGACTTAGTCAACACCAATTTACAACGAGAAGAACAATATGACCATGGAAATTTAGCAACAATTATTGTGAACAGTGAGCCATGACTGACAACGGAACAAAAAATTATTAAGATCGGATTATGCTGGCTGTTACTGCTGAACAAGGTGGTTTTTTTTTCTTAGACGCACCAGGTGGAACCGGTAAGACATTTTTAATATCGTTGATTCTTGCCAAAATACGGTCGCAACAGAAAATCGCATTGGCAGTTGCATCGTCAGGCATTGCGGCTACTTTGCTAGATGGTGGGCGAACGGCACATTCAACATTCAAGCTGTCATTGGACATTCATAATAAACCAGATGCAATATGTAACATAAAAAAGAAAAGTGGAATAGCTGGAGTGTTGCGGAAGAGTTCAATAATAATTTGGGATGAGTGCACAATGGCTCACAAATATTCACTGGAAGCATTGCATAGAACTATGCAAGATTTAAATGGCAATAATAAACTTTTCGGTGGTGCTATCTTACTTTTGTCTGGTGATTTCCGACAGACCTTACCGGTTATACCTCGCTCTACTTTCGCGGATGAGATTAATGCATGTTTAAAACAATCATTCTTATGGCGAAGTGTTGAAACACTTCGATTGACCATAAATATGCGCGTACGATTGCAAAATGATCCATCAGCACAAACATTTTCTGAACAATTACTAGATATTGGGAACGGTAAAATAGAACTACAACCAAATACGCAATGCATTAAACTGCCAGACAATTTCTGCACTGTTTTTCAGGAAAAAAATGAATTGATTCAGAGTGTTTTTCCGGATATACAGAATAATTACTTGAATCATAACTGGCTCAGTCATCGGGCGATTTTGGCAGCCAAAAATGATGATGTTGACGAAATTAACTTCCAGATACAACAGTTGTTACCAGGCGATCTGATGTCATTTAAATCAATCGATACTGTTGTTAATGAAAATGAAAGTGTAAATTTTCCAATTGAATTTTTAAATTCACTAGATATGCCTGGAATGCCACCTCATAATCTTCGATTAAAGATTGGTTCCCCTATTATTCTCCAACGTAATTTGAATCCACCTCAATTATGCAATGGTACGCGTTTGGTCATCAAAAACATCACCGAAAATATTCTTGAAGCAACCATTTTAACGGGGAACTTTAAAGGAGAAGTGGTCCTGCTGCTACGTATTCCAATGATACCGTCAGATTCTACCATACCCTTTAGAAGGCTACAGTTTTCAATTCGTTTAGCTTTTGCCATGTCTATAAATAAGTCTCAAGGCAAAACAATGTCCATTTGTGGTTTGGATTTGGAAAATCCATGTTTTTCTCATGGGCAACTATATGTTGCATATTCACGTGTAGGGAAACCGTCGAATCTATTTGTGTTAGCTAAAGGCAGGTTAACCAAAAATATTGTGCACCGATTAGTGCTAAATTAAATTGAAATTAAAAGTTTTTATAATTCAAAATAATAAATATTATTGTTAAATATTTAAGACTATCTGCCCTACCCACTTCATTCATTTAAGTGTCACATGTTCTTTACTTACAACTTTGTTACAAAATTGAATAAAATTAATAATAAATATACTCATTTGTTACAAAATTGAATAAAAATAATAATAAATTTTAAAATTAATTCTTTTGTATTGATTTTTGCTTAATATTAACTGTAAGAACATTTAAATCAATCGTGCTCAAAGTCCTTCCCGTTCAAATCCCAATCCAGTCGATTTTTATACAAGTTTTAACATTTCCGCTCCCAGATAACAATTTCATTTTACTAAGGGGTTACGGTAGTAGAAAATCTGTTATGGAGGTCGCCATATTTTTTTACAAATGGCATCTATGTAAAAAGCATATTGGTCCCCGTGACTGATGTCCTACTACCGTTCCTCTTAAATTGTTTACTACAATGTAATATAACAAAAATAATAGCCACAGCAACGCGTGGCCGGGTCTGCTAGTATATATATGTATATCTTTATATCTTTAAATGAGCAATTCTTATATATATATATATATATATATATATATATATATATATATATATATATATATATATATATATATATATATATATATATATATATATATATATATATATATATATATATATATATATATACAAGAATTGCTCATTTAAAGATATAAGATATGAATAAGCATAACAAACATTAGACTAACCTTTATCGGCATATGTTTGAATAATTGATTGTCACCATTGATCCCAATTTACTAAATCCAACTTAAGTTTCGTTGAGAAATACCAATCTTTTACGGTATTGTTAAAAAATAATTTCAAACATTGTGACTTATTTATCTAATTTTCAATTAGTTTCTATTAAACTTTAATAAACAGTTAATTAAATGTTTTTTTAACAGCTCACTTTTTATTTCTATACGTATAGAGAATGTGAGAAATAAAATTTTTCATTTACAGTATGCGATTTGAAAAAAAATATCATTCGGGAACTTCTCCATTACTATCAATTGAATGGTGGCGTATTTGTTTGGATGAAGCACAGCTTGTGGAAGGTGCTACAAGTAATGTAGCTAATATGGCTAGAAAATTGAATGGAGTTCATAAGTGGGCGGTTTCTGGTACACCAGCCCAAAGAGGAATTCCAGGTAGGGAATTGAAATTATTTTAAATCTAATTTTTAAATTCCACAAAAAAATTATTTGATTATTTGTAACGATACCTCTCGATTTCGATACCATTCGATAAGGGCTATATTCCGTCCCAGAATAACGAAAAAAAATCAATTATTTATTAATATATTCTGAAAGTACACTATATGCTTAATAATAAAATACATTTTTAGAAAAAAATACAAGTAGTATTACTTGTAAGAAAATACATTTTTAGAAAAAAATACAATTAGTATTACAATTATTATATTAGGATGCCAAACTTGGACCTAACTGTAATTTCAACCTTTTTTTATAATTTTCAAATAACCAATGTATTATAATTTTCAAATATATTGTAACGAAAGAATATTGAAAGTAACATAAGAACATTAAAATAAAATAAAAATGAAAGTGCTTCTTTATGTATATAAAAAAAGTTGAAATGTTACTGATTTTAAGGGAAAATTACAGTTAGACCAACGTTCGAAATATTAATTGAATTTGGTTTTGCTAAAAATATATTTTCTTATTAGGCACATAGTCTACTTTCAGAATATATAAAGAAAACATCATATCGTATGATTTTCTTTTCATTATTCTGAGTAGGAAATGAAGCACTACTGATACCCCTTTATAACTTAATGAAATTTATCAAAAATAAAAAACAAAATCTAATATCGTAAAAACGTCATTAAATTTTTGCAAAATGATTTTAGATCACTGAAGCGTGAGGTTCCTATTCAAATAGAATTACCAAAAATTGTTTTTCATTTTGATGCCAATGAGACTGGAATGATCCTATAAATTTCGTTTTTTTCCCCAATTTCCTAGGTTAAATTATTTTGTATTTTATAAATACATATTTCGACTACAAAGTAGTCATCATCAGTATTAATAAGCTAGTTGTAATGATTTTCTGAGGAGATGTTACTCGTTACTAATTTGGTGAAGGTTTGCACACTTGTTCGTTCGTGTATGCACAATTTATACTTTCCAAGTATCTATCAAATTGCTACGTCAACCAATCAGCATCGATCACGTGTTTAGTATTCGACCAATGATATTGGACCACGTGGTTTTTGTTTAGTACAAAACTAAAAAAGAATTATTAAAAAGAAATACTGTTTAATTTCTAATAGTTCAACTTCAATTTTGAAATCTTTATTAAATCAGAATTTGGAATAGGTTCCTTTGTCTAAGTTCATCGTCTCTTTGTCATATTTTTGAATGTAGATACTGTCATATGCATCTAGTTCGGTTGGATTGGATACCGATTTTAAGAGTTTTAAATTTGATTTGTCGATTTTATGATTGTTATCAATGACATGAGCAGCTACACATGATTTATCCAAATTTTATGTGGTCCAATATCATTGGCCGAACACTAAACACTTGATCGATGCTGATTGGTTGACGTAGCAATTTGATAGATACTTGGAAAGTATAAATTGCGCATACATGAACGAACAAGTGTGCAAACCGTCACCAAATTAGCAACGAGTAACATCTCCTCAGAGAATCATTACAACTAGCTAATTCATACTGATGATGGATGACTGCTTTGTAGTCGAAATACATTTTTATAAAATACAAAATAATTTGATCTAGGAAATTAGGGAAAAAATCGAAATTTATTCGAAAAATCGTAGAGTTCTGATTAATAATTATAAAATGGAATTATCATATCTTCTTTGGTCTTTATTAAATTTGGTTGTTTGCACTTATTCCGAAAATAAATTTTGTAATGAAATTAAATGTGGCCCATGGGATTTTCATAGTATAGTAGTTTCACCCATTTAGTATAAACCCCATCAGGGATTGGATGGATGTGTGTATGGAGGTTCGACTTTGTTAAATATTCATTTCTTTTTCTATCACAATGCCTTATGAATGATTTACTATGTAACAAAGTGGTAACTTAACGCAAATGGTACTTTTAAACAATAAAGATATGATGATTGACATTCAGGTCTTTTTTATAAAGGATAAATGATTCTTTAGAATGGACGAATACTATAAGATTTGTTTGATCAAAAAATCTGATGGTCAACGTACAAAATCAAGGCAGTCCTTAAGAAAATCTGATCATACCTCAGACAGCGTCTTAAGTACATCGCACATTATAAGACATTATTATAAGAAATTCTGTTCATACATTAGATAAAAATCTTAAGCAAGCGCATATCATCGGATATATACAACGAACCAATGAAATTTCTTCAAATATTTTAAATTTATTAATCAATTTTTTGACAAGAATGTGGCCATCTTAAAATATTCCGATGTTACTTTAGACAACATGTTTAGACAATTTTATAAGAAATTCGGTTGCTACTTCAAACAGCATGCGCACATAATATCGTTTCCTGATCAGAAAATCTGATGTCTTAAGAAGAATTGTTACCCTATATGGGGTCTGAAAGTACACGCTAAGTTATATATATATAAAAGCTTTATTTAAATTATAAGGAATAAAAACATTTTATTCACGATATTGCCCATCGAAAACGACTACTTTCTCCCATATTTCTGGCAGTAAATGCCGCAAAAGGATGTGTCTTTTGAGGCGATCCAAGAATCGATCCATTTTTAGCTTCTTCATTTGAATGAAAGTAGAACTTCACATTGAAGCGATTCCAGGTAGGTTTCACTGGTAACATGTGGCCAGGCGTTGCCATAAAGCAAAATCACATTAGCGTGTCTTTGCTCGTATGGCGGCCGTTTTTCTTTTAAGGCTCGACTTAAACGCATCAATTACGATCCCCCGTGATTGTCTCATTCGGTTTGAGAAACTACACCCTGCTCAACCACCAAATACAGAGAAGAAGCTTCGAACCATGGATATTTGATTTTGCAGACAACGTTGATGCATGGCCGGGGTTACCCCATGATTTTCTATTATTTTCTTTAGATTATCGTAGTGTATCCACTTTTCATCGCCCCCTGCAAAATCGCGATGCGGTGCAAAATACCTTTTCTTTACTGCTGTTGAAGCAGTAGTTCACACATGCAAAAACGCCGTTCGACGTCTTCCGGCTTCAATTCATACGGTACCTACAGACCTTGCTACTGGATCATTCCTAAAACTTTTAAACGTTTTGAAGCAGTTGACACATCTAGTTGTAATTTAATTGTTTTTTCAAGTTCCGCTAGCGTCTTACATTGGTCTTGATCGAGTAATTCTTCCAACTTTTCACTTTCGAATTTTTTCAAAATACTTTTAAAATTATAATTTTTGAAGTGTCGAAACCAGGTTTTGCATGTCGTATCTCACAAAGCATTGTCACCATATTCAACAAGAATTCTATGTGCTTCAGATGCAGATTTCTTTTGAATAAAGTGCAATAAAATTCCTCGAAAATACACATTACACATTATTGGCACAAAAATACATATATATAATTTTTTTTTAACCAAGGTTGGGGGGGAATACACAAAACTTCACTGGCCGGGAAGGCACCTTTCCAGGGGACTTTTGGCACGGTGCGGGGCTCGGACCAGAGGAAGTCTAGAACATACCCGCTAAAACCCTAAACTCTTGAGGATACACCATTGTACACCGCGCGGAACCGCCATCAGGCATTACTTCGCGCGGGGATGACTGGCTAATTATTGCCGCTGTGGACGTCTCCTTGTTGTCAGTGGGGGGGGGGCATTATTGCACTAATCGGAAAAGTCTCTTAGAGGACACTTCGGTATACTCCGCGTGGAACCGCCGCCAGGCATTACTTCGCTCGGGGAGGACTGGCAAACTACTGCCTACTTCATTGTTGTCGACGTGGACGTCTCCTTGATTTATCTCCCTGGAGAATCTTCATCATCTTGGCCGCTGCAACGGTCACCGCTTTCCAAGTTTCCTCACAGCGGACCATCAGGGCGACGAGGTTTTCTTGCGTACCCTGGCAATGGAGAACAGCATTTAGTTCTGCTCTGTCTGCAGGGAAACGGGGGCACGAGAAGAAAATGTGCTCCGCCGTTTTATCTTCGTGTGGGAAACTTGGACATAGTGGATCGAAGTCCAAAACGAGTTTGCAAAAGTAGGCTCGGAAGTTGCCATGCCCGGTCAGCAACTGTGTGACATAGAAGTCCACTTCTCCATGTTCTCTGTTGAACCAGGCCGCGATGTCTCGAATTAGGCGATATGTCCATCTTCCGTTTGATGATGTTTCCCAGCGTCTTTGCCACATCTCGAGTGTGCGGCCTCTTTCTTCTGATACGAGTGTCAAGGTGTTGTCAGTGCACTTTGCCTTCGTTTGTAGTTTCTATGATGCTCGTTCGCCAAGATGTCGATTGGCGGAAGACTAGCCACAACACACACAGCATCATATGATACTGTACGGTAAGCGCATGCAACTCGCAGTACACCTCTCCTGTAGACGCTAATCATTGGGCGAGCGTACGAAGAGGTATCCATGGCCGACGACCAGTTTGGTGCGGCGAACAAGAATCGAGCTGGTGACCGGTGAGTGTAGCTGTCTACGACTCAGTCGTGGTCCTCCTGTGTTTGGCATCAACCAGGTCAATGCGTTCACCACCTTGGATGCTTTTTTGCTAGCCATTCGAAAGTGTTCGTCGAACCGAAGCTTCGATCTGGACGCCCAGATATCTCAGCGACGATGATGATGATTTATTCTTCGGCCGGTTACCAAGACGACTTCTGTCTTGTGGTCGGCCAGTTGTAGCTTAACGGATGTCAGCCACTGGTATATGTCGGATACTGCTCTGTTTGCCTTGAGTGTGACCTCTTCCAAATACTTGCCGACTACTACCACTGCCACGTCGTCGGCAAATCCCACCGATATACAGTCTTCAGGCATCGTCAGGTTCAGCACGACGTCGTACATAATATTCCACAGGAGCGGCCCAAGAACTGAACCCTGTGGAACACCGCCGGTAACGTTGTACGATCGTATTCCTGATTCTATTTCATATGAAAGGACACGGTTCGACACGGTTCTTCAGCAGGTATTCTGGAACCTGCATTAATCGAAGAGCGTTCTTGATGCAACTCCATCTTGCTGAGTTGAATGCATTTTAGACGTCGAGAGTCACAATTGCGCATTATTTCTTTGCACCTGTTGCCCAACTTCTTCCAGCGATCGCTTCCCTGGCGATACTTTTTCCACGGCATTGACTGCAGACCTGGCTTTGCGGAAACCGAACAGATTTTCAGAGAGCCCCTGGTCACTCTCACTAAAAAACCCTAGGCGGTTGGTATTCTTTGCCTACCGTGTCAAGGAGGCAAATTGGGCGATAGGATGAAGGCTCATTCGGTGGTTTGTCGCCCTTTGGTAATAGGACCAAGTATTGTCGCTTTCCGGGAAGTTACCTTCTATGATGCAGGCGTTGTAAACAGAGAGAAAGATGTATGGTCTCTTTCTAATGGCGGTCCGGGAGCTTTTGTGTCTTCGATCTTCTGGGCAGTCTTCTGCATCTCTTCGTTTGTCACAAGTGGCACATCCTGGACGTCCGGTTCAGTCGGAATAGCCATAGCCATATGATCCGCTGATTGTTGGGGAAACAGAGTTCTCACTATCCTCTTCAGGAACTCCGAATTCGCTGGCATCCCGGAATTGGCAGCCTCGGCCTCGCAACTTTGCCATGACCAACTTGTATGGTCATCCCCAAGTGTCTTGATCGACTTCACGTAGCAGTTCGTCTTCTGGAGCGAAGGCATTCTCTTTGGAGATCTGCGATCGCATCGTTCCACCAATATGCTGGTCTTCTGCAGTTGTTTGCCTGTCTCGTCATCGATGCATCGCAAGCTTTAGTTAGGATGGCCATCAAGTGCGCGAGCTTTGTATTGGAGGTACCTTCCGGCACGTTGACGCCTTCCAACATCTCTTCGAACATCGCCAGGTCAAATGAGCGTGGGTTCCCCGCATTCCGTCATGAGTCACCCGGGTTTCTCAGCGCACGAGTGGTTTTCACCTCGAAGGTGATTGTCTGATGGTCGCTGTGCGCATAGTGGCCGTTCTTCGAGAAGGTTGGAGTCGATCCTTTGTTCGTAATGACTAAATCCAGCATGGAGAAGCTGTCCAGGACAACTGCTCCTCTCTGGTTGGTCACTCTGCTGCCCCAATCGGTGGCCCAGGCATTGAAGTCACCAGCTATGATTGCCGGTCTCCGCCCTTGTAGTTCTCCTACTATCTCGTCAAGCAGATGCAGTAATTAAGCATATGAGGCACTCGGCCGGGCGTATACACTGCAAATATACGTGTCCTCTAACCTAGCCCAGGCGAATACTTCCCGGCTCGTCGTTTGGACTTCCTTGACAAAGAGGTCTTTGCGAAACCATAGTGCGGCTTTACCAGACTTGTCTCGCAACCATGATCTCGTATCTTCGATGTCTCGGTATTGTTCGCATAGGATCGCAGCGTCAATGTTCTCCTCGTAGGCTAACTACCAGAAGAGGTCTTGGGCCGCCTCGCATCGGTTGAGGTTTACTTGCAGGAATCTCATCTTTTTCCAATTGGACTCTCTGACGGCCCAAGAGGCGTTGGTAGGCGGGGCATGAGTAAGTGCCTGTTTTCTTCGTCGTCGTTTCTCCTTCGCACAGGATGCACCCGTACAATTTTTCTGTACAGACCTTGGCGGTATAGGTCACACTACCGCATCTAAAGCACTGCCTTGAACGGTCTGGGCCTTAACTGGACCTTGCCAAGTGACAAAAATCCAAGCATTTGTAGCACCTTGGGATGACGTCTTTTTCTCTTGCACTGCTTTACACCCATCCTATCCGCAATTTGCCTTTCAGTAGGCTTGCTTTCGCAAACTTGGCTTGCAGAACCAGTACAGTTGTGAACTCAATTCGATGGTCATCATGTCTATCCGACTAATGAGTTTCCTCTCCACTATTGAGCGTAATTCGCCCATTTTGTCGTGTGACTTCTTATCTACAACCAGCACTAGGTTTTTCTTCGTGTCCTGGAAAACCTTGGTCACGTTATTTCCAAGTTCCTTCACTTCTGAATCATTCCTCAGCGATTTAAGGATGTCAGCGTAGGAATTTCCCTCCTTGGCCTTCACGATTAGGGTGTCGGGTCGTGTTGGTCTCGCTGCTTTGCGTTGACGAGTATTCGGCTTCTTCTTTACCTTACACTCATATATATTTATATATATATATATATATATATATATATATATATATATATATATATATATATATATATATATATATATATATATATATATATATATATATATATATATATATATAACATGGACTGAAAAGTCCCGGGCCTAACAAAGAAAACACAGTTTTTTTGGTAACAAATTAGCTTTATTCATCATCGGTGTCTCTACGACCACGTTTGAAGTCAGCAAACCAACGTTTTATTGTTGTTTCTGATGGAGCGGAGTCCCCATAACACTTTTGAAGCCATTGAACGGTATTTTTTTCCATCAAGAAGCAGTGTAAAATTAAAACACGAAATTGTTTTTGATCCATTGTTTTGAAAATAACAAAAGTAGCGTCACTCTTAGCACAATAACTCACAAACTAATGAATAGAATATCATGAAATTTTAACAGCTGTCTTTTGAAGGTTCATCTATGTGTTAGGCCCTGGACTTTTATATATATATATATATATATATATATAACTTTATAGAGTTTATAAATCGTAAGTTTCTTAACAATTAATTGTTGTCAAGTCACATATGTGTGACCTGTGGTAAAAGTTACAGTATCTTCTTAATGTTTGTTGGTATTACATATGAATATTATCATAGAAAAATCTAATTTTTTTCCCATATTGCTCTAACATATGTTAAGTTATATTAAAATACACATTTTATAAAACAATCTAATTTTGACACTCATAACGCCACTTATGATGTCTGGCTACTCATACATAAAAATCAAGACTGAGAATATAATAATTAAGATTTTTTTGGGAGCTTATAGCGTCTGGATAAAGTTATCCCCGACAGAAAGTCTGACAGTAGGAATTTTTAAAATATTATTTCGCCCACAAATAAAAATCAGCCTTTTTAACCTATCATTGGCATCCAATGAAAGTTCATACTAGCTCTACTCTTTCCCACACATTTTTAACAACTTTTATTGTATTAACACAGAAATTGAAATGTAATGTACAACTCTACAAGTAGAAATTTTATTGTACTATTTAATTGATAAGGTGAATAGAATTGGAAACATTATACATCGGTTGGAATTCGAACCCGGGACATTTCAATCGCTAGTTGGAGGAAATAGCGTTATAGACTATCTATACAGGTTAAAATTGCATTTCTATTTGTTATTTATTTTCTCCATAATTTTCAAAATATATATTTTTTTATTGAGCTATGAGTAAAAAGGGTTCAGAATTATTTTTACTATAAAAATATTAAGGCAATATTTTATTTTAAATCCAGTTTTCCTATAAAAAAATCAAAAATTGAATAATAAAATGTATGTGTTAAAGTAAAAAATTTTCAAATATCGCTCACTTTCTTAGATTCCTGTTCACTTTATCTCTGTTACGCACTTCTGTCCCTTTTCACGAAATCAGTCTCATAGAGACCGAGCGAAAAGATGTTACATATCAGTAATCAATGACTAATTTACTGAGTGTTAAATTTCATGATTGTATAATATTTTCCGTGTAAACTGAATATTTTATAAACTATTGCTAACATTCTAGTCGAGAAGTGAAATATCTACGAAAAATACTTGGAATAGTCAGAAAATTATGGGAGATAACGAGGAGTAAAATTCTGAGAAAATTTCTTTTTTTATTTTCTGCAAAATATTACAATTATTATAAACAATGAAACTAAAAAAAAAAAGAATACGACCTCAAATTTTTGTTTATATTGAAAACGATATTTGAAATCGGAGAAAAGATACTTAAAGAACAAATAATTTTCTAAAAAATGATTTCATTCCCGAAACTCAAGCTCTATAATTAATAATAATATTAATCAGTCGTTACAAATAGAGTTCCACGCGATCATTTTGTCTCGAGCTCATTGACGCCAGAAAAATTAATAGTAATTCAAAATTTTTTAAAAATTATGGTGTAATATTTAAACCTAATCCTCTGTATATATAAAAATAAACATAAAAGTAGTTTAAGTACTTAATAATATTATAACAAAAAAGTTTAAAAAAGATTATGAATTTATTAGTTAACAAATTAACATTGGACACATGAAAATTCAAAGCATTGTTAAAGAAACTTTTTTTCTTTAAACTTTTTGAGTATATCATTTTTTTATTATTGAAAGGCAAATAAAAATTTTTTTTTTTTTTTTTAATTCCAATTGTTTAAAATAATTGTTTTTAACAAATGCATCGTTTATAATATTTATGAATTATAATATTTATATCTATTTTATTCATTTAAGAGTTAAAAAAATATTTTCGAAGGAAAAATTTTGATTTTTCACTGTACTAGATTCGAAAATGAAAATTCGTAAATCTACCAAGCATTTGTTTCCTAAATTTACCAATTATTTCATTTTATTATTTTTGAATATATTATTGAATAACTCGAATTTTTCATTTTTTGTTCAGGATTTTTAGGTAAATAATTTATAATAGGTAGTAATTGATAAATTTGTTTCAGATTTATATGGTTTGATCGTATTTTTGGGAATTCAACCATACAACGATTTTGATATATGGAAATACGCTCTCTACAATCCTTATTGTAAAGGTATCAAAGAGCCAATGCATAAATTTTTATCCAAAATTATGTGGCGTACATGTAAAAAAGATATTCTCAATCAAATTAATATTCCAAAACAAACTGAAATCATCCATTGGCTAAAATTCTCAGCAGTCGAAGAATTCTTCTATAAGCGTGAACATGAAATGTGCCAAGATAGTTTTCGATCACGCTTACGAAATTACAACATAAACGATAAATTAAGCCAATTAGATCGACATACATTATCGAAATTGTTGAAACCATTATTATCGATTCGACAAGCTTGTACTCATCCAAAAGTTGTGCGTGGTAAATATTTAACAACGAAAAATAATGTTATGAATATGGAGGACCTTTTAGAGGTAATAAACTATAATTAACTTTTTTACAGGAAAAAAATCTTAATAATCATTTTAAGAAAAATATTGTCCTATTTTAAAATAATTTTGCGATCATTAAAAAAAAAATCTGATATGTGTTTTTTCTCGAACCGGCACATTGCCATATTACTGCCTCACTTGCACTCGCATGGATACGTTTTTCGTTCTAGCAGATTGTTAATGTTGGAATTTCGTTCTGGCCTTTTATATTATTTATAATACATACATTTTATTTTTTCAATTAAAATTTGAAACCTGGGATAAAATGACAAAAATTACTGTTTTATAAATATTCATTGTCTTCTGTTAGTAATTAGAAGGGATGTAAATGTTCTGGAAAAAATTCCATGAATACAAAATACTGTCAAAAGAAATTTCCTAAAATTTAATGACAAAATGAACCTTATTTCTTACTCTACTTAAAATTTTAGGATGCCACGGTCACAGAGGGCTGCCAGAAATGACTAAAAGTCATTTTGTTCAATATGTATAGTGGATTTGCTTTCATGACTTTTGAAATGACCATCTAAAATTGGTGACTGGCTCTTGGTCTAGAACCAGTTATGCTTGACTATAAGCATATTAGTACGAGATCCCGCTGCAGGATTAGTGCGCTCATCGGTTTTTTTGCTTAATAACCAAATTTTTATGTTTATTTATAATTAGGAGAATATATATTTACCAGGTTGCCTATCAAAATTTGACCGCCAGTATTTTTAATTAAATTATTTTTAATGGATTTTTGGTAAAAACTATCGTTCACTTGTTTTTTAAATAAAATAACGTCTACATCACGGCAATTTATATGAAGACTCTAAAAAATCACGGTTACCGTTACGCACCTGGCCGCACCTCTTCGCAGCCATGTGTTAACAGGCATGATTTTGTTACATTTATACGTTCATAACGTTTATTTATTAATAATATATCAAATTTTGTCAGGCGAGGATAGTCATTAGTTCGAGAATTATAAGTCGTCCCTATTACTCCCCGGTGGTTGAGAAAAAAGCATCGCACAGCCAGCAATCGCTATCGTCGTCTGACAAATGATGCTACAAGCTAACTCTGTTTCACTCTACCTTAAAAGTTTATTATTTTTAACAGCCAGCAACCCTTATTTGCGGCCAAATTTTGATAGGCAACCTGGTAAATATACATTATCCTACTTATAAATAAACATAAAAATTTGGTTTTAAGCAAAAAATCAATGAGCACACTAATCCTGTATAACTTACAGAGACAAGTTTCTCTTTCGTTACGTATTTAGCTGCCCTTTTCTATCTGTCAGAATTTCCGTTGTCATTGCTTATAACATTGTTTATTGTATGACTATTATTTTAAATTTTTATGCAACTAAATTTAATAAAAAAAAATTATCTTATATATTTAAATGAGCAATTCTTGTATATATATATATATATATATATATATATATATATATATATATATATATATATATATATATATATATCTTCTTAATATATATAAATTACATTTCACATTGTTTGATCGCGATGGATTCCGAAACTACTGAGCCAATTCGAACGTTTTTTTTAAAATGAGTGCTATGCTCCAACTTGAGAGATAGGATAGTTTATTTCGTAATTTGAGATTGCAATTTTAATTTATATCGAATTAATTGTTTTTTATATGACAGATATATAGTTCGATAATATTTTAACAGATGGTAGTCTAAATTTAACAAAAAACAAAAAAGCATAGTTCGATAAGATTCTAACAGATGGCAGTATAATGTAAAGTATCGAATAGATGGCACTGTATAAAGTAGTCAGTTGTGAATAAATGTGTTCAAATTAAGTTAAAAGTACTAACGCTTTCATTAATAAGCTACAATTAATTCATCAATATAACTGACGACGTTTTGCTGAGTCAAAAGTATAAGTAATTTATTTTGTAGTAAACGAAATACCGTGAAATTAAATTATTTTTACTTTTTAAATTTTGGTGTTAACCTTATTCGGCCACGTGTAACTGAAGTGTAAATTAAATTGATATCGGCCACGTGTTACTGAAGTGTAAATTAAATTGATATTATAGTGCTGATAATACAGTGAAATTATTCCTGCTTTTTAATTATTTGTGCTTCATTTTTCAAAACTAATTAAAATATATACACGTAAGTATTATCACATATTTATAAAAGTTAATTAATAATCTATGAGAAAATGGTACAAAGATCCCCACACCTTTTCAATAATTGTAAAATATATTTTTTTTCATTATTTTTATTTAACCTCTATTAAAAATTATTTTGCACTTCTCATTTCAATGTGCTATAATACCATATTTTTCAGTTTTTTTCTAATATTTAAACGTTTAAATTATTATTTTCAGTGAAATGCCACCGAAAAAATCTAACCTCAACAACACAAAGAGTAGAGCGGCACGAAGTCAACGTGATGCAAGAACTCATCAGTCGGCTGAACAAATTGCAACAAGAAATACAGCTCAAAGAATCAGGGCAGCAGAAGGTCGTGCACAAGAATCTCAAGAACAGCGTGACGTACGTCTGCGACAGACTAATACGAGAACCAGAGCGGTACGAGAACAAAACATAGCTACAGCACGAGAACAAGAACGACAGAGACAACGGACCAGCCGCTCATTAACACGTACATCATTTGTTCGTCTTGCTTTTGAATATGAACCAGATATTAACTACTCTGCGCATTCAAAAATTGCTATCGGTGGAATGGATAAAGTATGTGAATATTGTCAGGCATTGAAATTTCTGAATGAAACACCTGGCATGTGTTGCGCATCAGGAAAAGTTGTGCTGTCACCACTACCCACTCCGCCGGAACCTTTATTATCCCTTCTTGCAGGCGATTCAGCTAATTCAAAATTATTTTTGCGTAAGATACGCAAATTTAATTCTTGCTTCCAAATGACGTCATTTGGGGCAACTAAAATTTGCGATCTCGCATCCGATGGACGTAATTTTGAAACTACTTTCAAAATACAAGGCCAAGTGTACCATAAAATCGGGTCATTAATGCCAATGCCTGATGATGATCCGAAATTTCTTCAAATTTATTTTATGGGCAATTGTGAAGAACGCGTAACGACTCGGTGTCAGTATAATTTCATTGAACAAGCCGAGGAAAGAGCAATTGTGATATTGCTGGAAAATTTTTTAGAAGATCAGAATCAACTAATTCGATTGATTAAAAGAGTTTCGCCACGATTGAAAAATGACAACTATCAAATCGTCATAAAAGCCGACAAAGTACCATTAGGTGAACATGCTGGTAGATTCAACGCTCCAACTGTTGATGAGGTTGCTGTTATTATGGTTGGTGATCCAGTTGACAAAAGAGCTATACAAATTACACGGCGAGACAACACTGTCAGTACGATTTCAGATCTACACCGTTCATATGACGCACTACAATATCCATTAATATTTTGGCAAGGGCAGGATGAATATCACCTTAACATCAAACAGTGTGATCCAAATACCGGTAAATTTGACAATGAACTATTTATTTTCTTTCTGTATGTACTAATTTTAATTTCGTATTTTATTATCCTTCGATATCGTCAGCTATTTCATCAATATATTGTTGATATGTTTGCTAAGGTTGAAAGCAAACGCTTGCGATTCATTCGATTCAACCAGGCTAAATTACGATAAGAAGAATATATTCACTTACGAGATTCAGTTGCTGGAAATATCGACGGAAATTTAAATCCCAATGACATCGGTAATGCTTTCATTTTACCTTCAAGCTACATCGGCAGTCCACGAAACATGCAGGAATACATACAAGATACGATGACTTATGTACGTCATTACGGCCGACCGGATTTATTTATTACATTCACATGTAATCCGAATTGGAAAGAGATACAAACTTTACTTTTACCAGAACAACAAGCAATTCATCGTCATGATATAACTGCACGTGTGTTCAAACAAAAATTGAAATCCTTAATTGATTTTATTGTTAAATATTCAGTTTTTGGCATCACACGTTGTTGGCTGTATACGATTGAATGGCAAAAGCGAGGTTTACCTCATGCTCACATTTTAATTTGGCTTCAAAATAAAATCCGTCCAGAAGAAATTGATCAATTAATTATTAATTTCAGCTGAAATTCCAGACCCATTAATTGATTAAGAATTATTTGATATCGTTACCAAACACATGATCCATGGGCCGTGTGGTGCTTTTAACATGACGTCACCATGCATGGAAAATGCAAAATGTAAGAAAAATTTCCCAAAGCCGCATACGAATGACACTATCACGAATATTGACGGTTATCCGATGTATCGCCGCAGAAATACTGAAAATGGTGGCCACACATTCACAATGCGACTGCCGAATTATCCATATCAAGTAGAATTTGATAATCAGTGGGTGGTACCATACTCTCCATTGCTTTTAAAAACTTATGACGCTCATATCAATGTTGAGTTTTGCAGTTCTGTAAAATCAATTAAGTACATTTGTAAATATGTAAACAAAGGCAGTGATTTGGCCATATTTGAAGTACAAAATACAAATAACAATGATGAAATAGCACGATACCAAATGGGCAGATACATTAGCAGTAACGAAGCTATTTGGCATATTTCTAGCTTTCCCATATACGATAGAAATCCTTCTGTCCAGCATCTAGCAATACATCTTGAAAACGGTCAACGTGTGCACTTCACTGAAGAAAATGTTCTTCAAAGAGCGCTTGAAGCTCCAAAAACGACACTAACTGAATTTTTTACATTGTGTCAAAAATCTCATATTTTTGGCCGATTCGCAAAAACATTGACATATGCTGATGTTCCACGTTATTTCACATGGAACAAATCCAGTAAAAACTGGGAACCACGAAAACAAGGAAAACCACATCCTTCCATTACAGGCATATTCAAAGCTAACACATTGGGGCGACTTTACACGGTACATCCAAAGCAACGTGAGTGCTTCTATTTACGTTTGTTACTGGTGAATGTTCCCGGGCCAACGTCTTTTGAATTTCTGAGAACAGTTAATGGTAGAGTATTCAATACATACCAAGATGCATGTCGTGAACTACAACTGCTAGAAGACGATAACCATTGGGACTTAACGCTTGCTGATGCTATGTTGACATCAACGCCCAATAATATTCGTCAGCTGTTTGCAATTATATTGACGACATGTTATCCATCGCAAGCGCAAACTTTTTGGGAAAAATATAAAAATTGTATGACAGAAGACATATTGCATCGAATTAGACAAGCAGATCAATGCCAAATCATAGATTATACGCCAGAGATGTATAATGAAGCGTTAGTGTTGATCGAGGATTTATGTGTTTTAATTTCAAATTTACCACTTAATCATTATGGTATACCATCACCTGATCGCCCAGCTACCGACTTAGTCAACACCAATTTACAACGAGAAGAACAATATGACCATGGAAATTTAGCAACAATTATTGTGAACAGTGAGCCATGACTGACAACGGAACAAAAAATTATTAAGATCGGATTATGCTGGCTGTTACTGCTGAACAAGGTGGTTTTTTTTTCTTAGACGCACCAGGTGGAACCGGTAAGACATTTTTAATATCGTTGATTCTTGCCAAAATACGGTCGCAACAGAAAATCGCATTGGCAGTTGCATCGTCAGGCATTGCGGCTACTTTGCTAGATGGTGGGCGAACGGCACATTCAACATTCAAGCTGTCATTGGACATTCATAATAAACCAGATGCAATATGTAACATAAAAAAGAAAAGTGGAATAGCTGGAGTGTTGCGGAAGAGTTCAATAATAATTTGGGATGAGTGCACAATGGCTCACAAATATTCACTGGAAGCATTGCATAGAACTATGCAAGATTTAAATGGCAATAATAAACTTTTCGGTGGTGCTATCTTACTTTTGTCTGGTGATTTCCGACAGACCTTACCGGTTATACCTCGCTCTACTTTCGCGGATGAGATTAATGCATGTTTAAAACAATCATTCTTATGGCGAAGTGTTGAAACACTTCGATTGACCATAAATATGCGCGTACGATTGCAAAATGATCCATCAGCACAAACATTTTCTGAACAATTACTAGATATTGGGAACGGTAAAATAGAACTACAACCAAATACGCAATGCATTAAACTGCCAGACAATTTCTGCACTGTTTTTCAGGAAAAAAATGAATTGATTCAGAGTGTTTTTCCGGATATACAGAATAATTACTTGAATCATAACTGGCTCAGTCATCGGGCGATTTTGGCAGCCAAAAATGATGATGTTGACGAAATTAACTTCCAGATACAACAGTTGTTACCAGGCGATCTGATGTCATTTAAATCAATCGATACTGTTGTTATTGAAAATGAAAGTGTAAATTTTCCAATTGAATTTTTAAATTCACTAGATATGCCTGGAATGCCACCTCATAATCTTCGATTAAAGATTGGTTCCCCTATTATTCTCCAACGTAATTTGAATCCACCTCAATTATGCAATGGTACGCGTTTGGTCATCAAAAACATCACCGAAAATATTCTTGAAGCAACCATTTTAACGGGGAACTTTAAAGGAGAAGTGGTCCTGCTGCTACGTATTCCAATGATACCGTCAGATTCTACCATACCCTTTAGAAGGCTACAGTTTTCAATTCGTTTAGCTTTTGCCATGTCTATAAATAAGTCTCAAGGCAAAACAATGTCCATTTGTGGTTTGGATTTGGAAAATCCATGTTTTTCTCAGGGGCAACTATATGTTGCATGTTCACGTGTAGGGAAACCGTCGAATCTATTTGTGTTAGCTAAAGGCAGGTTAAACAAAAATATTGTGCACCGATTAGTGCTAAATTAAATTGAAATTAAAAGTTTTTATAATTTAAAATAATAAATATTATTGTTAAATATTTAAGACTATCTGCCCTACCCACTTCATTCATTTAAGTGTCACATGTTCTTTACTTACAACTTTGTTACAAAATTGAATAAAAATAATAATAAATATACTCATTTGTTACAAAATTGAATAAAAATAATAATAAATTTTAAAATTAATTCTTTTGTATTGATTTTTGCTTAATATTAACTGTAAGAACATTTAAATCAATCGTGCTCAAAGTCCTTCCCGTTCAAATCCCAATCCAGTCGATTTTTATACAAGTTTTAACATTTCCGCTCTCAGATAACAATTTCATTTTACTAAGGGGTTACGGTAGTAGAAAATCTGTTATGGAGGTCGCCATATTTTTTTACAAATGGCATCTATGTAAAAAGCATATTGGTCCCCGTGACTGATGTCCTACTACCGTTCCTCTTAAATTGTTTACTACAATGTAATATAACAAAAATAATAGCCACAACAACGCGTGGCCGGGTCTGCTAGTGTGTATATATATATATATATATATATATATATATATATATATATATATATATATATATATATATATATATATATATAATTGGAATCTCGGAATCGGCTCCAACGATTTTCATGAAATTTACTATATAGGGGGTTTCGGAGACGATAAATCGATCTAGCTAGGAATCATTTTTATAAAATGTCATTTTATTCGTGTTTTATCGATAATTTTTTATAATGTAATGATATATTTGTTTAATATTTATAGTCATATAGTCATTGGGGTGGCTAAGTGTTAGCGTGCGAGGCTCTTATACAGAGATAATATTAATTTTTTTACATTTTAAACCCAACCCAACAAAGCAACACAATAAAGTGAATAATATTTTTCAAATAAGATTTTGTTATTATAATTGTATAATTTTTTATAATGTAATGATATATTTGTTTAATATTTAAAGTCATTGGAGTGGCCAAGTGTTAGCGTGCTGGACTCGTCTTCCGCCTCGACGTAATATAATTTCCAAAAAACACAATTTATAAAAAAAAAAAAAAATAATACCGAGCAAAGCTCGGTCATCCAGGTACTATTATTTAAAAGATAAAATCATTATTAACATTTAAAATTTTAATTCGAGACAGATAAAAAATCGTTTTTAATATCTTTAATATTATAACAAAGTCAATTTTATAGATTATACTTTGATTTTATAATTATAGTAAAGTGTGGAACTTGCAAACATTATTCTGATGCATATGCGTGCTGAATGATAAATATAACCACAATTTTGTATAACCAAATTTTTTATATTAAATTATTGCTATTAAAAAAGACTTGTTAACACTTTGAAAATAACTTTTAAACGATAATATTTTGAGAATTATCGTGGTATTTTTTTTAACAATAAATTTTACCTAAATTAAAAGGTAGAGTATTAACGATGCATTATAGTAAGGTGTAAGAAAAATCGTAATTACTAAAATTGTATATAGTTTGAATAAAGATTGCATAAAAATTATTCAAATTAGCTAATAAGATTACAAAACTTAATGTATGATTATGTTTATAATATCGTATAAATCAAACAATAAATAAATATATTATTTCTACAATAAAGCACCTTTTCATCAACAAGCAAAATAATTTTTAAATAATTTTAATAATATTAGCAAATTCATTATTTGATATTTATTTAAATGTTAATAATTTAAAATGTTTTCCAGTTGATAAATCCTAAATAATAATATTATATAAATAGAGATAATGCACATTTTATTCAAACATTATTCTTAATTCATGAACTTACCAATTCCCTTTTCAAAAATTTACTTCTCTCAAACTACTATTTGTTCTTATGAATGGAAAACCACGTAAAGATATTTCATATTACATACAAATCGGCGCCACGTAATGTCTTCGACTAGATTGTAGTCGAAATAAATATTTATTATTTATAATTGAATACAATAATTGATATCTTATGATTACGATTAATTTAAATTTTTATTCTATTCTTCCTAGGCAATAATCTAAAAAAGAACGAAAGCCAGGTACAAAAATTGTATAAATATTTTGTTTTCACTAATCCTAAATCAATTTTTTTTGTTTCTCGTCCCAACACACGTCGCAAAATTCTTTAATAAAATCTCTAAAATTATAATTACTTCCTAAGGACGCTTTTAATCATGATTTTTCTATATTAAGGCGTTAATCAGCAAGAATGAGCAAGAATGTTCTGATATTTTACGCTCACAAATAGCTGCTCTAAATGGTTTAGCTGGAATACACATTATCGAGCATCGATACAACGAAGCTGGTGAATGTTATCGAGATGTTTTACGACTTATCGAACAGCATAAAAATGAAGTTCACGTTGATACTTTACCTCATTTACATACGTTGTACAACTTAAATGAACTTTTGTCAAATCCAAGAGTTCATCTGCCACCTACGTTACGTGATGATCAATTATTGAATGTAGCGAAGAATTTGGAAGAAAAATATATTCATAAGCATGTTGTCGGTGCTAATGAATCAATGACGGATTATTTAAATTGTATTGATCGAGTTACTCAAGTGGAAAATAATTTTTCACAGCCAGTTTGTGGGTGGTTTACAGAATTGGTTGATTGGATTGATAGTGAAGATTGTTCGGATGATCTACTATCGAGAATTGAATCTAGTTTACAGGTATTTAATCATTATAATCTTAATTTTTGAATAATAGTTTACAATCTACATTTATAAATATTTTTATGTATTAGATAAGAAAAATCATCATCACTGCCAACTAGTCCCGATGCCCATAAGCTAATCATATCATTGATAAATATACTTCTAAAAATTTGCATAGGGCTTAATTATGATTAGTTTAACAATTTTTTCTTCTACGAAAATTCTAAAAGTGTGTTTTTTCTTTTCCCAACCCCGTAAAATGTCCCCTACGAACTGGTAATAAACGAGGAATACCCTTAAAAAAACAAATGCAAAAACCATTTTTTCCAACATATGATAAAACAGAAAATGCTAGAAAATATTGAAACCTCAAACAAAATTTTGGTATAGGTGTTCATAGAATCAGCTAATCATCTCATTTCCACATGTGTTAGTCTGCCCGTCATCAAAATAACTCAAAAACAAAACGATATAGACTGTTTAAATTTTCGTGACTTTTGACAATCTGTAATGTAATATTATACATTGTATTTTTTTCAATTTTTGTGTATAATTATCCGAATGTTATGACATTTATTATGCATAATCTTGATATGAAAACGGAGGAAATGTCAGAGTTTTTCCCGAAAAAAGTATAAAGTAAGTTATTTTTTGAGTTATTTATTCGCGAAAATTGAAAAAAATACAATGTATATTACATTACATATTGTCTTTATTAATAAAGCCTGTATAGCCCATGCGGAACGTACACAAAAATGTATGAGCATGATACATTAAATGGAGTATTACTGATTTTTGAATATGAATTTTGGACCATTACTGTGAGTCTAAATCCTGATTTGCAATACTCGGGATGGTGTGCTAATAAAATAGCGGCTGAAAAACTGTGATTTGATCGCCCCTTTTTTTGATTTTCGTCAATAACTCCTTAACAATAAGTTTGGAAAATCCTTGTTAAAAACTTTCTTAAAGTAATTTAAATTTACTATAAAATAAGATCAATGCCATTTTTCTAAGATTAATAGTTACAGATATATGGCTCTTAAAATAGGAGTGGTGGTTGAAAAATTGCGATTTTGTATCACTTTTTACGAATTTTCACTAATAACTGTTTAACCATTTGAGTTTGTTGTAGTTATTATTATTATTATTTTTTTTTTTAATTTAATTCAAATTTGCTATAAAATAAGAGATTTTAAAGTATTGGAATGGTTGCCTATATCTCTATAGTATAGCATATCTCTATAGTATAGCAATTTTAAATTGCTTTAAAAAAGTAACTAATTATTCAATGGCGCAAAACTCATAATAAAAAATCAGTAATATGGAGTAAAAGTTCAGTGTTCATTGCGACTGGGCTAGTATAGGTCTCATAAAAACACATACCTACCTACCTAAGTTCGTTCATGAACAAAATCGGGGCATTGGGTGCTATGCACCAATACTTTTAAACTATAAAAGATATTTTAGGTCCTTTAGCACTAAAGTAAGTTATATTAATTATTTTAACTTGTGAATTTGATTTCAAATTAACAATTTTATTATTTCGATTTAATAATTACAATTTTTAATTATCACTATTTAAAATCAACAATACTGTCAAAATTATGTTCGCACCAAGCATCAGAAAATAAACAATTTCCAAAAAAATATAAAATACTTTGGAACAGCCAATAGCGTCGACGACATCATTTATTTATTTTCTTACGGCTCCTACATAACTCCCCTCAATGATGTTGTCGAAGAAATGCACAGTTTTACAAATTTTCGGCCAAATCGAGTTTGATATACAGTAAGTGCTGTTCCTACCCTTGAACTAACGTGTTGTCTATACTTTTCAAACTAGGATCGTATTCTGAATTTAACAAGTAAGCAGGTTTCAATCTATCCCACGATATTGTTACTTTTCGACCTACCAACTGATTTTGACAAGTTTTTTCTCCACGGTTTACGACTTTGTGCGGCTGCTCGATTACGATATCCAGGGCGCCTCGATTTTTTTATGAATTTTGGCAAAATAAGACGAAACCGAAGAATACTAACTTTCTTATTATCGCCTATTTTTCGAGTTATCGAACTTTTTTTTCGAAAATATACCCCAAAATAGCCATATATTTTATATGTTTATTTCACAAAATAACCACAATTTAACACATTTCACAAGATTTAATTACTATTTGTTGTTAAATTAATAAAATTTAAGTCACTAACAACCAAAATTTCAATTTATTTAAACGAAATAAACACTTTTATTTGAATCAGTTTTTTTTTGCTTTTCAGCATTTTATCATATATATTTGACTGAAAAATAAAAACTAAGTAACATTATTTTGAAAAACTAAGTAACATTGTTTGCGCATTTAATCTCTTGAAATCACCGCAGACATTATTTTCCCATCTTCCTTATTAACAAAATGTAGAGGACTTGACGCTGGAATTCTAAATCTATATTTAGAGTAACTTCATCGTAAAGATTAATACGAGAGCCGTTAGTTTGATGGTATACAAACAAAATTATTGGGAAGTCTTTTTAATATTTCTCCGAAACTGATGCACGCGAGTATCCACTAAAAATGTACGTCCACTCCGCTTATCTTTGACGAAAAGGCGGTTATTATGGTTGAGGTATCGGTTAAAGCTAAAATGATAAAAACATAACCAATCCGGATATACTAATATTCTTTGTCTATTACCGTTGCTTCCACTAGATCTACCTGCTAATCTACTTCTATTTCTCGTCGGTGGTATTCTTTGTTGCTAAAGTTTGATTTCGGCTACTTCATTAGACAATCTCCAAATTTCTTTTTTTATCGACAATTTTCGAATTTCAACTTGGTTCTACTATCAGTAATTTTACATTTAATAAATACTGATTAAACTTTACCAAACTATAATTCGGAATCATTTTTCCCACAATATATAGAAATTGAATCAGAATCAGAAAATATCCGAAGTGAAAATTTGAAAATTTTATTTCCTATTCAATCCGATGGATTTACTATTCATTCCTATTCAATTTCTATAGGATTGAATAGGACTTTATTAACAGAGTTCAGCCATAAGCAAATTGTCTCACAAAATTAGATCATAAACGAATCATTCTAATTAAAAATATTCAATGCTTGTTTTGTCATTTCTTTATTGACGCTCTGCAAGTAAAAATACAAAATTTTCAATCATGCCTACAAACGGGAAAAATCGCAAACGAAAATTCCTTCTTAAATGTATTAAATTGTATAGATCTCTACCAGCTTTATGGAACATTTAATTAATGTTGGATTATAGCAAAATAATAAAAAAAATGAGCAATATGATTTGCTATTGAAGTATAATACATACTATCCAGATGCGGATAAGTTACAGTTGGTAAAGACATTTAATTCGTTGCACACTAATTTTAATGTACTATCTAATCGCAGAAAGATTTGAAAAACACTTGGTTCACTATTTTTAATTAAGTTGACAAGTTTTTATGGGTATAGTAGTATTTTTTTAAATTTTAACCATTCCTTCATCCACCTACGCTTCTTTATCCCTTTTTATTTGTTAAAACTAATACAACGGTAACACACCTCGCAGATATGTTAATTGCAAAGTTGACAGTTGGAATTAATCATTGTGCAATAATATTGTATCATGTGCAAAAATATTAAATCTAACTAATAATATTATTTTATAATATATTGTGCTTAAACATGTTTGGATTCGCCACTTTTTTAACTCAAATTTAACTATTACACTCATATAATTACAATAGATATTATTGCCTGTTTTCTAATTACAACGCACAATGCCACATTGAGCCGCATAATGTCGCATTGTACTGAGTGTTAATTGGAGCATGTTTTTAAGTCTACCGACAAAGTACATTAGACACATGGTCGACTTTCATACTGTTTAAAAATTGTTAATTATGACATATAAATAATATATTTTTAAGGAACCTATTGTTAATTTGTAAATAATAATCATAGAACAAATAAAATAAAAATTCCAATTAATGTCAATTGAAGGAAAAAAAACTTTAAATTTAATGTTTGGATATTGGTACCACTTGGAAACTCTCGAAAACATAGCTATTACGAGCGCCCGACTGGGCGAAATGGTCTTGCAGTTAGTACACGCAATGCGAGCAACTCTTTGAGTATTACATTAATTTCTTTGACACCACAGGTAAGGTTCCTTGTTAGAAAATTTGTTACCAACCTTGTCTTTAGATTTATCAATGGTCTTTTTGAAATATCAATAATAATGGGCTTTATGAAATATAAATATGTGCTGTGTAACTAGAAATTGAAAATTAACTTTTACTAAATAATTTTGTGTTTTTATTTCACAGGATTATTCCCAACAAACAGAGCTCGTTAATCAACTGAAAAGTTCTCGGGTTTTAACCTTAGAAATATATCGATGGTGGCAAAAGGTTGATAAAAGTATACGAAATTTACGTAATAGCTTTAAATCGTTGAAAGCATTATCATCCATAGAAACTGATACAAATATAGTATCTTTTTCAAATGATTGTGTAAGTGATGCAGTAGTTTGTCATTTACGACCTGTCAAACAAACAAAAGGATCTAGTACAAAGAAAAAATGTTTTATGTGTAAAATTGAAATGGAAATGTTGAATTATGAATGTTTATTATTTTTAATGAATACAAAAAAAAATAATACAAAACGAAAAAAATGTATTGACGAAGATGAAAATAAAATGGAAGGAACTTGGAAAGCAAGTGAACAGGAAATTGTATTAAAAAGTAAGTTTGCAATACAAATCAATGGCATAAATAATTTCAAAATTATTTGCAAAACAAACTTAAGAATTAAAAATTCTGCGAATTTAACTTTGTGTCGAAGGGGGTGTTGGATTCTTCGGATAAGTTTTTAAATACAAATGGTCATTTGAGAAAATATGTGTATACAGTGTGCCCTGGTTCAAATGTAACCACCATTTCATTTTGAAATAGAAAAAACGATGTAAATAATTGATAGGAAGAATTTTATCAGATAGTACAATAATAGACTCGGAGCTATAATTTCTTGGCCTGTTGTGTTCAAATTAATAGCTCATATAAATCGTTTATTTTTTTATGCCTCAAATGCCATAATACGAAGTTTCATAACAATTGTCGTACAAGGTGATTCCAAATTTTTGTTTAGTTTTGAGCATACCTTGATAGAAATAATACTTCTGCAAAAGTATATGAAAGTGTTTAAAAAACTTATAAACACTTTTAGAATTATTTGAAATACTTTAAAAGTGTTTATTTCTCTGTGAAACTTTGTGTATTTAAATGTATTTTACAGTCTGGTTTATGAGCATTTAAACAACGTGAAACACTTGGCAAAGTTTTACAAAAAAAAAAAAAAAAAAACATTTTTTTTTTAGTATCAAATTTATGATTTAATTGTAATAAACTATTGTATAATTACTAGATATACTAGATATACTAGATGGGCCGTGATTACATTAAATATTGGTAATCAAATTTTTAACATTCCTGTGAGGAGTGTTTATGTGGCCAACTAATTAGAGGTATAAATGAAAAATATAAACGTAATTATACATATTTATTTGGTAAATAAAATAGTAAAGTTGTTGTTTTAACAGAAAATTATTAAAGTCATTTTTATAACATATAGTCTGCGATAAAATGACATACACACAGGCAGCATTGTACTTATATTGTGAAATTTTGTTTGAAAATTATTTATTAATGAGTTATATTATCGAAAAAATAATAATATTATATATATTTCTAAATTATTCATGATTTTCTTAAAATAACACAGCAGCTTTCTATCGATTTTCGAATTAAAATAACATCGCTTTCTATTGATTTTCAAATATTTGGTAAACAGTTAATTTTTTTGGTAAACAGTCAAATATTTGGTAAACAGTTAACAGTTAATTTTTTTTTTATTCATAACATCTAAAAGCCTCGCTAAGAAAGCTATTCTGAAAAATATTCAAATACAAAAATATATAAAAATTTACAAAAAAAAAAAAAAATTTACTAAAGGCTTCTTTAGAATCTGTTTAAATATTAATCACTTTAAATAAAAATTATTTTGTTTGAGAAATCCATCTGTTTGAAAAAATATAGGTTTCATAGATAATTTTCCAACCTCATTAAAAGTAATTTTTCAGTAGAAACATTTATAAAAAAAATAAATCTCCATCTAACATAGCTTAAAAAACAATTTTTTTCAACTTATTCTAGGTGTCACTCAGCTAATGAAACCATTTGTTTAATGATGAACGTCGCACGTTACACAATTTTTTTGAGCCTGTTATTTTTTTATTTTTGTTGATTAATAACTAATTGGAAAATCTTATTTTATTTTTTAAAATTATTTAAAAAATTTTAATATTTAACATTCAAAACTATATAGAAAATTATACTATACGAATGAGCATAAATCTCATACATGGCAACATAAGTGAACATTTTATACGTCAGGAAACTGAATATTACTTATCGTTAATCGATAATTCTTTAATTAAGGTAGTTTGGTAGTCGCAATCCGAAATCAAATAAAAAACGTTTTTATATTTTTTTTTTACTAATAAATATACGAAGCATACTATAATAATTAATAAAAATTCACATAAGAATTTAAATGATATAATTTAGCACGGATTATAATTAAATAATTAAAATAATTGTAATAAATAAAATATTTTTGACTAGTACTCAACTGTCACTAGATAATACCAACTTTAAATGATTTTCAAAACATAACCCTGAACTGACAATTTTATTTTTTATATCGTGAATTCTTTATTTTATTTTTTTTTAATTTTAATATAAATAAATTAATTATTACGTTAGAAAATAAATTTAATATTATAAAAAATATTTTTTATATTTATTAATGTTCAATATCCTTTTGTTGTTATATACCATTAAAAACGCTAGTTACTATTTAAAATTGGTGCGCTTAATGGAGCCGCCATTATTCCCCTAGTTAATATGGAGGAGAGAGAGTTTCCGCTAAACGACAGAAACAGAAGCCACATGTCAATATTGAAAAATTAATTACATCAAAAGTACGTGGAAATTTTTTCAGTGTATATTTGGGATATAGTTCTATCAATTTAAAAGTTTTTTTTGTGGGGTCAACTTTGCCAATTTTCTACAAACCTTTCATTTCCGGTATTATTGAACAAGGACACTTATAAGAGCTCGTGTATTTTTGCTAAACTTTAATTAATTATATCTCTTAAACGGTGTGGTAAAAAAATCTGTTTTTTTTTTTCTATAATTTCCTTTAATTATAATCTTTCGAATAACCCAAAAAAAAAATATATTGGGTTAACTTTAAGTCATTTGGCTACCAAACTACCTTAAATATTTAGCATTTAAACTAAAGGAACTATATTATCGACAAGAAAATAAGAATAAATAAATTTATTTAAAAAAAATTCTTTATGTTTTAGATAAGTATGTATTTCACTATACTGTAAAAATAAATAGGTATATATACAAAGTATTTCAGAAGTAGGAGTAAATATTTAGTATAGGCATACAGCTGTTAGTATGTAACCCAAACAATTTAAAGCGAGGTCTATTGAGGACGTCCAAAATTAATTCCATTACTGAGTTCTACAATTCATTTTGGTTTCGAGTGTTGGTACAAATTTTAGAAGTCTTCGTCATCTTCTTTCGTGATACTTTCTTACTGTCTAAAAATATTATATGCCTAATTTTCAATTTTATTACAATTATTGAAGAAAAATGACTAAAATTGCTTTTCCAAAAATTTTAAATATTTTTTTTACTAATTTTCTTAATAAATTTGAATGAATTTGATTTATTGATCGATTTTGTGTAATTTTACATTAAGTTTTCCAAATCTCAAATACCTAATTTCAAATTTGATACAGATGTTTTAAAATACATTCCAAAGACAGTTTTTTAAAAAAGCTTCCATGTGCCGTTAAAATAAACTAATTTAATATATTTAGCTACACACATAATGCTGAACATACTAAGTATATAATAGTAAAAGAAAACCCTATAACGCTTCGCATCATTATCCAGTAGTATATGTCTAAACATGTGTGTTATATAGTTATTAAGAACATTGGGATAAAAATGTTTCCTTAAGGAAAATATAATACAAAATTATCATATTTTTATTTTTTAGGTGCATTATCTTTTGGGCGCAATAAACGAATTGTTGATTCTATAATTCATGAAGGTGAATTACATTTAGAATTGTGTGAGGAATTAAAAAAAGAATTTCGTCATATGCGTCGATTATGGACATATTATGGTGATTTAATCGCATCTCAAGATGAGATTAGTATGTGTAAAGAACGTTTACGCATACGTTTAGGCAGTGAGGAGTTACCAATATCGAGTACAAAGTTGGATCGAAAACATAATATTTCAAAATTATTAGATTACAATGTTGAAAATAAATTAGACCATATTAATGTTATTGAAATTGGATTGGTAATTTGGATTTAATATTAAATTTAATTTTATTTTATTTAGAGTTGGACACGTTATACTCGACATATATAAAATATATGAAGGTATATTAAATTTAGTCTAAAGTTTGTAAAAAATAATGAAGGCACAAACAAAATATCATATGGATGTTCATCGAATAATCCATTTCCGTATGTCTGCTTATCCGTCCGTTATCAATTTAACTAAAAAACGAAAAGAGATAGAAAGCTGAAACGCTGATGGCGTATAGCATTCAAAGAAAAAATAGATAGCATTTAAATATATACAGATAGAGCGAGATAGCATTTAAAGAAAAATGAGTTCATGAAACAGCAATGAACATAAGAACAACATTTGTTTGAAACATTTTTTCATAAACCATTTAGACAGAGCATATTAACAGGGGGCCGCAACCGTGCTTTTGTACCTTAACCTTCTGAGAATTATTGTTCATTTTAATATTATTCAACGTTAAATGTGATCACTTTAATTTTTCGTTAAAGGTGATGTTGAAAAATTAAAGTGATCACATTTAACGTTGAATAACATTAAAACGAACAATAATTCTCAGAAAATTCATTGAACCTTTGTTAACATAGATTAACCGGGTTCTAACTTTGTATAAATTTCTTAATAAAATTTATTTAGGAGGTATTACATTAAACAAATATCTTGATTGTTAATTTTTTGTTTATTTTGGAAAATTTTTTTTAAATTTCTAAACATGTTTCTTAAAAACAAAAACAATCAGATTTATAACTATACATAACTGAATCAAATTAAATTTGATGCATACAAAAATGTCTTCTTTAATATTTAGGAAACACCATTGGTTAAAAAACGTATTTTTTGTTTAAAAAATAGAGTAAAAAGGTTTATTCTCATTCTCCGTTGGTTTTTGATCTAACGACTTCAACAAAACATCATTATAAAAGGTTTTAAGGTACTTAAACAAAGATTCGATGAGTTTTTTTCGAATTATTGTTCGTATTTATCTTATTCAACATTAAATGGTACTACTGCAATTTTCTGTGAGAGATTATGCACATTTAATGAGTATATAGATGATTAAATAATTCGGTTAATATTGTTTCTACAAAAATGTAAATCAAATATTTCATATTATTTATGGTAGATGGCGATGACAAATAGGGATCTTGATTTACGACTTTAAATGACGCTTGATTGTTTGCACCTACTGGATTTTGAAGATTAGATGATATAAAGGAAAAGATTATATGATGTATACCTTTTTAGGGGTGGGGGGTTACGAGTTCAGTCTTTCAAAAATGTAAGAAAAACAGCAACCTGGGCATAAGCGTATCAGATATTAATAGGGTTTAACTTTCAGGTGTCTCCGAAAAATGAGGTATGTTAATCTGCTGGTTTTCATGGTAGAGATCGTCTTACGGAAGTGAACCTAAACAAAGATCCCATTTAAAAAACTAACAATTCGGTTGTGATGCAAACTCGTGGTATCTGTAGAAAAATGCAAAAAAGATTTTCATATAGAGGATTTAGCTTTATTTCTTCTAGCTTCTTGATCGTGCTGGTTCTTAATCTGACAATTGTTTTGAGGAATTTTCTTATTCTGACGATATAAAAATTTTTCCAGCGACGTTTTCTGTTTGCAATTTTGTGACCATCCACCCTCTTAACACTCGCTTAGAATTGTCATTATATTTTATCAGTTATACTTCCTTCTATTGTATTGTTTCAAAATCAAAAACTTCGAATGAACTCGAGATAAAAGTGTAATTTTTATTTGTTTACAAGTTTGTGACCCTCTCATCCCCCTAAGTCACACACAAATCGTCAGATATTTTTTTCGTTATCCTTATTGGCGTGTTTTCTTTGGTATTTGTGACCCACCTGGCCCCCCTGAGTTTCACCCAAATTTGCATATTATTTGTTCCGTTATTCATGTATTATTTCCTTCAAAATAAATTTAAAAAAAATTCGCGTGACCTTGTTTTGTTCCCTATTAAAAGAGAAAATTTGTAACCACACTCGATAATGTCCAGGTGGTGTGTCTTTTTTGTAAGTTTATGGCCCTCTCATTCTTTTGTGTCATGCTCAAATGTCAGATTAGTAAAATGTTCACTTTCAGCAAGTAATCAACCTACCATATATTACTATTCTGATTGGCTACCCTATATGCGCGTATCAATAGAGGGCTAAAATTTGGTGGAGATACTCAACAAGGGGAAAGATATCTCTCATGTCTTAATCTGACGCGCTAAATACAAAAATCGTCGGTTTTTCGGTAAAATGTAAGTTCATAAACGATAGTATTTCGAGTTACTGGTGGGGTATCGAAGAATGTTTGGAAGGAAGCTGATAAAATAGATATGTAAACATTTTAAATATACAACATAATCCAGAATGTTTGGCATCAATACATAAAATCATCATACACTATTCGCATTTACTTCTTACTACATAATACTTAAAACAGAACTCCAACTTCAAATACATTTAAAAGTCCGTATTGTGCAAAACAATAATGGAAAATTAACTGCTTAAACATTATTTAAGAATAGCTAAATAATTAGAACTAATTATTTGAGAATAGCTAAATAGAGACAAACAAAGTGCTTACATTCTAATCCTTCGCTAATTTGCTAATAAAGCCAATTTTTGTGCTATTTAAATTGAAATTTGAAATTCATTTTATGTTTTTAATTACTTTCAGATTGATGCTCATTTTGCTTCAATTAAAAGAGATAAATTAGTAGCTGAAGCGGATTTTACTAAAAAATTAGGTACACTTGCATATCTTAAAACATTACGAAAAGAACAAGATACCAAAAAAGCACCAGATCCATGCCCAATATGTACTAATCCACTTCAAAATAACGTAAGTTTTATTTTATGCTAACTTTTATTAAACTAGTTTGAATATTCAACACTTAAATTTTTAAGCAAAAACAATATTTAACCTGTTCATCCTCATTCTTAAAATTCAAAATGTCACTTTTATGAAATCCGATAGTAATTTTATTTATTTATATTTTTAGTGGAGTATTTTGCTATGCGGTCATTCATTTTGCTTAGAATGTATACATCATTTACTATCTACTTATTGCAGTGGCACAGATTTAACATGTTCGGTATGTCGACGTCAACAACCGATAGCAGATATATCTTATGTCAAAAAAGAGGGTGGTGAAACGTTAACAAATCCTGCTGAATTAACAATCAAAGGATCATTCTCTACAAAAATAGAAGCAATTACAAAATGTGTATTAGATTTATATAAAGAAGATAATCAAGTTAAAGTTCTGATATTTACAACTTGGATGACCGTTTTAGATGTCATTAATGATGCATTCACTAGAAATCGTATTAAGTTTTTACAATTAGTGACACCAAATCCAATTATTTTTGAAAAGTTTAAGGTATGTTTTTATTTAGTTTAGTCGAATTTAAGTATAGGATTTGTGGGCTAGCTGGCTTATGTTTTGAAACATATTTATAGTTAATATTTTGACATTTTATACAAATATAATTTAAATATTACGAGATTTTTAGAATCACCAGTAAAAAATTTTATTTTAGATCCAATATTATAGGTTGATTATGTCAGTGCGTTCAATTTGGCGCTCACAACGCTTTTTGCCGTTACCACTAGCTTGTAAGCGTGCCAATCACAGACCCAAGTGATCAGAGTTTGAACATTTTAAGCGTAGTTAAATTTTATTAAAAATGGCAGATTTATGTATGGTGTAGTGTAGAGTGGCAATGTTAAACTCGCTGAAAAAGTGTTAATGCGCAAGTCTTCTAAAACGCTAAGATATTCGATGGTATAAATATCCTGGCGCGGTTTTAAATTAACAACACATATGAAGAATAAACAAAGTGTTGAAATCTTATGTTTCCGCTATGATCGTGCGCTTTAAAGACTTTTCAATATATTTTTTATTTTCTAACTTTTTATTAATATTGTAACTTATAAACGTTTTCCAAATTTAGCAGTATATGATCTAACATACTGAAGCACCCTCCATTATGTAAAAATCGCGGCAAAATAACTCAAAAAATAATTACCCAAATGTTTCAAAAATTGGTATGCGCAATATTGACGGTGGGCTTATCGAACAGTTTTCCTCGAAAAAACATTTTTAAATATAAAATTGATTTTCACCTAAGAAATTTTTTTTATATAAAAAATCTTCGGCAAGCCCTCCGTTTTCATATCAATTTTGTGCACTCACAATACTCACTTGACATTAAATTTACGCCAAATAATTATTTTTAAAGATATTATTGAATAAAAAGAAATTAATTAAAATGTTGGTATTATTTTAATAATATTTATTTTTGTGTATCTTTTGAATAAAAATAATAATCGTTTGAATAATAACTAATAAAATATACGATGTATTTAAATTCTAAAAACTGGTGGCTATTTTTTGGCGATTTCATATTTAGAATTGGCTACTTGAACTCTTCAAAATGGCACCTTTTTTTTTATAACTATCTGACAAGCTTGGTTGGTGATAATAAATGTGAATCAGTAGTAATAAGTTCTATTTGGACGCATGGCTCCTTATAAGAGCAACCATTTTTATAACACTTTTGTTCAGGCATTTTTAACATGTGGTAGTGTCCAGACCAGTTTGTATGACCGTGGTTTTCATTTCAAGGCGGATATTTCATATTGAGATACATATTTTTTGTTTGTTTTAATGTTTTTGAGTATTATATAAATATAATTATTTAATACATATATTACAAAGAGATTGAAAATACGTTTTGAATTTTAGGATAAAAATGAAAAAATCACAGCTTTATTACTGTCAATTAGTCAAGGTGCTAAAGGTTTGAATTTAATTGAAGCCACTCATGTGTTTTTAGTAGAACCACTTATGAATCCGAGTGAAGAATTACAAGCAATTGGACGTGTTCATCGTATTGGACAAACTAAGTAATATTTTAAATTTTATCTTATGAACCAACAGGCCACGATAAAAAAAGGTACCTAGTACATTAAAGAAATTACTTTATTGCCGAAGATAGTATTTATTTAGTAAGATGACATGACAGGTTGTTACGAAATAATAATTTAAAATGGCAGGTGGTAGTTGAGTGATTAAACAATTAAATTAGTACAACTATACATTTTAATCATTTTACCAAACTTTTAACAGCTAACAAAATTAAACAAATATTTTTCTAAAAAACCATAGTTAAACGTGATTTAAATTTTCCTATTTCAAAATCTAAGGATTAAAATCTAACGACATATTTTACTACCCTATAAATATTATCTTTTCCAATAAAGTAATTCCTTTAACCGATCCGGTGTATTTTTTATGGTGGCCTCTTCGCCTATCATATGCAAAAAAGTGTTTTGGTATAAGAACAATACTCTTAGTTTGTTAAGTAGAGAATTGACAGAAAAAACCCTGCCTAGTCATCTGAAAGAAGTTTTACATATATTTTTCACAATTTAAAGGAAAATTTTTTAGTTTTCCACTTCCGATCGGGTACGATGTTTGTTAATGATGTTTCTTCAATATTAGAGGAATGAGTCCCAAATATTTTAATCAAGAAATGAATGTAAAATGTTAAATTTAAAGTAAACACTCTGTATAATTTAATCAATTCAGTACCCAAAATAATTATTATAAATGACTCACCTTTAAACTGCTTCACGTAAAATTTAGTTTGACTTTACTTGCGAAACCATTGGGAAAAGAATAGACAGAAAATAGAATTAGCACAATTTTTCACTTATGACTTTAAATATATTTATGGTCCAAATTTGTTTAATTAATAAATCAAAAATTGTGTATTAAAAGTATTCACATTCTAATAAACAAAATTATTATTATAAAAAAAAATTAGATAAATAAGTTTCAAATATACCAGCAACTATTTTCTCAGTGTCGTCAACATACAAAGTTTAGTTATTAGTTAGTTAATATATGAAATTGGCATTCTTTTATTGTCGATTAAAACGACAAAATTTGCCGTTTAAGGTAGTACTTCCACGATAGTCTAGCGGCAAAAGTATTTTCTTAATATCTACTTTTTACGTATGTATCTACATTTATACAGTACAAAGACTAATGGCTATGTTTTTATAACGTAGCTCATACACATACACTCACTTATTATAGTATATATATTATAATATATATATACTAATTACTATACACTTAGTATAGTATTTATATATAGAAATAATCTTTTAAATGTTTAATTATTTTATTTGTTCATGTAAACGGCGCGGAATTCATCCCAATTTTGTTAGTTATTCAGAACATATTCGTCTAACAAATATGTTTTTCATTAAGATTTTGAAAGTCCTTTAAGGAAATAAGTCTATTTACTACGCTTTTTCTATGCTATGTGTACAAAAAATTTCATTTTTGATCGCAATTATCTTATGATTGGGATAGTCAATCGTCTTCAAATTATCACAGTGTGTTGATTATGCGTTTAATGATTTATATTCCAAATTTTAAAGATTTCATAAATCCATCGTGTACTATATTAATATATGAAAAATAGAAAGGGTTTCGATCAATTCTCTTACCTATACTATTTTTTTTACATCAAAACAAACAATTTTTTATTTGGGATGCAATTCCTCAAAATTTTCTATCGGAAAGCTTTTATCACTAGGTAAATTATAATTATTTACGTGATTTCTTTTATGGTTTTAGGCCAACATTTGTACATCGATTTTTAATTAGAGAAACAATTGAAGAAAGTTTACATAATGATGTAGCAACAAATAGTTCCGACTGGGAGAAAAAGGATGTAACTTTAGCAAAATTAAGTGATTTATTTGATAATTGTGCAAGCGATAGTGATACTTCAAATCCATCTGTTGATTTAGTATCAGATGATGCATTTTTAGACCCTGCAACATAAAACAGTATTAATGGTGTTCGATCTCTTAAAGATTATTGTATGAAAAATAAGTTTTAAAAGATGCACCCATCTATGATTTGAATACTTAAAATAATGAATTACAAGTTCGTTAAGGTCAAATGATATTAAAATAATTTTCGAATATTAAATAAAAAAAAATTAGTATTTTAGAACCTAAATCGTCACTACAAGCGGATGCCAAATTTGGGTTTAATACATCTAACATTTAAAAAAAAAAAAATTAGTCGGAGAAATTTATTTTTATTCTAATTTTCATCCAATATTAAAACATTAATTATAGCAGATCCAGGATAAGATAATCAATTTTTGTTGAATATCTCGGAAATTATCGATTTTACGTCAATTTGAATTTGTTAATGAAATAAATCTGCAAAATACTCATAAAACCGATAATTTTAGAGATATTGGATTCAAAGCGAAATATTTAGTATATTATAAAAATTAAAATTTAACTAAGACATGATTTTATGGGATTTGTTTATTTCAAAAGATATTTTTGTAAAATTCAAATTTTTCAGTTTAAATTTTCCATGAAAAAATTTTATAATTTTTTCAATTTCAGGTTTTATATCAAACGCCCAATTTTGCAAATTATGAAAAACAGTGTATCGCTATTTTTATTTCCCAAATACTGACGTTCGATTTATTTCCGACATATATATGAATACTTGAGGGTATATTAAATTTAGTTTTAAATGTTTAACGTTAGAAATTATTGAAGCCAGGAACAATACATTGGTATACGTGTTTCACATCATTTAATTAAACCATTTTTGTCTATCAGCCTGTCCGAAGAAATAGCGAAAAAATTTCAAACACACAGAAGAAAAGTTCAAAAACAAAATTGTTCATAGCTTCAGATCAAATTCGGTTAATTAACACATGCAGTATTTAAACAACTAAAATTGTTAGTGGTTATCTTCACTTGTTTATTTCATAATTTACTGGCCTAGATTGTGTATCCTCTTGTAATTATGATTTAGGTTCATTCACACAAATTCCATAAATTAAAACTTGAATATTGTGAGGAGAGGGGGTTAATATTAGGAAAATGATAATGCCGATAAACGAGATAGATTATAAAAATAAACGCTTTTCATTTGTAACATTATATTTTTTATGATAAATTTTGTATGTTTTTTCCAAATAAATTTGATTTGTCTACGAAAAAATGTTATTTACGTTGACTTCTTTTTCATTAAAAGACCTGGGTTAATAAATTTTAGAAAAACAAAATCCATTATATCAAATTGTTAGCTGAACTTTGTAGAATGTATTGTTACCCGGTTATCCAACACAAAATTCAAAAAATTGAAAATCTCACATATCGCCTATCTCAATCGTTTGTGGCTTTCATTTTGTTAGCGACTAATTAGTTTAGGGGAAATTCGATGTTAATTGAGGCATACTGAACAGCCGTCATTTTTTAAAAATTAACTGTGACATATACTTCTGGATACTCTATCTATCGGAAATCGCTTATAACTTCCTTAAAATCTTTTGTGACAAGAAAATTGGAAAAAATAAATTTTTGTAGTCACACCTAGCGGTATAATCAGCTATTTTTTTAAAAGTTAAAACTGAAATATAACAACATTGTTTAAATTAAAAGTGACATAAACTTCTGGGTACTCGATCGTTCGAAAATAGATTGTGACTGCCAAAGATAATCACAAAATCGTTTGTGATAACGTAGTTTTCAAGAAAATTCAAAAAAATAAATGTTTAAAAATTATAAGCAAGTTTTAATGATTAAAAAAAAATATTAAATGAAAACTAGCCAAAGTTAAAAGTTTTCATTATTATTTTATAAAAATGGATTTTCACTAAATAAATAATACATTTATTAATTATGTAAAGACTGCTGTTTATACTGCTAGACGTCATTATACAAAAATGATTTTAAATTTTCTTGAAAACTTCATTGTCACTAAAAGATTTTGGGACTATATTTGGCATTCACAAACGATTTCCAATGTATTAAGATACCTAAGAAGTTTGTCACAGCTAATTTCAAACAAATTTTGACTGTTCAGGATGCTTAAATTAATCATCGTATTTCTCTTAAACTAATTAGCCGTAAACGAAATGAAATTTGTCACAAACGTACAAAAACGAATCATAAACGAATCATATGGGTAGAATCACTCAAAACATAGCTCATTAAATGCTCATAAAATTTGATCCTCAAGCGGTTTTACAAAAAATGAGAATACTGTTAGCTTTATATTAAGCTAGTCGTTTACTATTTCCAAATATAGTCAGAATCCCTGATAACATTACTCATTAATTAGTGCTAATTTAATGCCATAAAATAAATTTTGTTGCTTAGGTGGTTGCCAAAAAATGAGAATAATATTTCTCTGTCTATCTTCTCTATGTATTTTTCTCTATCTTAACTATGCATTTTTTTGAAAAACATTTCTAAACGCTATTTATTTACAAATGTATATTTAGCGGGAAATTTAAATTTGTATGTCATTACAAAACATCAGTTATTGGTAAACAAATGTTTTTATTATCATTTATAACCATAGTATCCAAATGACAAAAAAAATTAATTTGATTGTTAACAGACGCCAAGTAATGAAGAACATTTATTATTTTAAAATAAATAAAAATAATTATTCACCTATTATTATTTTTCATTTAATACACCATCAGTCCTTGATTTTGTATTATTATAAATTTAAGCAATAAAATGTAATATATATAATACCCGCAAAAATTTTTTATTTTTTTAAATAAAAAAGATTTAAAAAAATTATCTAAATGCTGCATTAGTAAAAATGTTGTAGTCTGTAAAAAATAGTAACCCGTATAAAATATAAAATTAAATCACGTATCGATATTTTATAAAAAAATTTGGTATATATTTTATAATTAAAGAAGTTTTAACATTTTCAAGGAAATTTCGCGGGCAAATTACTGAAGAAATACTTATTCAAATTTGTTATGCACAATCTTGAAATAATAATTATAAAATAGTTTAAAAAAACTAAAAAAACACGCTCTATCTTTATTACTCTCATGCAAAGTATCCGTTCATATGCGTTCTGCAGCCAACTTCAGAGAGTTACCTACAGACAAACAAACATACGAGTGAAGCTAATAAAAGCGTGTTAAAAATGTTGTAGTCTGTAAAAAATAGTAACCCGTATAAAATATAAAATTAAATCACGTATCGATATTTTATAAAAAAATTTGGTATATATTTTATAATTCAAGAAGTTTTAACATTTTCAAGGAAATTTCGCGGGCAAATTACTGAAGAAATACTTATTCAAATTTGTTATGCACAATCTTGAAATAATAATTATAAAATAGTTTAAAAAAACTAAAAAAACACGCTCTATCTTTATTACTCTCATGCAAAGTATCCGTTCATATGCGTTCTGCAGCCAACTTCAGAGAGTTACCTACAGACAAACAAACATACGAGTGAAGCTAATAAAAGCGTGTTAAAAACGAAGGGCATATGGAAGAGTTTTTTGCGGAAAAATATTTCTAAATATGAAATCAAATTTTGATTTTTATTTTAAAATTAATTTTTTTTGAATTTTACTTAAAAAATTTTTTTTTTGTGGAAAACTTTGACTTTGTTTTCATGCCAAATTGTGCATACCGAATTTCATTACATTTGGATATGTATTTTTTCAGTTATTTATCCGCGAAAATAGTGTATTTATTGACACAGGCTCTTAAGACTCAGCGCACATCAACAGATTTTTTGTTGTAACTCCTAGCTGATCAGAGTATTCTTATCAGAAAATCTTATCAAGTGCGCCTAGGATCAGAATTTCTTATAAGAATATCTTACGATGTTATTTGAAGTAGACCACCTGTTAGTCAAGAAAGTAACTAATAAATTTAAAATATTTGAAAGTTAATTGGTTCGGTTTACGTATTCGATGATATCCGATGAGATGCGCTTGCTTAAGATTTTTGCCTGATGTATGTTCACATTTTCGTATAAGAATTCCCTATGGGACCGTCCGATAGTGTGCATTGACCATCAGATTTCCTGATCAGAAAATCTTATGGTGCCCGCTGGCTCTAAATGAACATTTCAACCATAGTCACAAAATAATTTTATAATTATGTATACATGATACACCGACTTAACGTTAAATGTTATTTTTTCTTTATGTTCAATTTTTATTTCTATTCAATGTTAATTTTTACAATAAATTTTATTTTTTTTTACTGATACTGTTTTTTTGACGATAGATTACAGCCCAAAGAACTTTGTTAATTACTCTAAAATTAAGATAATAGCTATATAGATTAATAGATTATTTTCATATTTCTTTACTTAACTGTTCAGACGATAATAACTTTATATTATACTAATAAATAAAATTAATCAAATTTGAACAGAGACTATACTGCAAGTTATTGAAAATTCGACATATGAAATAAAAGAAAATCATTTAGATAGATATATTAGATAGATTAGATAGATTCATTCTAAAATAAATTAGCTTTATGAAAATGGTATTCATCCTATTTAAATCATATTAGAAAACTAAAAATTTAATTAACTTTGAAAAATTATCTAAAAAATTCATAATTTAATATTAAAATTAAATTATATAAATAAGTTTTCAAAGTTAATAAAAATTAAAAGTTTTTTAATATAATAGAGGACGATAATACCATTTTTGTACAAAATAAGCTCATATAAAGTTAGAACTATATTGGATAATAACGAGACGTATTTTCCCAGTCAAACTTATTTAGTTTGTTTGTACATTCATAGATGGCTTAATTCCATACTGCAATAATTTATATTTTGTTCTACTTCTGTTTTACCGATATATTCTGTTATCAGTTTCATTTTACCAATACCAAAGTACCACCATAGATTATATTGCTGAGTACCACTGGCTGATTGTAATAATGGAGTTGTCACGGTGGCGATTGAAAGGAAACAATTTTAGTTTTATAATAGACTTACAATTTTTTCAATATTTATTTATATTATTTGGATTATTTAATTTATCGGTGTGTTTGTTTGAGGATCAAATTGGAAAATTTGATTGGTGAGGATTTATTAACAATTCTGTTTTATTACCAACCTATCTTTTTTACACACATAATCCAAAATAAATATTACAATATAAATAAAAACTTTTTTATATTATTCAGGAAACAGAATTATGTTGGAAAATTAAAACTATCACAATTTGATACAGTTTCAACTGCGAAACGTATTATTGTTGTAACCGAAGAAAATGTAGTCGCTGCCTTGCATTTAAAAACAGGTACAAAAATAAATTTTATATTTTTAAATGGGTCAAATCAGCCGGTTATTATTTTCCAAATTTCGAATATCAAATTTTTGTTTGTAACATGACGACATTGAACTATTTATGATATTTTAGTTGTTCATCTTCATTATATATTAATATTAAAGACTCGAGGTAATCGCATAATAGAAAAATTAGACAAAATTGTAAATAGGAATTTGGTAGATAATTAAAATGAAAAAACGCTTTTCTTACCGTTAAAAAAAAGCCTTAACTGTAAAGAAAGTTTTCTTATCGTTCCAAAAATTTTAAGCTTTTATAGTAAAAGATAAAAGATGCAATTTTTCTATCCAAATTTGGTAAAATACTAAAAAATGGGTTGCCGAAGCCCAAAAATTAATTTTTGATTATCAAAACCAATTTTTATTTTATTTTAGCAAAATAAGATAGGCTTCCCATTAGATATAACCATTAATTAGAATCTAGTTATCAATTCTAGTTGAAAAATATCATTTTTTGTGTATTATTTATGCAATAAGAATGTTTATTTCAAAAAACATTTAAGATAAGTGCTTTCCGGATAATCTTGTGAAGTCATTTATACTGAACAAAAATAGTTGATTCTTCGAAAACTAATAATGGAAAATCGTATCTTAATTTGCTGTATGATAATCGATCAAAATTTAGTGGAGAAAAAAAATCCAAATCGGATAAAATTAATTTTTATAGCGAACAAAACAATTGCGGAGTTTCAGTGACGTCATTGAATTGAATAAATTATACCATACAGTAATTAGGATGAATGTTTATGGGTCAAATTGTCGACATCGCGTTTTTACTAAAAATACAAGTTTTGAGGTCTCTGAGCCTAAAAAATTATTTTTAGAAATTAGTCTACCTACCTATGGTCACGATAGCTTCAAAATCACCAAATTTCATATTTGTTTCGGATGTTCCAAGGACGAAAATAATAAGCATTTGATCAAAATCGACCTACCAGATTCGCACCATTTTATTCTAGTGCTTTTCATGTTTTATACTTTTTACCTCAAATGAATTCAACGATTTTCTTTTGAAATCTGCGTTCACTGCGTTGAAATCTGCGCCGCAGACAATCATAGAAATAACTAAAATGATTTAGTAAGAAACTTAACCATGCAATATTGCCTTTTAAATAATAACTTTTTTTTTTTTAATTTTAATGTAAACAATAATAAATAGAAATGTAGATAGATAAATAAAAAAATTTTATTGTATAAATCGAAAATACATAACAATGAATAAATAAATTACATAAATATATTCTAACAAATCAAATTTAATATTCTACAAAATATTTTAACAAATTATTTAAAAGTTTTTTCCAGAGTAACATAAAATATGAAAGTTTAATAAAATTTCTTAACATTTTTTGTATCCGATGCCACATTATTGAAATAAATAGATCTTCATTAGTTATCGTTTATAAATATTACAATTTTATAGTCCGTCTAATAACCAAAAAATACCTAAACAAAACTTATATTAATTATCGCCTTTTTATACAAGCTACTACTATTGGGAGGAAAAAATCTTAAATTTTTACCGACCAATATATTATTAAACTCGTTAAAGTAATTCACACTCGTCCTAGATAACTTTTCTACAATGTTCGCAGTCTTGGAAATTAAATTCTACATTCTTAAAAACAGTTTTTTGAAACACTTAACAAATGTTTTATGTTTGGGTGTTTTTGAATTACAAATTTAATAACATTATAAGCACGAATCATATTTAATAAAAATTATCTATTTATGTAGTTAAGCGTAATAGCGAATCTGTCTTGATGCCTGTCGTTGAAATTTCCGTGCTATCATATATGATCTCTTTTTCAGTGGCGACAATTTTGTTTTCCTTATTAAATTCAAATACATACTCCAGACCTTAAAAATACGAAATAAAAATTAATGTAGAGATCTCTAAACTTTTACCTAAAGTTTTGTCTTTATTCTCGTTATTTGGTAGTAGAATCGAAAATTAACTGGCAAATAAAAAAAATTAATTTTTTGAGAAAATAATTATGATACTCATAAATTACAGAGACAAATCGTAATGTCATTGATGTTCAAACTAAATTAACAAATTTTCAAGTGATTAAAATTTTATTTGGTTTGTTTATTTAAAAATTTTTAAGACTATAATGTGAGGCTATTAGCTATTATTAAAATAATCGAAACTTCAATTTGACAAAATGCATACCATTACCAGACAAAGGGGTTCTAGGGCGTGGAATTTCTTAAACATTCAAATTGGATCAAGAGCAATCGGTTCTTCCAAACTGCTAGACTCCTGAATCAATTGACTCGACCTAAGAATAGCATGTAACCTACTAAAGCATTTTTTATTTTGTTTTATGCAAAAAAGTTTTGAAAACTATATAAAAAACTAAGGAGAAAGCGTCTGAAAGATGTATAATAAAATAGTTATGTTGTATTAATCAACTATCAAAGCTTATAGAAACATGTTGATAACGTATAAAAATTGCGCTATTACCTGATTTACTACACGAATATTAAAGTTTTGATTTATGAGGTTATCTACTTAATTATTCGATTTCAAACATTATTTCACTATTTAGAATATTATAAACACAGTTATTTTAGTATTATAATTGGTACTAAATTATATGCATACAAGAAGTTCATTGATGTATGCAAATTATTTCCAAGACGTACACAAAATTTATCGAAAACTAAGCTTTATTCAAAAAGCGAATTAAGATCAAGTATACTGCCGTTTTTTTTTTACCCAAACGTAAAATTTGCTAATAGAGTAATAAAATAAAGATATACGTGGTAGAGCGCTTTTTAAAGATTGGTTTTATTATAAGATGTGATTACTTTATATAGGTAAATAGTAAAAGTGCAAGAATTCCGTCATGATGCAGTCACAGTCGTATATAAGTTTAGATTTATATTTTAAAAGCTTTTATCTACAATAAGTTTAGATTCGTACGTAACGTTTTCAAATACATAAAAGCCTTTATCATCATTTAAAATATAAACAAAACATGTTAAGAAATAATTGAGTTAATTTTTTAGATACTCGGCATATGATTAGGGATTTTTGTTAAAAACGCACTTTTTTGTTTTTGAATCTTCTATTATGGTTTTTAAGTTCAGTCATTGGGTCTAATGTACCGATTTGGCTCATTAATGTACTAAAATTCACTTTTAAGATATACGCCATCAAAGTTCGTTTTTAAATTATCTTGTTGACGAACGGACAAACGGAAATCGGATAATATTAAATACTTTGACATATTCTATATGTCGAGATTAAAAATGATTTAATATTAGCCCATTTGCGTTTGTCCCTTCGTCAACAAGATAATTTAAAAACGAACTTTGGTGGCGTATATCTTAAAAGTGCCTAAGTGGGTGAAATTCAACCAAAAATATTTAGCTACCTACATAATAGTGTATTTATTTGAATTCACTTATAACATATTTGAATTCACGTTTGTTTTGTTATATTTTTTTACAGAAAAAAATTCCTATATACGTTTTTCGAATTTTCATACAAAATGGCCACAGAAGTCGATATAAAAATTCAAGTTTTTAGGAAAACTTTTAGAATATTTGAAGAATTTAAGTTGTTACAATAAAAACTGACTGGCGAAGTTATGATAAAAATAAAATGTATACTCTACCACTTCCTCAAAAAAACTATTGGCTTTGTCTATATTGAAAATTGAAGTTTTTTTTGGCAAAAACATTTCAAAATATTGCATAGAATTTCAAGTACTTGTGCAAACTTGAACTACCTCGAACCTTTATTTTTTATGATTATTCATGATCACTCGAAACGCATTTACTTTTCGAAAAAAATTTATTGGATATTTTTTGCTTTATTGGTTATTTTTAATGTTACAATCTTCATTTCTTCAGATGGGATTATACCCACACCGCGAGATAGTAAGGAAGAAGGCAGCACACAAAATAAATGGTTTAACATTTTAGTGTTTAACGTATACAATATAATTCAGAAGGTTTCATTTCAATACATTCACTATAATAGAATTAATTTTCTATATTATAAGCTCTAAGGGAACTACATTATATGCTAAAAGAACAAGATTGTGAACTAAAATAATGTGCTAGAAGGTGAAATATTTTTTTTTTTAGGGCAAATAATTTGGCGACAAGTATTAGAAAGTTCAAATCGAAGTCAAATTGATTTTTTGCACGTAGATAGTGAAGTTGTTACAATATCTGCATTCTCATTATCCGGTCCGTATTTGGTACGAGGATGGGAACCAATTTCTGGTGGTTTGTTATGGGAATGGTCTTTTACATTAGTGAAAAGTACTGATGTAAAACAAGTCGATTGGATAATTTCACATGGACGTCTTTATCAAATTGTTGCAAAAACAACGGGTCAGGATTCATATTTAGAAGTAACATCGTTTAACTTACGAACTGGACAGAATCGTGGTAGCTCTGCTCGTATACAAGCACCATGGATCTTAAATTCATCAAAGTAAGCATTTCAAATTAATATTAAAATTAATACTTTAGTTTGATTTTCAATCCCCCAAATTTCAAAACATTAGGATAAATATTTTTGAGTTATTTGGACGTTAAAATTGAAAGAAACACAATCAATATTACATGTAATTTAAGTCAACAGCTTGTTAGAAGCACACTTTTTTATGTCAATAACAGCTGTGGATAATCGCTCTTAAATTAATTACGCTCTTTAATTAGTTAATTAAAACAGGCATAAAAAATCAATTTTGATTCATAACCTATAAAATAACTAGCCATAAAATTGTAGATAACTGTGTTTTGACATTCTAACAATTGCTACTACTAAAGTCACATAAACCGAGACACAAAATATCATGTGTCGAAGATAACTTTTGAGTTATTTATTTGTTCACGAAAATTGAAAGATTTTACGTAAAAGAGTATGCTTATAACAGCTGTTGATAACCCCTTTTAAAAGAAAAATCTTAATATAATAATTGCTTTACACTGCTAAATAAAATTGCTGTTAATAGGTAATTCAAAACACTTGTACGGACTGCCTATTGATGTCATTTAGCAAATTTTTTTAAATCTGCTGAGGAAAAGGCTAATTTAAATAACTGTTAAGAAACTTCTTAGTAATTAGTTTTAGTTAAGATTATGGAAATACTTTTTTAACGCTTGTTCGTCGAGTTTGTATATTAATTGATTGGTTATTTATTTTCAGCTGCATTTTATCCAATCAATACTACACTTGTTTGAATTCTCAAAAACTTGTATCTGTGGATGTTGTATCGGAATCCAATATGGTATACACATTCCCACTGGTGGATGCATTCGTAAATACCGAACATATAGAACTAATCCCAGTAAATGGTCCATTACCAATAGTTATATTAAAACAAGGACCATTACATAAATTTGTTAAAATCACCGAACATCGTATTCAAGTGTTAGGTGATGAAGTTCATAGACATCAAAATTTCATAGTTATACCATACGGTGATGATTATTGTTTGTTACAAGCGGATATACGAACACCAGGATTATTAGAAATTAGTGGAACTGTATTGAGTGATTCCACACCAATTGATGAATTAAGCAGTAAAATTGCATCTCCAAAAACGCAAGGGGTGCCAAAATTATCTTCAGCATTTTGTAGTATACGCAAGGACAAAGGAGTTGTGTGTAGATTTTTCTTAAGTACAGAAGATGAAGCTATGGTTTTGTTACAAAACGGAGGTAAGATCCTTTAATTTAAACGCCTGTCCGTTTTTAACGCACATTTGGGCAGGATATCTATCAGAGAATTTTGATTTTGCTGAAAAAATCATTGAATAGTCAGGAAAATTTTCAAATTTTGCAAATAATAAGAGATTTAAAAATAATTTTTGTAATAATTACCGATGAACATGCACTGTATATACATATTTATTTATTTGGTCACTTTTTGGCATCTCCAGCAGCACTCCTTCACTTAAATGAGCTGACATTCGGTCTGTAGGGTTCTTTACCAAGTAGAACATTATTATTGATTTTTGTTATTTTTTATTATTCAATGTTTCGATGATTTTAAAGCTTTCCGAATCTATACAGTTTGTACCTCCAAATTCAGATAGAGATTAAGTTTCAAGGAACTTTTGTTTGGAATATTGTTTCTTGAATTACTTAGATTCGCCCCACAATTTCAACTCAAATTTAGCTAGCGAAGACATAATTACAATGCATATTATTGTATTTTTAAATCCATATTTAGAGTATTATCATTGAACATATGGTTATGTTAATTATCTAAACAATTAATTTTGTTATTTTCACTTGTTTTAATTATGTTTATATATATATATATATATATATATATATATATATATATATATATATATATATATATATATATATATATATATATATATATATATATATATATATATATATATATATATATATATATATATATATATATATATATATATATAAATTTTACAAAAGCAGAAAAGTAGTTAAGACATTGCACCCCAATAGATAAACGTCTTCTATCGTATTTTATCGAAACATAATAAGAATAAAAAATATTTAAGTTGTAAAATATGACAGTTGCACATAAAATGAAAACAACTCGCTTGAATTCGTAGTAATAATAATATTTAACTTGTCTGTATGTGAATTAAGAACAGTTTTCTTTTAAAATTATTATTTATGTAATAATAAAAATTTTTTTTAAGAGAATAGCCAAATATTGCGATAAGCTTTAATATCATTTGGAAAAAAAAGCTTCCTATCTGAAATATAGACAAAATTTAGTCAAAAAATTTTTTTAAATTAATTTAGCCCAGAAAACAAAGTTTCCAGCCAAACGTCAAAATTTCCGTCAAATATATATATAACTGTATAGACTGGATGTTTATAGTATATTATGAATGCTAATTAAAAATAGACAAACAATGAAATTCAATCATACGTCGAGTGTAATTCTATGTATAATTAAACAATTCTAAACAAATAACTCTGTTAGTTGTAATCTTCGCTTGTTTTTAATTAGCACTTATATTTAATGCTAATAACTTTTAGAAAACTAAATAGCGCTGAAAACTTTGCATATAAAATTATCAGCATATAGAAAAGCCATACGCGCATATGAAATTTTAAAAGAGGTTTCCAAATTCTTGCGTTAACGTTGTTGTATTAGTTCTTAAGATTTTAAATTTCGTTTTTCGAATCATATTGCTGATTGCATTTGGATCAAAGACGTTAAATTTATACCTAAATCATCATATCTGTATTGATGGCGGAATAAAATAATATTCCAGAAAGTTTATTCAAACAAATTAAAACAATCTCAAAATAAGTTAAAATGAACAATTGATAATAACATCTCAGCTGCCGACAATGTTTTGTACATTTATGCCATCAAAAGTTTCGGAACCGAAAAAAATTTTTCTCTTGTAAACAGAACAAAACAGCGGTTTATTGAAAGTTTAAATCCGATTTATAGAACAAAATTTTGTTTTCAGCTGAAACGGGTTAGCTTAAGGGATGATTAATGGCCATCTTCTTATTGTGGAAAAAAATTGCCATCTGTTTTTTTATTCGACCATTTTTGAGAAATTAATTTTATAAATCGTTAAAAAATGAGATTAATAAATTAATTTGTCAAAAATGAATTCTCTAATCCTACTGTTTTTTCGACTGGTAAAAAAATTTCGCTTTGTAAATTGGATTTAAACTGTCAATAAACTAATGTTTTTTGTTCGGTTTACAAGACCCCTCCATATCACGAATCCGGCACATTTGGGGGCATAAGTTTAAATGTACTAAAGACATAGAATATGTGGGCTACTAGTTCATTGAATAACTTGTAGACAAAATGCAGTCCCCTCGAAAGGGATTTTTTTGAGAACTAAATAGTGCAATAAAATATTAACGACAAAACAGAGATAATTTTAATAATAATTGTTATCTGTCGAATACATATTTGATTATTTCAACGAAATTAAAAAAGCTTATAAAATAATACTTAATTTTTTCATTTCTTTTGTTCATTTTTTAATTTATTTTTCATATATTATTCCCATTTTCTTTATAAATTAATAAAAATAAATTTTTTGTATATAAAATCAATAAATGAAACATTTATATTTCTTCATAAAAGTCTGTATCAAAGAGGTTATTTTATATGTATTGTAAGACAACACCATCTATTATTTATGTAAAATACTAAAAAATATTTTTAAATTAGATTTGATTCTTTATTTTATTTTTTTTTTTTTTTTTTTAATTTCTGGCTTTAGCTTACTTTCAGCTATATAGCCATTAACCAAAGGGGATTATTATTATTATTATTATTTATACAACAACAGTACACAGTACTGCTAGATAGTCACCCATCCAAATACAGATTGTGACTGCTGTAGCTGAACTTTATAGATTGGTCTAAGCCTGTCATTACGTTACGTCAGTCCGGGGTCGATTTGACTCTTAAGTATAGGTGTAAAAATGGTAAAAATAGTATACTATGATCGCAAAAATATTGTTAACATGCATAATACATTGCGAGTATAGGAAAAATAACAATGACTACTAATCTGTATCTCATATCGGTGGATGCCAAATATACGCATTGCTCTAAATGTATATCGTTTGATTGATAGCTTAGTATTTCTGTAACCATAAAAACGAAAGAAAACAATTTGATGCACGGTACCCGTTATGTATACTTGTTTAGTTCCATTGGACTATCAAGGTCTTCGTTATAACAAATTTTCATTTTTGTTCTCTCTCACTTAAAAAGCCACATAAAGCAATAACGAAAAAGAAATGTGGCTTATATTTAACTCTGTATAAGATTGGGGTCCCGCCGTGAGTCAAGTGCATTAGTATTTATATCATAAAATTTAAAAATTAAAAAGTTCTAATATAAAAAACAAATGAAGGGGATCTGCTTGAAATTTAAAAAATTACTTATCAGTTTACTAAATTGTCAAATTACAAGTGTGAAATATTTTTGTGCAAGGTATTTGGTTACTAAACTAATTTCTACTTTTATTTATTTATTAATTTATAATATTAATTATTTACCATGTTTCCAGCCATGAATTTTGTTTGTTTTAGGTAAAATAATTTGGACTCGTGAAGAATCCTTGGCGAATATCCTCTCCGTGGATCTGTTAGATTTACCTGTAACAGATTTAGATGCATCTATTGAAAAGGAATTCGATATTAAAGCAAATAGTAAGTAATTTTTGAATTAATACATTTGTGTACAATGATCCAAACGGATTTTGAAAAACTATACATGTAATTTCTACTTTTATAGCAAATAGTTTAGGATTTTCAAGTAAGTTAATACGGTTTGTGAAATTTAGTGATATGCAAAATTTGAGAAATAATTTGTTTTATCGATTTAAGTTTCATTTTTCTTTGTAAATAATGTTTCATTTTTTTTTTATTCTTTTGGTATGAGTGTTGTTTTACTTTTAAAATCGTGAAACAACTTCATACATGTCCATTGGTATTTAAATAAATTTAATACTGGTATAAATAAATTTGATAATACCTTGAATACAAAATAAAAGTAATTTAGTTTCATGATATGTTTACAAATGTCTATATATAGAATTTCTACTCAAGAAATGCATATTTTTTTTATTTTAGTAAAACTTACCTTAGAAATTAAAGTTAATAAAGTTAATAAAACAATATTGCCATGTAGCCAATATACACAAACCTATATATTTATAATTAAAATAAAAATATCAAAACTAATAATAGACAATCAAAAATATAAACCCTATATCTGAATTTGGAACACGTAGTGACATCTGGCAGAATAATTTTACTATACAAAACATAAACAATTTATAAATAAAATATTTTCTCAAATTTTTCGCATAAATTACTCAGAAATACTTATTCAATTAATGATATTTGGTATACAGAATGATATGAAAGCAGAGGACGATACGAATAATTTTTTTCGAAAGGTAAAAATTTATCTAAATATAAAATCAAATTTTTACTTTTAAAATTTTTTCTTTGTTTAAAAACTCTGTCAAGATTTTTCATTCCAATTTTATAACATTGGAATAAGTATTTTTTGAGTATTTTATGCGCAAAAATTGTGTTTATATTATAGAGACCTCTATCAAAGAGAGACCGGTCCAAAACGATAAATATTTCATGCATTATAAATGTTATTTTAGCTACAATATCCAGCTTTTATAGTTTAAGTTACGATACAGATTAAGAAATAGTGGTCAGTTATCATTTTGTAATACCTGAAATTCCGCAATGCTAGTCTCTTATACTTACCATTCACGGTGTAAAGGGGAAGGAAGATTCACTAAGCACAACACTTCTATTATTACCCTATTTCAAAACTAATTGTGAAAAATCAAATTTTCAAAATGCCATAAACTTTGATTTTTATAAATATATAATTTTGTAGAAAATTTGTTCCAAACATTTCTTTCTTTTGTTTTTACAAATTGGATAGAAATAACTAGAGGTATTAAAAAAAAGCTAAAAAATACGCCTGCCATTTAGAAAAATGACGCCCTAACAGAAAACTCCATGCCGAATTTTGTCGAAATATTTTTTCCAAGTCTATAATTTTGCATTATATGCATAATGGTAATTTTATGTATCGACACACTCACACTATAAATGTTAATAAATTTTCTAGCAAACATTATTGACATGCTACAAAGACGTTTGACAAGTCAAATTAGTCAATTACGGTCATTACTATTGACGGTATTTGGAATTACCCCAACACAATCCAAAAATCAAGCTGCTGGTCTGGTGCGAGATGTTTTTGGTTTACATAAAATGATTGTTGTAGCAACACGTATCGGAAAAGTAAGTTAATTAGTTTACTTATTTAATTTTAAATTCTTAATCTATTTGCAAGCGAACGATGTATTATGCTTTAGATTTCGAATAATTAGCATAGATAGGCTTATAAATAGATAAGGTTGGAAAATTTATAATATTTGTTGATTTCACACAGCCAAAAATTTGCATGGTAAGATCAAAGAACGTGTGACAATCTTAAAAATTTTATAATTTTTAATCGCTATTTTATTTATTTTTTTTTATTTTATTAAATTCTCTTTTCGGGATGATATATATCAAGCTATTTTTCGTGATTTCCCTTGTTTAAACGCCCAACTTTTTTTATCTATGAAAATTTTTTTAAATGTCAAAATTATTTCGCCGTTTAAAAGTAATCAGATGAAAATCGAGGAAAAATACTCATCCTAAATATTTAATATAATAAGTAAATTTAGAAGTAACTTGCAAAAATTTAAAAAAATGTACAGACATAAAACAACGACGGTATAAGGCAAGACTTTGAGCTCTTTAGTGATATTTAACTTGTGTGTTTTGAGTTATATTTTTTTGATGGATTTTAACAATACAATCTTATTAGTCCCCGTGGTCAGACACATTTCATATCCTTTATCATTACTTATCTAAAAAATTCTATACGGCTTAATAATGGTAAGTATAACAAATCCTTTAAAAAAATTCCGAAAAATGGACCTTTTATACGGAGCTCGCCAAAAAATGTATGGTTGGCGGACATTTGTGTTTTTGTTATTGCAGTTGGAAAAACATTCAATAATAATTGCAAAAACCATTGTGACCGTTACATGATAAAAATCAGATCTCCGTTGTCCACACGGAGCAACTTTCAACAATTCGGTCAGCTATTTCATTTTGTCATATGTTATCAATAATTTTTGCAGCTGTTACAGAATGATCTTTATGTAACAATACTACTAAAATGTTTAGATGGGTTTTTGTAAATGACATTATAATCTTATAAATAAACTATGCTTATATGTATTACAATCTCTCCCTATTCACTATTGCAATTTACATTAAAAAATCGAATTAAACAAAAATCGAATGCAGATTATGCATTTAATATTTTTTCATGTAATAAATGAGGAATATACCTATTAAATTTAGTCTTAACGTTGTAAAGCTTAAGAAGAATCCTGATGAATATTATTTTTCAAATTAAAAAAAATGAATTACAACTTAAGTAACAAAAATAAGAAACAGTAACTATTAACGACAAATATTATTTTTACAAATTAAAAAAAAAAAAACAGAAATACGACCTAAGTAATGAAAATAAGAAACACTAACAACCTTTTAACGACAAATATTATTTTTACAAATTAAATACTTTATAAATGTGTAACTTCAACGATATTTGCGGCACCAAAACATGTTACCGATTGTATAATTTTTTCCTACTTACTTGACACTTATCGTTGTATTTTGATCAATTTACACAATATCTTTATAAATTATAGCCTATGTGTTATTCTAATGTATAAGCTAAATTATTGTAAAGTTTCATTAAAATCCATTCTGTAATTTTTGCGTAAAAGAGGAACAAGTTATATGATGATTTCTGCATGCGAGAGTATCCAATAATAGATTCATAACATTATCTAACAACTGTAATGTTCAACTGACCTCTTCAAATAATTATCTTACAATTTAAAGAAAAAATGTGATGCTCGTCAACTTTGAAATCTCGCCAAATTTAAATTAAATGTTTCACTGATCTCTCACAGTTTTGCTACTTGCCGAAACACAATCATTCACGGAAAGTAGCTTATTGATGTTTGAAAAAGGCTGACTGTCCATTCATAATTCAGATTCAAAAAATATTTTGTGCATTATGGAAAAGTGGTTTTGTGTAAAACATTGTGTGAGATAAGGAGACTTAAGTATTTTTAGTAGACAAAGAAAATTATACAAAGTGACGCAACAATTTTTCAATCTACTCGCTATCTACTAGCTATTAATAAACATAAAATAATTTTTTTTAAACCATCAAACTTATAAACGATATTTATCGTGTTTTATAGGTTTTTGGAATAGATAATAAAAATGGTGAAATAATTTGGCAACAACGTTTGGATAATATTAACCCATTCACGCTAGGCGATAAACAAAATTATCCATTATTTGTTCAGCGTACAACAAGACATTTTCCATATCCAGCACAATGTTCATTATTTGCCAAAGATCAAGTAAGTTATGGAACACAAGATTATTGTAAAAACTGACTTTCTTAAAAAAGAAAAAATCAATAAAGTTAATCGATTAATAATATTTTTTTTGTTTAGCAAACAAATGAAGGTGTTATCTTCACATTTAATCCAATAACAGGATTACCAATAAATGGTACTGGTCCAATACGTTTAGGTTACCGTTTAAAACAACTAATGTTATTACCAGAAGGTGATAATGAAGCGTTAAGAGGTATTTTATTATTGGATGAAAGTAATAATGTTCATGTAACACCCGAATCGGCCATTCCAGTTGTTCGAAAAATATTAAAACAAACTTATCTGTTTAGTGCTGATTATTCTACAGGATTAGTTTCAGGATATTCTATAGCATTTAATTCTTTGAATGTAAGTTTTATTTATATTTTTTAATCTTATGAAAGTACTTTTCTCAATCCTGAACACGAATATTGCGTTTTATCCATAGAATTTTTGTCGAATCTGTCTCAAACCGGTGTTAAACACATGTAAAATATAGTATGAAAGCAGATAAAATAATAAGAGACCTTTTGGTCCTCTATACTATCTTTTAGAACACTCGCATCACTTAAAGGCCAGGATGCCTCCTGGCTCAAGGTACAGTGAAAGAACTAACAAAGACCTGGGGACGCTATAGGATCTTATCGAGCCCAGTGGCCACGCCGGAACTGTTTCCATAATGGATGGATCCAGAGTTTCAGACCCGAAAATTCTATGACTAACATCTTGAACATTTTTACAAGTGCCAATGACGTGAATAGTGGTTTCATCGTCCTCCAGACACGACCTACAAGTAGGATCGTCTCATATTTCCAAATTATGAAGGTAGTAGTTCAACCGACAGTACCATGCCAGAAGTTCTATATCCTTCTTAACTGTACCTTGGTCAGTTTCAACCCGGAACAGTTAAATGGTTGTGGTAAAACACAACTTAGCCTGTCGCATGCCACCCGTAAAATCCCATTAATCAAGGTGCGCAAGTCGAAGGCCGCCCTTAATATAAAATATCACATAGCATCTTGCAATAGGAATAACAGATTCAGGCGAGAGGGGTAGTACGAAAACATGATGGATGTGAATACTTTTTATAATATGAAATTAATATCTAGATAATATTGTAAAGTGTTGAGATCAAGTCATGAAATAGCTCTCATAATTTCATTAAAAATTTGAATGCATAGTGGTCTATGAGCCACCAACCCTTTCTAATTTGATGCATCAATATTACAAATTGACACAGACTCTAATGTAAACTTCTTCGTTACATATAGACAAAACTAGCAAAATATTTCGACAGATATTCCAGTTGTTGATTAAGCAATGACTAAACTGTAGAATCTTTAATCATAAGTTTAGACAACAGTTACCGATTAACAGTTTTTGAAACTCATACACGCGAGGAAATCTTTCTCCAATTTATCCTTCATTTGTCGGAAATAAAGATTATTGATTTTTTTGTTTAGGAATTAAAAGCAACGCAAACATGGAAATTAAAACTAAGTGGGCGTGGTCAACAAATAATTGATGTTGTAGCTAAGAATCCATTGGAAAGAGTCCATTCACAAGGTCGGGTTTTAGCTGATCGCGCTGTTTTATTTAAATATATTAATCCAAATTTAGTAGCGATTGTAACACAAGCTATGGATCCAGTTTATAGACGTGAGTATTCTATTTAAAAACTTTTCAAGATTAAATGTCATCCAAGTGTGATCAATGGAAAAAATAGCATAGGGAAATATAGAATATGAAATGATATTTTTACGTTTTAAGTCAAACTAAAAATAAATTGTGAGAAGCAGAGACTCATTAAATGCATTTTATTACAAACCACTCTGTGCTTTCTAACTCAATTTGGATGTGCTGTGTAGGTAGCTGCGAAAATCTATAAAATCCACAAAAAACATGATATTTTGTGCGAAAAAAGATAAAGGGGACTGAGAGGTTCACTTCAACAAAATGTACTTCCTTAGTACTTACCTTGCCTACACACAACTTTACTGACTCAATGTGGAGAGGTTCTGAAAGTACACAATCCTTAAAATATCGCTAAAATGTTAAAAATTTTCATTCATAAAAAGAGAAGGGGCTGCGAGTCATCCATAAAAGATATCTTTTTACACTAGCATAATCTACATACAAATTTTCAATCCTCTAGTTCAATTTGTAGAATCTGTACAGATTCTCAAAGCTGGGAAATATTTCATTCGAAAAGAGAGAAGGGGTTAGAAGGCTAACGCCCCTCAAAAGACACCTCTTTGACACAAACTTAATCCACATACAAATTTTCAATTCTGTAGCTCAATTTGAAGCAAATCTACTAAGTCATATTTCATTTGTAACAAGAGAAGAAAAGCATATTATACTAACTTAAACTATATACAATTTTTCTGACTAAACAAATGCACAAAACTCCAAGAACGTAAAAATAGTAGTTTTTTCCCTTGGGAATCCCCTCCAAATTGCTGAAATCAATGCCCACTTTAATAATATTGTTCTGCCTAGTACTACACACCGAATTGCTGGTATAATATTGAAATGCACCTTTTTCCACAATTTTAGAATCTGTGATTATTTTACTTAAAAATCCCGCTAGAACTATATTAAATTAAAATTTAAACAAATTTCTTTTGTTTTATTTGCAGAAATATTGAGTATCTATTTAATAGATGTGGTATCCGGTTCAGTAATATTTTCGGTAACACATAAACGTGCCCGTGGACCAATACATATTGTACATTCAGAGAATTGGCTAACATATAGTTATTTTAATGATAAATGGCGACGTACTGAAATTGCCACATTAGAATTGTACGAGGGTAAAGTACAAAGTAACAGTACAGCATTTAGTTCATTGAATTCACCTAAGTTACCATTAATTGAGCGACAAGCGTACATAATGCCAGCAACTATTTTAACAATGAAAGAAACGATTACAGAAAAAGGAATTACAAGTAAACATATATTAAGTAAGTGCGTAAACAATTAAAGTCCGTTTCAAATAAACATGACAATAGCTCACTTAAAGCTGAAATTGGTACATATTAATAATAAATGTCGAAAAGTTTCCATCGATCCCACCCTTTAAAAAAACTACTCAATGTTAAAAGTATCATTTTTCCAATTTATCTCGTAAGCGGTGTTATAAAAATTATTCAGACAAAAATTGTAGAAAATAAACAAAACTCACAAATTTATTCTTACCAGTTTCTGAGAAATTAGTTTATGAAACATCCAAAATAATAATATACATTATCGGACGTTTTTCTAGTAAAAAGACCAAGTCATCAGGTTCATCTGCTCATATTACCTTAAGTAATATTATGGTTACTCTTACTACTTTTAAATAATTGTTAAGCATTTAATTGTTTAGATACTCGACGTATGATTGAATATTATTGTTTTGACTATTTTATTTAATTTAATTAACAATCTATTCAATATAAATACAACTATCATAAAATAATATAAATTTAAGCTAAAATTGTGGCAATTAAAAAATGTTTCTAACAATTATTTTTTATATATGTTATGGTTAAAAAGTTGGGTAATGGATTCATTGGTTCCAATGGACCGATTTTGCTCATTCACGAAGTTAATCTTACTTTTTAGATTTATAATACACCATCAAAATTTCGGCTCGTTATGTTCCGGAAAATCTTCTAAACAGCATATTTTGCATTTGCAAAAAGGGCTTTAAAACTTCAAAAATGTTTGTAATTGCATAAAGAATTGTAAGTATTCCTAAGATATTTTGATTCTAAAAATTGAAAAAATCTTATTATACACATAAAAACATTTCCACACCATCTGTGAGGTAGTGTACTTATTTTTTATAATTTTTTATATATATTTTTTTTTTTTTTCAAAATTAGAGACTAGATTTCTTTGAAGTGTCTACCCTCAAAATCGTATAATAATGTATGCGTTATGAAAATCAATATGTTTACTTTAAATTAACATTCGATAATGTATATTACTGTTTTCGGTGTATCAACTATCGAAATCTCCGGAGAAAACATTTATGTCAATTTTGCTGATAGTTTTATGATTTACAATTTTTGCTTGACCAATTGAAATACCTGGACAAAAGCTCTTTTCGGCACCATATAACTTTCAGTTATTGAGGTCCGTTCTACTTGCTGTTAAATTTTCAGGTCAATCCGAGCTATTAAAAAGCATTATCGAGATTATACTGTTTTTTTTTACTCGGCTAATAATGCGGCCTTAATAGTGTTTATGTTTCGAATAGTGAATTAAGTGTTGTTGACATAAATTATAGCACTGATTAAATTTTAAAATATCTACCATAAGGCTGGTAGAACAATCTTACACTGTGCGGTTTTTTATAGGCGCACTACAATTACCTAACAATAATTTATGAAAATTAATGGAGATGAATTTATTTTGTTTCTTATAGTGGCTCTAAGTAATGGTGGTATATTAGAGATGCCATGGATGTTTTTAGATCCACGACGGCCGTTGTCAACACCGCCTGAAGAAGGTGTTGTACCATATATACCAGAATTGTCATTACCATCAGAAGCAATGCTTAATTATAATCAAAGTTTATCATCAATACGTGGAATACATACAGTGCCTAGTGGTCTTGAATCAACATCACTTGTTTTTGCATTTGGTTTAGGTAAGTTATTCAAAATTGGGGTTATTTATAAATATATTTTTTTTTTTTGGTTTTCTTTATTTACTACAATCTGTCTCCTTTGTGGGACATTCAGCAGTATGATGGTTGGTACTATCGCTGGCGCGCTCGGTATGTGGCCTGTGTCACATCCTCGTTGCTAAACAGTAGCTGTGTTTACTGTGATTGTATTAAATCTTGAGGTATTTTGCGCTTTAGGCGTCGCGCTTTGTTGTGGTTTGCCATAAGTGGCCGGGCCAGGGTATTTGGGTGTCGTTCGATGCGCTCTTTATAGGTTCTGGTATGGCGTACAATTTCCTGTTTCACAGTGGGCAGGCGAAGATCACGGTATAATAATTCGTTGGGTACGAACCAGGGGGCATTGGTTATCATGCGGAGGGCTTTGTTTTGAAACATTTGTATGATTTCAATGTTTGAATGGGATGCGGTACCCCACAGTTGGATACCATACGTCCAGACGGGCTTCAGTATTGCCTTGTACAGAAGTATTTTGTTATCGAGAGACAGTTGAGACTTTCGTCCAATGAGCCAGTAAAGTTTTCGGGTTTGAATACCAAATTGCTTTCTCTTAGTGAAGATATGGTTTTTCCAGGTAAGTCTTTTGTCCAAGTGCAATCCAAGGTATCTCACATGATCTGCCTGTGGGACTATGATGTTGTTAAGTGTGACTGGAGGACAAGAGTCTCTTCTTAAGGTGAATGTTACATTGACTGATTTCGTTTCATTTGCTCTTATCCGCCACTTTTTGAGCCAGTGGGATATGTCATTTAGCCCTTTTTGGAGTATTTGTGACGCTATTTTTGGGTCACTATGTGTAGCTAGTATAGCGGTATCGTCAGCGAAGGTTCCAGTAATTAAGGATTCAGATGTCGGTAGATCCGCAGTAAAGAGTAAGTAGAGTATGGGGCCCAGTACGCTGCCCTGTGGAACTCCTGCTTTTATAGGGCAGAGATCAGACAGTGCTTCCCCTTGTTGTACTATGAAATGGCGCTGCTGGAGGAATGATTTTAATATTCCGTAAAGGTGATCTGGTAACCCATTTTTTAATTTGAATAGCAATCCTTCATGCCACACGCGGTCAAGCGCTTGAGATATGTCCAAGAATGCACTGGCGCAGTAAGATTTGCTTTCCAGTGAGTCCATGATATTTTTTGTTAGTCTATGCACTTGGTCGATAGTGGCATGCTTACTGCGAAATCCAAACTGGTGATCAGGGATTAGCTCCTTCTCTTTGAGTAAAGGCAAGATTCGTTGAAGCAATAGAGATTCGTATATTTTGGATGGAATAGGTAACAGACTTATGGGCCTATACGATTTTGTTTCTTCAGGTTGTTTATCTGGCTTCAAGATCATTACAATTTGTGCGACTTTCCACTCCAGGGGAAAGAACTGCAGTCTGGTCATGGCATTAAATAGTGACGTAAGGAAAGTTATGCCAGCTTCAGGTAGTTCTTGTAATATGCGGTTTGTAATAAGGTCGTATCCTGGAGCCTTTTTTGGGTCCGATTTTTTTATAATTCGGGCAACTTCTGTTTTTGTAAATTTAACAGGCATTTCCTGCGTATCTATTGGACTATTTAAGTGGTTAGAAATTTCTGCTGCATCTTCAGGTGAGCCTTCATATGGATGAGGAGTGAAGATGTTTGTGAGATGTAATGAGAAGGTTCTGGCTTTCTCTTGGTCTGTCCGGGCCCAGGTACCATCGGATTTTCTTATAGGAGGAAAGGCATTGACGGGTCGTTTTAGTTTTCTGGTTGCTTTCCATAAAGAGTAATCCGAGGTAGCAGTAGCATCCAGGCTGGTAAGGTAATTATGAAATCCATCATTACGATCTTTCTCTAGAGTGCGCTTTAGCTGTCTGTTGGCGTGATTGAGTTGTTTTTTCGCAACAGGGTCTCTGGTTGTTTGCCAGCGTTTTCGTATTTTCCTTTTTTCCATTATTTTATCGAATATGTGTTTTGCTACGTGAGTATCCAGGTTTCTAGGTGGTAACGGTGGGGTTGATGACCAAGCTGCATCTTGCACACTCTTGTTGAAGTATAGCACCGCTTCTGATATCTCGTTTTTTGATTTTAGACTAACTGATTCTTGGAATGCTTTGCGCTTTTTATACATATAAACGGAATTATTAAGAAAGTAAGCTAATTTCCTCAAATGGAGTACAAACTAAATATAATTCATTACTAAGTACAAACGTTCACGATTTACAAATGAAGTAAAAACTAAATACAATTCATTACTAAGTACAAACCTCTACAGTTCATAAATAACGAACTAATTGAAGTGAATTAACAAAATATATTTTATCCCGTTAGAGTAGGTTCAAAAACTGGAATAAAATTTTTCACCAAACATCTCTACAAAGGAAGCTGAACGCTTCATATTGATTTTTATTTCACCTCAATTAGAACATTTTTCACTAAGAAACATTCTTTCAAAAATTTATTAATCTATATTACTCCATAAATCAGTAATTTTGTTCAGTTAATTCTTTTCAAAAGTTTGATCATTTCAAACAGCAAAATGGTTTGATAGAACAATTAGAAAGTATCCTACAGGCTTATTGTGGGTACATTTAGTTGTAAAGGTCATGCTCAACATTAGTCGTTTACCCAACATGTGTAATTTGAACGTAGATTTTCAAATTACAAAAAAAACTAACAAATTTCCTTTTATACTGGTTTTTTAAATTATGTCAAGGATAACAAAACTTTTTATCTTCAAAAACTTTTCACAATGAAAAAGTGAAAAATCTTAATTCAGTTTTTATGAAAAATTTAATTCAGTTTTTGTAATAACTCTTTAATTTTCCTTGCGATCAATAATTGCTGATATATCAAGGATTAAAGATAAAATAATGTTTTCTCATTTAAAGTCGATTAACTCCACAAAAAATTAACAGAAAGAGACTAAAACCAAAAACAATGAAATTAGGATTCATAAAATTGTACAATAACTGTAAGTTATAAAATAATTTTGTTGAAAAACCTCTATAAAAGAAGCAATTTTCAATCTTGAAAATGCTATTTTTTCATCCCTGTTATATTTTCCAGTAGTAGTGAAGTATCTAGAGGTTATTATCTAGAAATTCTACTAGAATAAATGTAATGATAATCCAACCTTCAGGATTATGTTGTATGCACTAAATATAAAAATATTTAACTATTGCCCTTTTTTTGTGTGTGCTTCTTTCCAGCATCCACGACACCTCATCTGGGTGAAGAAATTTTGATTAAATAAAAATAACCACAGGAATCGATAAAGCAAAAAGTTTTCTATAAAAGTTTTACCAAAAAGTCAATATTTATGAAGCTATGCTTGATTAAAAATGCCAATTTGTTTTTAATAAATAACTCGTAAATCTTATAATTTGATCGAAAACAATGAAAAAATTAAAAGCTTATAAATTAATAGTTGAGGGTCGGTCCGAGGTATCTCCAAGTAATATCCAAGCTTTCAGTAAACAAGTATTTTATTTGTAAATAATACAAGTAGCTTCCTAATTCCGAATACAAAAATTCTATAAAAATAAATTCCTATTATTTATTTTTAAACGTTACATGTGAAAGCTGTGTATCAACTGAACTATAAATTTTATCTAGCTAAAAACGTCAACTCGGTCCATAGTCAACTTCAACTGAAATATGTTCGTATAACACAACAAGACGCCTTCATGATCTAAAACGAAATGAATCTATTCCATAGGTAACTTGAAACATATCCATATCATGACAAATTTATTATTTTTAAACGATTCTTTGATTTAACTCAACATTAGTTATACGAAATATTTGTTTTAAATTTCTCTAGGTACAATATTAAACAAACAATAGCTCATAATAGGTGCGGATTTTCTCACGGAAAAATTAGTAGTCCCATTTAATGTTGAACATAAAAAGGAACAATTCGTAAAAAGTTCATAGAATCTTTGTTAAAGTACGTAAAAATACCTTCATAATGATTTTTCTTTGAAGTCGGCAGTTCTAAATCTAACGAAACTATAATGAAAATAAAACTATACAGTTTATTTTATCTAAAAACTAATAATATAATATGAAACTTGGACTGGCTTAAAATATTTAATTAAAAAAATTAAATTTTCATTAAAAACAATTTTTCCAATTTCTTAACAAATTTCGGAATTTTACTTACAACTTTTCTAGTTTTGATCTAACGATTTTGACAATAGCTCATTTAGAAGGTCTATTTATGTACTTTAATAAGGATTCAATAAATTTTTCAGTTTTATGTTATTCAACGTTAAATGCGTTTATTTCAATTTTTCCCAAATAATTCAGTTAATATTGAATTGCCAAAAATGAAAACCAAACCTTCTCCCTTGAGAAGGATTCTCTTACATATAGATTAATTTTTTTACTGAATTTGTTTTTGATATATGTAAGATTTTCGAACTATGAGTGAAAAATTGTTCAAAGCAATTTAATGCGAAATCGACATTTTAATCACAGATAATTCAAAGCGTACTGACATTTCAAACAAACTTTACAGTTTTTTTTTTTTTGTTTAAATTTGTTGCTTTAACGGATATTTTAAATGCTACAACTTCCACTCTCTTGTACGATGGCATCCATCCCTCGTATTTTAGTCTTCTCATTTTAAATCAGAAGATTTCTTATCAATACATTCACTGTATTAAAATTCCTACTTTTTCATATTTTAAGCTCTAAAAGAATTGTACTTTATATAAATACGAAGTTACAGTGGATCAATGTGTGCGGTTTAAGCAGAGTCAACCGAACGTAGAGCGCAGAAACGATTGTCCTATGAAATGAAAAAAAATTAAAATGAGTCACACAACAGTTTTTTACAAAAATGATGTTTTTTTAGAGTTTATTGAAAAACCCACGATTTTTTTATATCATCGAGTATTTGCGTATTATTCGAGTGCAATATAATATATTATCTATGAAAAATTCATGACTGTTGCTTACAAACAAATGTAGTAGTGTTTTAATATTTAAATATCATAAACAGAATTTTTATAGAATACTGTAGCAGTGTACTGATAATCCATAACGGAATTATTTTTTCATCACTGAGAGTACTAACCACTAGTGTAGTGTATAACGAAACACATCCCTGATTAAATCGTCTGGTTTTTTGTTTTATATTTTATTGAATTAAAAGATATTTCAAAATGCCTAAATAAAAATTTTTTTAGCAAAAAGAATTACAACTCAAAAAATTAATTGACCGTTCCGGCTGAACTGAAGTTCCGGCACTCTTGCTCGATTTTGTGTTAAGACATTGTTAAAGATGATTTACAAAAATTTTCATTATACCTACTCAAAATTGTCTACCAGCTCTGATTCTATATAATTTGTATAAACAACATAAATAATTATCATATTTGAAAAATGTCAGAATTGGGTAAATTATTTCTATTTTATTTTTTAACAATATTGCAACTCTATTTGCTTTTTATCATAGATTGTGTAAGTAGTTTTTCACTACCCGGGAAAAAATCACCATGCATGATCATGTATGATCATGCAGGATTCATGCATGATTCGAACCTGATCGTGCATGATTCATGCATAATTCAGGCTTGATCCTGCATGACTCATTCATGGCCAGACATGACTCATTCGTGATCAAGCATGATCATGCATGACTCATTTTAGATCAAGCTTGCGCATGCATTAAGTTTGAAATAATTGTATCCAGAGATATTATCCATCAGGAAAGGTCATGCTTGAGCATGCTCTATTATGCATGACCATGCATGGTTCATACTTGATCATGCATGACTCATTCATGGCCAGGCATGACTCATTCGTGATCAAGCATGATCATGCATGACTCATTTTAGATCAAGCTTGCGCATGCATTAAGTTTGAAATAATTGTATCCAGAGATATTATCCATCAGGAAAGGTCATGCTTGAGCATGCTCTATTATGCATGACCATGCATGGTTCATACTTGATCATGCATAACTCATTCATGGCCAGGCATGACTCATTGGTGATCAAGCATGATCATGCATGGCTCATTCTAGATTAGACTTGCAATGCTATAAACATTTAATAATAGAAATACTTTGTCTTTAAAGACACAATTAATAGAATTTTATCGTTTGTTTTTTGTATACTTAGAACGTTTGCATCAATAATTTATTTTACTTTTAATAGTATTAACAGAAAAAAAAAAAAAAAAACCAAAAAGTCATTATGGTAAAAAAATTAAGTTAACAACTCAAGGAATTATTATAATTTTTTTTTTATGCAATAACGTGAATATTATTAAGCATGAGCATATTGTGTATAGGTGCAAAAATTTATATATGCTAAATTAATGATACATTTGTTTATATAAAGGAGTAATATGTGTATATTGTTATGTTTTGATTAAGTCTGATTTACCATATTATTTACATTAATAAAATGTTTATAGTCTGTACATATACATTTGCCACTAGAGCGCCATGGCACACACAATTTTTACATATGCGCAAATCACTAACTGTCATCACCATTTTGATAGCGAGTGCCGGCTTCTGTTTTTTATTGTTGATTAAATATTACTAAATAATATTTAATAAATAACTAGAATAAAATTCTTTAAATCTGATAATATTAAAAAAAAGTTTACTAAAACAAATATACATGTTTATTTTAAAATGTGCAAGTGATAATTATTTTTGTAAAGTTGTAAACAGTGAGGTTATATAGAGAACCCGTCAAATGAACCTGAAGCTGTTAAATTCCTCTGGAAAGGGAAAGTAGAACTGGGTGAAATAATAATGAAATCTGGTAAGTCAAAAATCAGCTAATATACAAGCATAATAATACTGTTTCTATTTTGTCGTTTCCATACAAATTTGATAGTAGGCGTCTTCTGTACAAAAATCTAATTTTATTTATCAGAGTTGTAATTAAGTAATCCATTTAAATGTAAATTTTTTAGGTAACATTAAAAAATTAATACAAAGTTTGAGCAAGTCAAGAAAAACTTGAAAAAAAGATTACGTACACCCAGCGAATCTCTAGAAGGTAATGATAAGACTCAAGTTTCTCCAGCAACTAAGGATATCAAAAGATCAAGGAAACCAAATTCTAAGTATACTTCAAAGTCATTTGAGAACATAGAATTTATGAAGCAGTCTAAGGAAATTCAAGTTACAAAACAAGACGTGTGTTTATATGTTCTCTAAAATAATTATAATTGATAATATTCTCATGACAAAATCAAAGTTAATTTGTAATTATTATCCTGTAAACTGACGTGTAATTTTTTAATAAGTCTAGAATATGTAATGTTGCTATAATAAAATAAGATTGTAATTTTTCTTGTAAATTGTAAATTTGATGAATATTTAATAAAAAATTGTAGTGGAAAATATGAATTGATTCTAATTTGTATTGTATGATAATGTATGGTCATGACTTCTCAGGCAGAATCATGCATGATCATGACTGCTCAGGCAAAATCATGCCTGTTCATGTCTGGCCAAAATTCAGGCCTGATCATGCATGAGATTTAAGCCTGCTCAGGCATGATCATGCATGCTGATTTTTTTCCGGGTATTATCATTAAAATATCTTTCTCTAGTATTTAAGTTCGGTCCCCTTTACTTAAACTACACCCTACAACAGGTTTTTCTCACACATATATTAATGAAATATTTTTTATTTGTTATAGATATTTTCTATACAAGAGTTGCCCCATCAAAAACATTCGATGTGTTAAAAGACGATTTTGATTATTATTTAATAACATTAGTATTATTAGGTTTAACGGCTGCATCATATACAACAAGATATTTAGCATCACGAAAAGCACTTAAACAAGCATGGAAATGATCTTAATTTTTATTTTAGAAATCAAATATTTTAAATCATTTAATAAATAAATATTAATTAAAATAAATAAAATTTAAGTAAAAAAAACATAGTTTTAATATGATTTTTGTTAAATATATATATATTTAAATTTATATTCATATATATATATATATATATATATATATATATATATATATATATATATATATATATATATATATATATATATATATATATATATATATATATATATATTATTGTAGAAAAAGTTTTTCCAGATCGATGTGTATCTTTACAAAATTTTCCAATTTTGCGTCGTTTCAACACAAAAGTGCATAAAACTCAAAAATGAAATGAAACAAAACATACAATTCCTGAAGACAATTTTATGCTCTTCAACCTTTAAAAATATCACTTTTGTCTACAATGTATATTTTTCCCGATACAAGTAAACAAAACAGAAAAACCTCTTAAAAAAGTTCGTAATTTTGGACAGTTTTATAAAAATCAAATTTGGATAATGGAGAATAGAAAATTTTTTATAAGAATGTACTATTGTTAAATAGAAAATAATCCACTAGAGTAGGGGTCTCCAAACTACGGTCCGCGGACCGCATGTGGCCCGCGGACATATTTTGTGAGAGAAGTCTTTTAGAGAACATATTTTTATAGCAAATTAAATTTAGTTTACTGAAGTATTCTAATTTTATGTTGAATAATTATTAATATGGTTTTGGCCCTCGGAACTTACTGGAGTAATCAGTATGGCCCTAAGGCTGGAAAGTTTGGAAATCCCTTCACTAGAGTGCGTTAAAAATAAAAAACAATCGTGTTTTATTGCACTTTAGTGGCTAACGCAAAATTGGAAAATTTTTTAAAGATACGAATAGAACTCGAAAAATTTTTCTACAATAAGTTTACCAGGACGAAATTCCGAAAATGCACCAGTTTCTTGGAAAACTTTAGGTATTCTTGTAAAGTAAAAGTGTTCATATGGCTTCTATCGACATATTTACTTCATTTACTTATAAGTTGTAATAAAGATATATTATATTTATAGATATTTTATTTATATTTTATATCATAGATTGCAAAAAAACGATTACTTTAGCGACGCCATGTAACTTTTATGTTTGTTTTAGATGTTAATTAATTACGGTTTGAAAATATTTTGTAAATATTTACAATAATAAATAAAATACAACAAAGATTATCCTGTTCTGATAATCGCACTAATGAAAGGTGCCAAATTCGTATTATATTTTTTGTTACATTTCTTAATTAGAGTTCAATGGCAAACTGGTAATTTTAATTGATATTTATTTACAAAAATTTTTAAATTATCAAAACATCTACCGAAACGAAGTAATTCATCCCTGAATTGTCTGGAAACTTCACTAGATCCGTAAAACTACGCTATTTAGCATTCAAAGTTTCTATAGATAACTAGACCATAATGTCTTAAAGTATTATAAATTATACCCGAAAACTGGAGAAATGAGATATTTCTATATCTTTTTTCCATTGAGATTATTAACAAATTATAAAAATAAAAAATGACCAGAAAAAAAAAGAATGGCTTTCCGTTTGTATCATTTGATCATTAGAGACGCATCTTCGTAAAATATCTTGTATTATAAAGAATTTAAGCTTCTTGAAAACCGCGCTATATTAATTTAGTTTCAGTACGAGCATCAAGTTTAAATTACTCTATCATCTTATATAAATTATGGGTAGGAAGTAGCTTGAGTTTTTACTTGTATTTGTGCCTAAATTCTTGTCGATTGTAACCAAATCACTGAATCGAGCTTGATTAAGTGTGAAAAATATAGAATTTTCTTTCGGATGACCCCTTTTTGAATTATAGGTATACAATGCCAATATATTACAGTTTTTCGTTCCCGAAAGACAATGTCTTCTCAGAAACTATCACCAACCTCATATAACTCTTATTTGGGATGTTCAAAATGTATTAAAAATTTAGTTTATCAAATTATTTCTCAAAGTTAGACGACTGATATTCACCAACGAAGTGATAATATATGGACATATGAAGGATATCTTCATTTGCACAAGTCACATGCAATTTTCTATTTATTCACAAACACAAAAAAACTCTGGAATTGAAATGATTAAAAGATATGTTACAGTTAATGAGTGAACAAAATTAATTTATAAAAAGTGGTTAAAATCCAAAAACATCACTAAAAAATAATTAGAAATTTGCCATTAACATCAGAATTTGTTATTATATCTATAATTAACAACACTTTAATTTCAAAATTATTGGCAATATTTTTGAATAAGAAAAATTGAGCATATATCGTTTTCTAAAACAAATTCTAAATATAAAAACAAAATTTCAAAGTAATATCGGTTAGCGTTTAATTTATTATATATGTCAATTTTTAAAAATTTGTTATTATATGTTAGGTTCAATTATTTTGAAATGTGGGGTCTATGAAGAATATAGTTGTAATTCTTGATCTCATAGTGTAGGTAAATGAGATGAACTCATAAAACCCTAATAAAAGTATTAAAAATTTGGTTTTTTTCTCCTAAAGAGTTGTGGGATGGGAAATTAAAATTACCAAAATTTTAATTACGTAGTTCTTGGTTTCTATTTTACAGATTTTTCGAGATTTCACAACTTTTTTGAGCTGACTAATTGAAAGAATTAAAATACTGTGAGCTTACAGCCATTTTATATATTTAGATGTTTTTGATTGGATATTAGTCCATTTTGCTAAGCTTAATTATGTTTTTTTTTTTAAGATCATAACTATAGCTTCCATTCTAGAAAATAAATTTCGATTTTTTGCCCCAATTTCCTAGATCAAATTATTTTGTATTTCATAAATACGTATTTCGACTACAAAGTAGTCATCATCAGTAAGAATTAGCTAGTTGTAATGATTCTCTGAGGAGATGTTACTCGTTGCTAATTTGGTGACGATGTGCGGAAAAAAAAATTGATCTAGGAAATTGGGGAAATTTTGATCTAAAAAAAAATCGAAATTTAGGTCTGGTCATGGCATTTCATATAAGGGCTAATGTTAGCTAGTAAACAAATATTAAAAATTAAAATAATGAGGTAATATTTGAGCGTTTCGATAAAAATCACCAAAAGTAGTCAAAATTTGTTCATTATCGCAGAAATGAATTTTTGATCTAAAAACATCTTTTATTAATAAAAAATAATTGAAATAATAATTTTTTTTTCTGTTAAGAAAATTTTTTCTCTAATTTTGGCGAATTGGGGTATGTATTCCTACTAAATTTGTGTCATAATTTTTTTAATTTTATGTTAAATTAAACATAACTGTAATAAATATCAAGCTAGTAGGTTTGATCATAACATTTCATATAAAGGCTAATGTAAGCTTTTAAATAATTAAAAAAATAAAATAATAAGCTAAAATTAGTGGATATCAAACTAAAGATCACTAAAATCGGTCAAAAAGTTATCGAAACAATTTAATATTTGATTCAAAACTTTATGTATATAAAGCCAAAAATTTAATTTTGTTCTATCAAGCTTAATTGTTATCCTATTTGTCCAAATAAAGTATGTATTCATACTAATTTTTGGTTTTTCAAATAATTGAATGCTATACTAGTCTCTGAAAACTTGCCTATACAATCTTATTATATAAAAATGAATCGCAAAATGTGTTGGTAAGCGCATAACTCGAGAATGGCTGGACCGATTTGGCTAATTTTGGTCTTGGAATATTCGTGAAAGTTCAGGGAAGGTTTAAACGGTGAGAAACATAAATAATAAGTAAAGGAAAATACTATAAACGACAATTTAATTTTCGAATACAAAATGTTCCTAGCTGTGAAACATATTTTGTCTTTTTTTTTCTCACATGTTACAAATCATCATTTCCATAGAAACCAAAATATAATTTTGAAATTCAAAATAAAACTTCTTTATCTCTTCTCACTAGCAGTATGACGAACTGTCAACTATATAAAGTGTGCATATCGCGTTGTTCAAGAATTACCGGAATTATTCTTGGTTCAGGAGGTTCATATTCCTTTCATCAAGTGTATGTGTACCACAGCAAAAATTATCGGGTGAACGCGGTCCCGGGTGTACCCCAGCAAATACCAGGTAAATACCGGGTGCATATAATGTACCGGGTGCACACTAAATACCGGGAATCCGATAAGAAAGGATTTGAAATTCTTGCCCTAAGGGTAGAATTGCAACGTGTCCGGGTATTCTTTAAAATATATATTAATATCATTATTTATTCTAATTTGCCTTAGCTTTCAGTATTAAGAAATAGAGGAAAGTTATTATACTTAGAAAATGTTGAAGTTAATTAGAAATATGTGGCAAAACGACGTTTGCCGGGCCAGCTAGTTTTAAAATAAATGCGTACTAAAGATTAACTTTAAAAAGAAATTAATAACAATTATTTTCGTATTTAAGTAAAATAATTATGTAGTAGGTGCTTTAATTTAACCTAAAAATTATTATTTTTTAAAATTAAATTTCGATATTTAATTATATAATTTTGAAAAAATTCTTAAGACTATAATTTAGAAGTGAAGGAGTGGGGTTAACAATGTTCTTTTTTACTCCTATAGAGTGTAGGGAGTAATCATGATATTTTATTGCTATTTTACGGATTTTTTGAGATTTCACAACTTTTTTTGGGTGACATAATATATTATGTGTGTTACACGGCCATTTTATATATTTAGATATTTATGATAGAATATCAGTCCTTTCAACAAAGCTTTAATATACTATTATAAAACAATTACGCCCTTACCCTGTCATTATAGAAAGGTGTGTAAGAATGGTTCGCGTGCGCTGCAGTATCTAGTTTTATAGGTTATGCTACATACCTTTCAAGTTTGTATAAAGAGAAAGTGACTAATTTCAAATGAGTAGATTTCCCACAAAGTATGAAGGTTTTCCATTCATTTTCACCACTTCATATCGAAAAAAAAACCAGCATGTTTGAAATTTTTCATAATTTTCGAACACCGAGTTAATAAATTGTAATTATTATTTAAATAAAAAACAAACACTTTTAATGATATTTTATGTTTTTGATTCCCAATATTTCATATATTTTAGAATTCAACATATTTTTAAAAAAATTAATTTTTTTTCATAGCTTTAATGGAGTTATTTAAGTTTAATAAGTTTGAAAACTAAACATAGAATGAATAACATTTATAGTAAATTATTGATTTTTACATGAGCAAAGTTGGTATCGACCAATAAGGTTGATGTTATAGGTCTAATTTTATAACATCATTTTCGTCTCCTTTGAAACTTATTAATACTGACTAAGCAGCATTAATATTTCGAAAGGTTTTGTAGCTTGTTCAGTTCGTGTCTGATTTATTTTTACAAATTTCACATGTATTAATGTATAAGGTTATTTTTCATTTAATATTGTCAAAAGAATATTTTCTTTTTAAGTGATAAAGAGTTCCGTCGATACCTCAGTGTATTGATTGTTCATGAAATTATATTATTTTGCCTGATTGTTCGGCAGTATCTTCTATGTCTTCAAGAACGCGTAAGCACGTTATTAATGGGTAATTTTGATAAAATTCTTCGTGAATTTTTTCTAAGGTTACGAAAGTTCTATCGTCGCTAAATACAGCATTTAGTTTAGATGGTGAAACGTATTCTTTAATTATTTTAATTAGCATCAAATTGTGGTTTTTACAATATTTGCCTGTTATGTAATTTTATCAAGGTCAAATTTTCATGAGAGTTTCCTAAGGTGAATTCTAAGATGATTTGGTTTTTGAATTCGTTGAGTACTCTTTCGGCTATTGGTATTCTTGTATAGATATTTTAGTATGCAGAGTGTTGAGTTGGTGCTTCAACGTCTACCGATTAATTGTTATGTAGTTGTACTTCTGAAGAGAGCGTTAGCGTTTCGTTTCCCTAGCTTATAATCTATTTCAAAATTATAATTAGATTATTTGATTTTCCAGCGAAATATTCGAGAATTACATACTCTAGATTGAAGATCATTTTATGAACAGTAAGTATTTTTAATTTTCGTCCGAATAACTAAGTTCGTTCGATCGTGGACTATCGTCTGTAATTCTTTTTCAATGGTTCAATAATTGCATTCTGCTTTATTTAAAGTGTGAGATGTTTATCGTTACCAATTTAGCCTTGCGATAATACTGATCCTATAGCAAAATTCTTAGCGTCTGTCGTTAATACAAAAAGTTTATTAAAATCTAGGTATTTTAATATTGGGTTATTTGTAAGTAGTTCTACAATATTCAAAACATTGTAGTTTGTATCGCTAATATCTATGTTATACCATTCCTTAGTCGTTTTGTTAAGGGTTTAGTCGTTTTTGCGAAATTATTAATGCATTTTCTGTAGTATCCAAGAAGTTCTAAGAATGATTTTATTTCTGTGTTATTTTTAGCGATAGAGAAATTTTTAATGGCTTCGATTTTCTTTTCGTTAATACCTTCTGTTGTAACTTTGTGTCGTAAAAATTCAATTCCTTTCTTAAGAATTCACATTTATTTAGTTGGGTTTTTAATATTTCAGGAACATAATTTGTCGAATACTGTTTGTAATTTTTTTAGATGTTCTAGGAGAAAAGATAAATAAATAATAATATCGTTCTATATACATGAATCAAATCATGTTCAAACAACATATTATCCATAATTCTTTGGAAAGTCGCAGGAGCTTTTTTCAGTCCAAATGCCGTACGGATAAATTTGTAGTGTCCATTATCTACTGAGAAAGCGGTCTTAGGTATATCTTTGAGATCCATTTCTATTTGACGAAAACCTGCTGCTTATTTTAAAGTTGTAAAGTTATTGCATTTCTCTAATTTCGCTAATATGTCGTCGATATTTGGTAAGGGATATTTATCTTCGATTGTTTTCTCGTTTAATTTTCCATATTCAATTGCAAGTCTCCATTTTTGTTTGCCTGAAACATCGACTTTTTTGCTAACTATCTCAATGTGAGAGCTCTATGGAGAGTTGGATGGCCGTATAATGTTTTTCTCTAGCATTAATTTGTCTATTCACTTCCTCTTTGTGAATATGGGGGTATCTATTAGATTTTGTATAAATAGGAATTTTGTCAGTTGTTTTTATTGAATGCTTGACATCATGAGTAAACGTCATGTTTTGGTCTGGTGTGTAACATATTTCGCGGTATTTTACACATAAGTCCAATAATGATCGGTTCTTTTCATGATTCAAGTGTTCTGTTCGTAGATTGTCACAGGTAAATTGATAGTCATATGAGTCATATTCACTATGAGTAATTTCTATTTGAGTGTGGTTGTTCACGCATTCATTACGCTGTGGTTGCGAGATGATGCAAATCTGAGTTTGTGCTGATTCATTTGTTATAAATACTTTAGCTTCATGATTGTTAGTTTTATAAAGTCCAGATAAAATTTTTACATTGTTATTTAATTTTGTATTAGGAATAAATATTGCACTGTTTTTTACATTAGTTTTTATATTTATTATCTTTTGATCATTTGTTTTTAGAGTGTGCATTTCAGGTTTTACTAAATGTTCGAAATGTAATTTATAGATAATTTAATTTAATTTAATGGTTTTGTTATCATAATCCAAACTTGCATTTAATTTTCTGAATGTTTCATTTCATATTAATCTGTCAAAATAGTGATGAAATTTAAAAATTAGGAATGGGATGGGTTCGGTATTATTTAAATTCTCTATGACTCGACTTGAGTGTCTAACAGATATTCTTTTAGTGCAGTTTTTACAATAATTTTTATTGGTCTTTGTTAATAGTTCAAATGTTTAGGATCCAAAAAATTATAGCCAGCTCCAGTATCGACGGGGAATTTAAATTTTTTTATTTTGATATATGGGAGAATACCTTTTGATTTTGAAAAATTTAGTTCAATATATCCGGAGGTTTCGATGGCGAGGCTTCTATCTGAAAAACTTTCTTCTAGTTCGTTCTTTTCTATTTCTGGATAACCGTCGTCTTCATCATAATAAATAAAATCATCAGGAGGAAATTATGGCCATTATTATAGTCGGTTTCTAGATTATTGTCAAGTATTTGTCGTGTGTTTCCTATGTTTGTTTAACTGGATTATTTTCTTTATATAATCTCTACTTTTAGTTTGGTCTATTGAATTTAATAAACAAATTTGTAAGATATTTCACCATAATATAATTCAAGTGTTTTGTTTCCTTGATAAATCGTATTTAATTTATGAAGGATTGATTCTACAGTACGTCTATCGGAGAATTATGTTTTAAAATGGTATTTTATTGTTGTCCAATCGTTAGGATCTCCTAAAGATATTAGAACTTCGTTAGCCTTGTTGTTTATTTTACTTCTAACCTTACTGGTTATTTTATCTACTGGGTTAATATCAGTGGTTATAATGAGTCTACCTGCATCGGTTAAAAATCTGTTTAATGTACCGGGTCCGCCTTCAAAGCATATTAAGTATTTTAATAAGCCCATTACAGTGATTGCTATCATTGCTGTAGAATGATTGTCAAAATTATTTATTGAGTTTCTATCGTTTACAGGATTATTGTTTATTTTATATTTTTGAGTAGCGTTTCAAAAAGAATCACGAAACTTAGATTTCCTGAAATGCTGAATCGATTCGGACCAGTAGATTCCAAGAAATCTCAAAAAAATTACGAAACAAAATTTTTTCAAAACTGGTTTCATCACCAATAAGGTTAAAATCGGTTGATTCTGCCGAGAGATATCGTAAACGAAAAATTTCATATAAAAGTTTTTTTTTAATTTTTATAATTATTAATGTTAACTCTAGGAATTTTCGAATAAATTTCGATTTTTTCCTCAATTTCTTAGATAAAATTATTTTGTTTTTTATAAATACGTATCAATCAATATGAATTAGCTAGTTGTAATGATTCCCAGAGGAGATGTTACTCGTTGCTAATTTGGTGACGGTTTGTATCTAGGAAATTGGAGAAAAAATCGAAATTTATTTAAAAAAAATTTTTTACTTGAATATAATTTATATGTTCTTCTATAAGAATCGTATGCGAAAAATAATTTCGTGGTAATGACTCATTGCACTTCATAGATTTCATAGACCATAGATAAAATAAAATAGGTTCGGCGAAGAATGAGGTTCTCATGCACACTTCGTCTGGCAAGGTTCTGGCATCAGTATTCTGGGATACTCATCGTATATTATTCATTGGCTCAAAAAGTGGTCTCATTTAAAGAAGAAGAAAGTGCTGTTTCATCAAGACTTAAATATAAAATATTATATAATATATTAAATATAAAATCTGCAGACAATGCACCGTGTCTCAAATCAATGAAATTGATGGCGAAATTGTAAGTATTGGGCTTCGAATTGCTTTTTATATGCAATTTACATGAAGATTTAGGAAAATTTATGAAAAAAAAGTAAATTCACCCGCAAATAAGGGTTGTTAAACATAATAAATATTTAAGACAAAGTGAAACGGAGTTAGCGCGTAACATTATTTGTCAGGCGAGGATAGCGATTGCCGGATATTTTTTGGGGTATTTATTATAAGTCGTCTCTATTACTCCCCGGTGGTTGAGAACATTAACATTCGGCGCATGCACAATTGCTTAAAAGCGTCGCACAGTCGGCAATTGTGATCCTCGCCTGACAAATGATGTTACGTACTAACTCTCTTTCACTCTACTTTAAATATTTATTATTTTTATTAGTCGGCAAGCAATTATTTGCTGGTGAATTAAAACCCTGTGGTCAAATTTCAATAGGCAACCTGGTAACTATATATTCTCCTAATTATAAATAAACATAAAAATTTGATTTTAAGAAAGAAACCGATGAGCGCACTAATCCTGCAGCGGAATCTTAGACTATATACACATATTGTGTAGCGATTTTTTTACCTTTTTTTTATTATTTCACATTTTATTGTTCATATTAATTAAATTATAATTCATTAAATGTTAGGCAATGTTAAGTTTGTTTAATCATAATTCGGTTAGTTAGCCGTTGTTATTTTTATTAAGTTACGTTCATAATTGTTTGTGATTTATGGATGAAAAGATTATAACATATTAAAGTTTGTTACCGATAGGTCGGATATTTATCCAGTTAGGTAGTTAGTCGTTGTTAATTTATTTAGTTACGTTCATAATTGTTTGTTATTTATGAATGAAAAGATTATTACATATTAAAGTTTGTTACCGATTGTTGAGATGTATTAAATTCTTTACTCTAGAAATAAGTAGGCGAAAATTAAAAATGTCACTAGGCAACAATTTATTAACAAAAATTATTATGTTAGTAGTACAAATTGGCAGATAGGATAGAAAGTGTAAAAATTGTATGAATCGAATGTGTGCTCAAGAGTTATCAAATTGTTATAAATTTTCTGTTGTAAATCGAGAGATTATTGTAAGAGATTTTGATTCACAAAATCTAGCAAGTTTGAAAGTGTGAAAAGAAGATTTACAATACTTAAGAAAAATTGTATTCAAAGATTGTCAAATAAATTTCCATTATTTATTTTAGGACTTTTATTTAATAACCTTCTGGAGATCGCTGAGAAACAACAGGTTATGGTGCCCAGAAGTCGCTGCAAGTCAGGATTTCCAGTAGAAGACGCAGAAAGTGCCACAGACAGACCGGCGAGAGCAACCTAATCTCAAACCTTACCGGCACACGTCAAACAACAATTCGGCGCAAAATCGAGCACGCAAGTCTGTTAGAAAGTTATTGTCAAATTGTTGTGAAGAAAAATTGTCAGATAAAATCGCCAGATAAAATTGCCAGACAAAATAGTCAGATATAATAGTAAGAATTGTCAGTAAGATAAAATTGTAAGAAGAGTCGTCAGAAAATTGTCAAAAACAATTTGAAAGTCAAATTTAACGCAAATTCAGTCAAGTTAAATTCAAAAGTCAAGTTAAAATTTTTGAATTTAAAAGTTGTAATTGAAAATAAACACAGTCAAGTCCAAGTTAGAGATTTTGAGTGAGGACTCACAAGGCGTTGTTAATTATGTGCCATGGCGATTGAAACTTAATTTAGCACTCAAAACCAAAGACATTTATGGTATAGCAATTGGCACAAAAGTTAAACCAGCAGGTGGATAAAATGATCCAGCAGTGAAAGAATGGATTAAGCTTGACATTGAGGCTCAGTCACTCATAGCCTTGAATGTCAACAGTCACATTGCAACGAAACTCGCAAGCTGTGAAACGTCGCGCCAGATGCTGGGCAGGATCGTGACAATGTATGGGACCAAAACGGACGCCACTACAGAGGTTCTACGAGTGAAATTCTTTACCTATACATACGACACAAAAACAGCGGCGGAAAACTGCATGGGCATGGTGACAATTGCTGATGAACTGAGAAGCGCAGGTGACCCACTGAGTGACAAGTGGATTATGTCGAGGATTTTGTGTGTACTGCCAACTAAGCTCGCACATTTCAGGACTTCATGGGACAATGTTCCGGGAGACCAACAGACTGTCGACAGGTTGATAGAAAGACTCAGGTTGGAAGATGAAAGACTGAAGGATGCTGGGAATGGACCTGAGGGAAATGTACAAAATTCTCTAGTCTCAAAACAACAATACAAACCACAATACAAGAAGCAAGGACAGTAAACAAAACCACTCATCTGCCACAAATGTGGAAACAAAGGACACTTTATGAAACAATGTACAGGTAAGCCATGTGCGAAATACTTGGAGTATTGCAAGAGAAATTACGCATGCAACAGCTGCGGAAAGAAAGGCCACTTTGCGAAAGAATGACAAAGTCGACAAGAACCAAAACAAGGCACCACCATATGCACTCGTCAACGTCACCGCTGCACTGCTGAGCTGCAAAAGGGAAGATAAACAAGAATGTTGGTTTCAGGACTGCGTCGCCAGTCAACACATGTCTTCAATCCGTGAATGGTTTACCGATTACGTCAAATTGGACAAACCAGTCTCGATCATGATCGGCGATGGAACCAAACTAGATGGCGTTGGTATCGGAGATGTGCAATTAGAGGCGTACAACGGGAGAGATTGGAATGAAGTGACACTGAAAGTTTTTGAGTTTTGTATGTACCCAACCTTGGTTTCAACCTTGTTTCAGTAGGCCAGATTCTTGACAAAGGATTTCAACAGGAAGCTGACAGCAAAACATCAAAGTTTGTGAACTTTGAGACCGGAGAAGTTGTTGTCACATCAAAATGTCAAGTACGTAAGGAACATTCTCAAGAGTCAAGGAACGAAATACATAGACGACTGAAACAACTACGTATGCACATGCTGTGCCTACGTAGAACATTGGCAAAACAGTGACTCCAAACCCGATCAGAAGTGATCAGCAGCTGGCTGATATTCTGAACAAACCCTTATCAAAAAAAACTTTTGTCTATTTAAAAGGTGAATTAATTCAGAAGGAGTGTTGAGATGAATTAAATTCACTATCCTATTATTGTATTATTATTTTCAGTTACTTTTGTTTACTCTAGAAATAAGTAGGCGAAAATTAAAAATGTCACTAGGCAACAATTTATTAACAAAAATTATGTTAGTAGTACAAATTGGCAGATAGGATAGAAAGTGTAAAAATTGTATGAATCGAATGTGTGCTCAAGAGTTATCAAAATGTTATAAATTTTCTGTTGTAAATCGAGAGATTATTGTAAGAGATTTTGATTCACAAAATCTAGCAAGTTTAAAAGTGTGAAAAGAAGATTTACAATACTTAAGAAAAATTGTATTCAAAGATTGTCAAATAAATTTCCATTATTTATTTTTGGACTTTTATTTAATAACCTTCTGGAGATCGCTGAGAAACACCGATAGATCGCATATTTAACCAGTTAGGTAATTAGTCGTTGTTAATTTATTTAGTTTATACGTTTATAATTGTTTGTCATTTATGAATGAAAAGATTATTACATATTAAAGTTTGTTACCGATAGATCGGATATTTAACCAGTTAGGTAGTTAGTTGTTAATTTATTAAGTTACGTTTATAATTGTTTGTCATTTATGAATGGAAAGATTATTATATATTAAAGTTTGTTACCGATAGATCCGATATTTAATCTTTTAGGTAGTTAATCATCATTAATTTATTTAGTTATTTTTATAATTGATCGTTATTTATGGATGAAAAGTTTATTATATATTAAATTTTGTCACACATTGATCAGTTATTTAATCATTTACCTCAACCTTTGACGTAGCTTATTACCCTTTCAAATTTGGTTGCAATAAAACAGCTTCTTAAATAAGGAGATTGTGAAACGGCGATGCTAACTGGGGGTCAACGCTTTGTATAATCGTTGACTTGGGCCCATTTTAACACCACAACACGCAAGCGCCATTATTTTCCTAATTTATAATACTACTTTTAATTTTAATACATTTATTCTTTAATTTCATCTTCTTTCATATTTTCGCAACAATTGTAAATTTAATTAGTGAATATTTAGTCAAGAAATTTATATAAAACATAAAGTAATTTTAATCATCTTGCAATTTGTTCATGTAAACTATTTGAAAAGATTTTTGTACTTGTTACAAATGCTTTTAATTGAATAATAATTCATTTGACTTTTAGAAAAATTAATAAATAAAATTATAAACTTCTATTCATAGTTTCTTTCAAAAATTTAAAGAAAAGATATAAATTGCATGCGTGTCTATATTTCACAGTGCAGGCAAAACTATATATCGCAAACAGAAATTGTATGCGGTAGGAGTACCAAAATTCCCAACGTGCACAATGGTGGTTGCATATACATATCTATAAGGGTGTGAAAAATACTTATACTAAAGGTGAGGAAGGAATTTTTGTTGGTTATAGTGAAAATAAAAAGGATACAGAATTTATCTACCAAGTAAACGATCAATAGAAATTAAACGTGGTGTAACATTTATATTTATGGCTCGATTACGATATCCAGGGCGCCTCGATTTATGAATTTTGGAAAAACAAGCCAAACAAGACGAAAATGAAGAATACCAATTTTCGAGTTTTCGTCTATTTTTCGAGTTATCCATGGGTAGTTTAATCATAGACTGAACGTATGGGCCAAAAACCAACCCGACCCGTGAAAACTATACCCCATAAATACATGGGTAGTTTAATCACAGGTTGAACGTAGGGGTCAAAAACCAACCCGACCCGTGCAAACTACACCCAACAAATCCATGGATTGATAACAGCTTCGAAAATGGCGTACATGTATTTTTAATAGTTGTATTAAATATACAAATGTTGATTTTTCGAATTAAATTTCGTTTTTTTGTGCTCGAATTGTGTTTAAATTATAGTCATTTAACAAAAAATAATAATTAAATCTTGTAAAATGTTTTAAATTGTGATATTTATGTGACATAAGCACGATAATTTCTAAAAAACAGTGTCGATAACTCCAAAAATAGGCGAAAACTCTAAAATTGGTATTCTTTATTTTAGCTTGTTTTATCATAATTAATCGTTAAATCAAGGCGCCCTGGATATCGTAATCTCCCCCCACATTTATTATTAACAATAAAGAATTAGTTAATAATTTTGAAAAACTAAAAAATCAAAAAGAAACTGTATTACAAGAAGAAGAAAATTTACCTGAAGAAATTACACTGCAAGAAGAAGAAACGTTAATACATCGTGACAATAGTGAAAACGAACAATTCTTTAGCGATTTAGAAGAAGAATCAGAAATTGAAAATGAACAGAAGAAATCGAAAAACACCTTATTGGTTTAAAGATTAATGAACCAAAAACTTATGCTTAAGCTATGGTAAGAGATGATTCAGAAAAATGGTCAGAAGTTTTTAAAAAGGAATAAGAAGTTTTAAGAAATAAGTAATGTATGGATTGAAGAAAAGTTACCTAAAGACAAGACACCAATTAGCAGTACATGGATATTCAAAATTAAATCAAACGAAGATGGAAATATAACTTATAAAGCAAGGTTAGTAGCTCGTGGTTTTGAACAACAAGATAATTTAGATGAGAGTGAAATTTATAGTCCAGTTGCTAAATTAACTACTGTACGAGTATTTATTGCAGTGGCAACTAAATTAGGGCTATTGGTAAATCTGCCAGATGGAACTCAGTGTGAAACGAAGAATGTCAAGTTACTAAAATCTATTTATGATTTAAAGAAGGCACCAAGGTATTGGAATGAAACATTTGGTGAAGTGGTAATTGAGGAAGGTTTTGTAAAATCTAAAAATGATCATTGTTTGTATATCTTAATCAAAGGTTCTATTAGCTTATATTTATTATTGTATGTAGATGATCTATTACTTTGTGGTAATGATGAAAATGAATTAAATAGAGTAAAATCAGTGTTTAAAAGTAAGTTTGAAATGAAAGATCTTGGTTTAGTTTCTGATTTTCTTGGTATTAATATTCAGCAAAATGTTGATTAGAAAATAACTGTAATAAAACAAAGTGATTATTTACAGAAAATTTTAGAAAAATTTAACATGACTGACTGTAAAGAAATGTTGACTCCTATGGATCAAAAATTTAAATTTGATTTGTTATTAAATGACACGAAAGATAAATTTTTAGAAAATAAATGTAGACAATTAATAGGAAGTTTAATTTATGCAGTATCTGGTTCTAGACCTGATCTGTGTGCATCAATATCTTTCCATAGTCGTTATCAAGTAAATGCAAATGAACAATTATACAAAGCTTTAAAAATAATTGTAAAAAATAGTTTAAATTTGAATTTGGTTTACAAATGCAATGAAAATGAATGTATTGTTGGATATGTTGATGCTGACTGGGGAGGAGATTGTAACGATAGAAAATCTACTTCAGGCTATTGTTTTAAAGTTTTTGGATGTACTGTTTCTTGGTCTTGTAAGAAACATGCTTGTGTCCTCAACACAAGCAGAATATATAGCTTTAAGTATGGCAGTGAGTGAGGCATGTTGGCTTAAAGTTTATTGTTGGATTTTAAAATACCTAATTTGATTAATAATCCAGTGATTATTTATGAAGACAATCAATCGACTTTTAAATCCAGAACATCATAAAAGACTAAAGCACATTGATATTAAATATCATTTCATCAGAGAAAAGGTAGCAGAAGGTTTAAGTAATATTAAGTACATTAATACTCATGAACAAATTGCAGATATGTTTACATAACCTCTGGGTAAAGAATTGTTTTTTAAATTTAGAAATGAATGTGGACTTCAATTGTCATAAAATATTTTATTGAGGGGGTGTGTTGAAATAAAAGCAATAAAGTATATTATTTTATTAAGTTGGTATGAGTTGGTACGAGTAGTTGTAAGTTAGTAGTTGCTAAGCAATTAAAATATAGAAAATTGTTTAATTGAGTTACAGTTTTAGTTTTGTTTAATCCATTGAATTGTAATGACCTATGTATTGATATAATAATTATTTTATAATAAAACTATTTAATAATTACTTAAAACTATTTAATAATTATTGAATATATTAGAAAGTAACAGTATAAATAGCAACAAAAGTCACAAAGCCATCCTCAATCTTCCTATTTAGATGTATCGTTATATGAGCATGGTATAGGTGATATTAATGACGTTTATGTAACGACGACAATGACCAAGATCGAGTGCATTCCACAATCCACTTAGCGTTCACAACGATCACTATCACAGCTTTTTCCAAAGCTTGTGACTGTTCCAATTATAAACCCAAGTGTTTGAGTGTTTTAAACGTTGAAGCTAATTTTAATCCAAAGCTTTAAGATCATTATCATTTGTAAGCCTTGATAATTAACTATAATAATTATTGGTTAAAAAAACTTTTTTTAAAATAATATTTAAGTATTTTACGTTTTAGTATAATCAAAATGTTTAAAATCATTATTTCAAAAATTACCTGCTGAAGAAGTTTAAATGCCAATGCCCACTAAATTATAATTTTCAGAATCATGAAAATATTTTTACCATTTTTAAACTTTTAAAATGCACCAAAATTATCAACGTTCTCTTTGACAATTATCACCTATTTAAAGCGATATAATGTATCAAAAATAGCTAGTCGACTATTGGTAAATAGCGATTGAAAACTCGACCCCTGATCGCTCGCCGTTATTTGTTTGTCACTACAGTAGCATTCGCTATTATGGTGAATCATTGAACTGTATAAAACTGAGCTCAAAATAAATAGAAAATAATATATATATATACTGACGAGCAATTCACGACGAGCGACGATTCGTTGTTTGTTCAAAATTTTGATTGAACAATCTATAGTAGCATTGTCTATATATATATTATATATATATATATATATATATATATATATATATATATATATATATATATATATATATATATATATATATATATATATATATATATATATATATATATATATATATATATATATATATATATATATATATATATATATATATATATATATATATATAATATACAGTGATGGATTACCGTCTAGGCCCGTGAGGCCCGGGCCTAGGGCGGCACAATATGGGGGGTGGCAAATTTTTCAGAATGTCAAAATTTTAAATCTGTTATAATGTAACGACAATACATTTTAAGGATTTATTCTGATTTTTTTTATATAAATTTTCAGATAAATTTCTGTGAAATATAATGTTATTCATTTTTTGATTAACTTTTTTATTCGTGAGTGCAATACTGATACATAATGTTTTATAACAGAAATAATTGAATATTGAAAAGGTTTTTTTGAAGAATTTTCAAAGCTCTGTTGACTTTTTGTATCTTTAGTAAAGTTAATCTTACATGTAAGCTACTTCCAAAATTGCACAATGTTTTCTTATTTTATTTTCAATGATTTCGGTGTTTCATATATGAATTGATATAAGTATTCATTTAAAATTCATGTTTTTATTTGTATATAAAAATATTTTTATTCTTAAAAATGATTTATATAGAATCAAATAAATGAATATATCTAGTTCATACCCAATTTTTTGAAAAATAGAAACAATTTGAAGAAAATCAAAATTTAATAAAATTGATGTTTCATTTTCGCAATATTGTGAATTATATTGACGAATATTAACCAACTTTTATAGCTTAAAGCAATAATTCGTAATTATTGTAAAATGTTATTAAAATTCAAGTATATATTTATGTCGATATATACTAGAGCGATTGATGTGATATAGTTGCATACATGTGACATTGTTGTGAGTATGAATAATACATTAATTCTGATCCATAATTTTTAGTCGGAGGATTTTATTTATGTCATCGTAATTTTAATAACTGTAGTGAAGTGAGAGTATTGTGCACAAAGGATATTAAGAATAAGTTTTAAGGGCCAAGAGAGACTCAATGTTTTAGCACTACTGTCAATTGAAGCTCAGCTAGTTCAAGAAATTGATTACAACGACATAGTTGATGATTTTGCTCAGGCGAAAGCCAGAAAAAAGATATTTAAAAATTAAGTTACACATTATAGTTTAAGAAAACCGACTGTTATTTATGTTGTTAATATTTATTTGTATTGTTTAACAATTATACTTTTACGAAATAAATATTATATCTAAATAATATGAAAGGTCTCAAAGAAATAAAATTTCATCCTTTAAAAAGGGCGGCGAATCAGACAGGGCCTAGGGCGGCAAAATACTTAAACCGCCACTGATAATATATATATATAATATATATATATAGACAATGCTACTATAGATTGTTCAATCAAAATTTTGAACAAACAACGAATCGTCGCTCGTCGTGAATTGCTCGTCAGTATAGTGTACATTCGCTTTGAGCGTTGTGAGCTTTTATGAATGCACCCTGTGTGGATATTTTACAACTGATTTTGTTTAAGTAAATACATATAATTAAATGATTTGAATGCTTCTAAATTCTGAGTGGTTTATGTTTAACTGTCAATCACACACAAACTTTAAAATTTTCTCGCATTAAAGAGAAATGTTCATTAAAATTGGCAATGACGTGTTAGATATACACTTTTTAAACCAATTACTTTCAAAACACCTTCAAATTTAATAAGCAAAATGAATTATCCAACATCACCACGACGAGAAACTAGTAGTGTATCAAAATTAACTGTTGAGTATTTAAAAAAGTTTGGTCAAAATCGAGATCTTCAACAATATTTTGTTTTATCTGCACCTTTGACCACGTCTGCAGAATATTTAAACGCAAATACACAAATGGAAACTAAAGTACCAATGAATATTTTAATCGAAACAAAAAAAGGACCACTTTGGAGCGATTTAAATTTATCTTCGACTAATCGTATTGATTCTTGTGAATATCAAAGAACTCCAGAAAATAATAATATTAATACAGGTCGATTGTCTTCTGCAAGTAGTGTGATATCGGACAAACGATTAGAATGGGACAGTGGAGCTGATGTTGGTTATGTCAACTATTATAATAGTAAACATAAAGAAAAATCACTATCTCTTCCTGTACTCAGTACAATTGATAGTTCTGCAGACAATTCACTTAGTTCGAGTAGTCGTAAATCCAAGAAACAAACTAAATTTTCTGAATCAACTCCTGTAAAAAACACCCACAAATTTTTCCAAAAAAATGAAGCAGAAATTACTCCGGTTTCAAAAGAGTGTGTAACTCCTCTAAAAGCAATAAATAATCTTCAAAAGGATAAAAGTATTAGTTTAGAAGATACTCGTTTAAAATCAGAAAGTTCACCTAAAAAATCATCAAGCCAAATAAATTTGCCGAATATAGAAAAATCATCGGTTATTGAAAATATGTATATTTTTTCACCAATGTTTTTAAAAAACTTGAACCATAACAAAAAACAAACATCTGATAAAATAATGCAAACAACCTTGGAAAAGGGACCAACGAAATTATCATCAAATGTTACTGATATGCAATTATACGAAACTGACCAAAATAATCCTAGTTCATTTACAAAAACATCTGATGATGATAAATTGTTAACATTTACCAAAGTTATTTCAATGCCAAATACAAGCTTTCAAATACCCACAAGTAGTAGTTTTGAGTATATACCAGGAAATATCTCAGAAAATTTAGAAAATAACGAATCGATGTCTTCACCTAATGATTGTGGTGAGTATGATCTACCACCTATAATAGTTGATGGATACGACCTAGCTAAGTCATGTGCTTATAAAATAAATACTAATCCTAATTCAAATTCATCTTCAATGTCAACAAATCAAGGTTCTTCAGAACATTCAATTGGAAGTATTTTAATAGGATCACAGTATTCAACAAATCTCACCAAAGATTTAGAACATACAGTGAGTGCGATAAGGAATATAATTGAAGCAAAAGAATATACTGAAAGTGATAAAAAACGTTTAATTCGTAAAATTGTTAAGAAAATTGTAAATACGAATTATGATGATGATCCAGAAGATATGAAAAATCCAACTTGTTGGACTCCAGTTTCATCTACAAATGTTAAAAGTATTACATCTACATATCATTCTGATAATAATATTTCTCCTGGTTATTTTGTAAGTTCTTCTACTGTTTTAACACCTTTTCAAATATCTAACGGTAATACTAACGCGACTAGACATTCCAATAGCCTTCCTGTTGCTCAAATTGATAGTGTAAGGTCTCCACAACTCTTAACACCTTTTAAATTATGTCAGAAAATTGATATTCATGATGATCAAAGTGTAAATGAAAATGAAGAAGAAATAAAAGATTTAGTTGGTACCGAAGGAAAAGTGAGTTGGAAGAAAGATATAACATTTTCTGAACAATTATTTGCAGAACGTATTGAAAATTTACAAATTCAACAACGCCATCTGTACAAAGATCGAAAGAAAAAACGTAATATTAATACAAATGTCGAACAATTACATAAGAAAATTGTTGTTGAATCTGATGGTGACACAATGTCAAAAAAAAAATTGCTGAAAATAACTGAAAAAGAATTTGAAAATAAATTGAAGTGGATTAAAAGTGAAATTTTTTACTTAAATAAATTACGATTGCTTTTAGAAGATAAAAATCAGATATCAATCATTGCTCAACAAATTTATGCATTGTTCTCTTCTAATTCAATTAAAAAAACATCATCACAATCATTATCATCATCTTCTTCAAATGGTAGTGTGACTCAATCAGAATCAGAATCATGTAAACTTAGACAACATAAATCATATACCATTCCACGTCAAGCTAAATCTAAACAAAATGATATTGATAAAATAATAGAAAAAAATTATATTTTAACCGAATCATCTTTATCAAAACAAAAGTCTACGAAATCGCATTTGAAAAACATTAATACCACCAAAGGTAAAACAGATCGAGATTTACAAAGTAAAATTATTTCAAATATTCAAGATGTTCAAGCTAAAGAATTTTGGAAATTAAATTTTAATAGAAATTCTACAGTAAACAAACAATTAAAATCGAATAATTATCAAGTATCAAGTGAAATATCAGAATCAACAGAACCAACAAGGGCATCCTTCCCAGAATCAGAATATAATTTAATTAAAGATTCGTTCAGTCAAACAGAATCTATGGTATCTACAAGTTCAAGGAAAACCACAGAAAATCATGATTATGAAGAAAAATATAGAAAACAAGTATTGGAAATTTCAGATAATAAGAGTTATTCAAAGAAAAATGTTAAAAGTTTAACTCCAACTGTAGCAATTCAAACACAAATTATACATGGCACAAGGCAAAAAAATAATAATCAGGTTTCAGGTTATTCAAGTAATTGTGCAAACAAAGATAAAATAGGATCAAAGCTTGTTTGTTCTAAGAAGCATAAACAAAGTGAAAGTAAACATTATAGAAAAACTTCAACTCAAACATCAAACCAAAAAATTAATTTAAGTAGTAGTAGTGAAGAATACCAACAATATAGAAGAAGCAAATTTTATAAATGTAAACAAAAAGTGGATCAAGAAACTCAAACTGATCATAAGAGTAGCTCACACACAGCTCAAACTAAAAATCAATCCACTTCTCTAAATTTAAAAACAGATACTTCATCATCATCCAATGCTTCAGCATCAATAAATCAACAAAATTGTAATATAAAACATTGTACATGCAATCAAAATTGGGTACTAAAAAATATTAATTCATTAAAATCAATCAATCAATCTAATAAACCTCAACAAACATCATCATCACTTTATTTAAATTTAAAAACTACCACCGATACATCTTCAAGTCAACGAAATTCATCATTTGTTCCCCCAGAAACTGTACATGATTCTGATACTAATTCAATGGAATTCACCAAAAACACTCAAAAAGTAGAAAATAATAATAAATCGTTTTCTAAATCACATGAATCAAATATTTCAAAACAAGTTAACTATAAAACTTGGCCTATATATTTAGAATCATATCACGTATTGGATAAATTAGTACCTAATTCAGATCGTGTTCAACATTCAAATAAAAATAATATTTGTAGCAAGATTCAATCAAAAGATTCTGAATGTATGCAACGTTATAATGCCGGGCAAGAATATTTATCTCCATCTGATAATAATGATAAAAGAGATGGATTTGAAAAGACTAAGAAATGTACATTATATAAAGAAACAGACGAATCATTGCGATCGTCTTCATTAGATGTACGTACTGCGCCTTCTTGTTATACTTCAAATAATAATAATAATACACAACTATCTGAATCTATTTCTCGTAGATTTCCAAATTCAAAAGAATTGCCTGAAGAACTATCAAAAGAATCACATGTTTTTGAGGATTATGCATCATTTCCTGAATTATCTCATCATCATTATAGTAGAAGTATAAGTAGAAGAACATCATCATCTGATGTAATAACAATAGATCCTCGCATGAACATGGCCACAAGACATGAACTTGAAGATAAAGTACATTCAACATCATCTGTTGAAGGTTGTTGTATACAACATCATCATAATTCAACAAATTTAATATCTAAATCGAATTCTAAGTTAAATTTACATAAAAGAATACAACAGATGTTAAATCGTTGTGATATTTGTTCAAAACAACGAGGAAATGGTGCTATACAACAAACATCTACATCCACATCCAAATTACAAATTAAATATTGTAATGAATGTTCTTGTCAATATTTAGATTCTAATTCTAAACAACAAATAACTAATAATGACAATAATGATGTATTATGTTGTACAACATGTAAATTATTACAACAACAAGAAACAAATTATCGTCATCATAATTCAATTGCATACTTTTTAAGAATTGAATCACGTGATAATTTAATAATTCTTGATGAAAATCAACAACAAACTAAATCAACAACTAATAAAACAATTGAAGAAGTTAAAATTTATGTACCAAAATTTATAAAACATGATGGTAGTCATATAATACGTAATATTAATAATCATACAAATTATGTTGAAGAAATTGGATTAGATAACAATAAAAAATCAATTCAATCTTTACAAGTACGTATTAAGTCCATCAATCGCCAATAAAACAACCATTAACCAATATAACAACCGGTAACTTAGTAGTCACAGTGATTCACTATAAACGAATTTGCCTTTTTTACGGAAAGCTTTAAAAAAATTCACTAGATGACACTACTTCAGTGGGGATAGTGTTTTACATTACCAATTAACAACAATTTTAAATATACATATTAAGCAATCAAATTAAAATATTTGTTTTTACTATTAAGTTCATGTGAAAATAAAACTTTTCAACAGTAGAATGGATATTTAAAAATAAAAATTGGACCACCTCGAACTGGATATTTTAAAATAAAAATCGAACAGATTTCGGATATTCAGGTTTTTGGAAATTTAGTAGCATATTTTCTGAAATTATTAAAACTTTCAATTAAGGCACATCGCACATGAGGTGATTTGGGTGAAATCGCCGATATCAGTGATATCACAGCATTTTAGTCGCACACGGAGCAACGGAAGTTTACTATATTTTAATAGTAAACTTCATATTTTTATATATATATATATATATATATATATATATATATATATATATATATATATATATATATATATATATATATATATATATATATATATATATATATATATATATATATATATATACAGTATTTCATACGTCTTACAAATTATATATATATATATATATATATATATATATATATATATATATATATATATATATATATATATATATATATATATATATATATATATATATATATATATATATATATATATATATACAGTATTTCATAATAAGACGAAATTCGCATTTCGTCTTACAAATTATATATATATATATATATATATATATATATATATATATATATATATATATATATATATATATATATATATATATATATATATATATATATATATATATATATATATATATATATATATATATATATATATACAGTATTTCATAATAAGACGAAATTCGCATTTCGTCTTACAAATTATATATATATATATATATATATATATATATATATATATATATATATATATATATATATATATATATATATATATATATATATATATATATATATATATATATATATTAAAAGCATAGTTTGGCAACAAATTTTTAGAAGAGGGTCTCTCGCTAACCACCGGATATATATATATGATGTATTTTTAGTAAAACAATATTTAAATCCTGTGTATTATATTTATTATCTTTTTAGGAATGTTTATCAAAAAATAAACCAGAATTTATTAATGCTGCTGATAATAGACAACAATGTTTGAAAGAAATATCTAAAAAACGATTTCATAACACAAAAAGAAATAATATTGGAGAAACAAACTACAATAATATTACTAATAATAATAGAATAACACCAAAAAGTGAGTAAAATTTTATATGTATCATTATAATCTTAATTTAAAAATAGTATATTTCAAACTTTAATCATTTCAATACAAAAATGAAGCTTATACAAAAACAAGAAGAAATATTTATTTATTATTTATATAGATATTATATGAACGAATTAGAGCTCGTTATAGATGCCGATTTGTTGAGGAAAATTTTAATAGAACCATTTAGCCTTGAATAATAAAAAACCGAACATAATTGAGGGGGAAACTTAGAAGGTCATTGTAAAAATCTTCAAAATGATGATTTGTACTAAGTATACCTTGATAACAAAAGTTCCGTTTGATGATATTTTACACTAGATGGGTTGCACTATTTGCAGTAACATAGAGTTAGCACTATCCAAAGTTAGTTTTATTGAAATGACGCAAGCCTTCCATTATAGCTTTATCTTGTTTGAACATTATTGGGTTTTCCAATGCTGAAAGATAAAATTATTTAAATTAATTTTTATTTCTAGAAATTTTTCGATAATATTCTCCATTTAGAATCGTGCCCCATTTCATGAAAAACATGTGCAATTATTACCTTTCTAGAAATATATCATTTTTTGAGCTTAGTTTGTTCTTTGATGGGTAAAATTGTTTTTAATTATTGAAGACTGTAGTTTTTACATAAAAAAATTTATTTGTATATTTTATAAAAATTGTATAAATTGTTCTATTTGATAGTTCGCCAGATATGTGAAATAATTAGCCGTTAAATGATAGCAAACAATTTGGACCACATGTAATACATATATAAAGGTTTAAATTTGGATATGAAGTTAGTGAGTTTGTAGAACTGATAGTTACAGAGACATGCACTTATTAAAAAAATAAAAATCTCGAAACTTTTACTTAACGTAAAAACATTTATCGGAAAGTTTAACTTTTTCAGATTTATGCTTATATTTTCAATTCGGTATATTTTATCTAAAAAAATAATTAATTGAATGTTGTAGAGAATTAAATTTTCTATAATATGCATTTTTAATTTTGTTCCTAGGACTGATAGATTCGTAGATATACACTTTTGTAAATATGCATTAGATGTCAAACTATTAACAGTGTGTGTTTATTTTTTATCAAAAAAAATGTGCTGTGTGTACTTATATACACGCGTTAGAAGTTATACTTCTTTGGTGTCTGAAAAAAGAATTTCAAAAAACAAAACTGCAGTAAAGATTGAAGAAAAATATTAAAATTAATAAAAAAAGGTTTTATTTCAGTAAAAATAGATATACAGTCAAAATAAACAATCATTAATTGTAAAATATTTCATCTCATTAATTGTAAAATTTATTTACTGAAATACTGAACGTCATCACACACTGTTTGTGTATGTACATACACACACCATGTGTGTATATATGACACACTCACCTACGAGTGTATGAATGTATAAAATATTATAATATGTATTATTAATTCTATTATTTAGCCATTGATTAATTAAACATAAACGGAAAGTGTGAAAAATATCCAAATTTTTATAAAATAACTTTTCATAATTAATCTGATTAGACCTTCAAAAGTCATATCACAATTTACAACCAAACAGAAAATAAAATTTTTTTGAAGTATTGTACAAGCAAAAATATTAAAATTAATAAAAAAAGGTTTTATTTCAGTAAAAATAGATATACAGTCAAAATAAACAATCATTAATTGTAAAATATTTCATCTCATTAGTTGTAAAATTTATTTACTGAAATACTGAACGTCATCACACACTGTTTGTGTATGTACATACACACACCATGTGTGTATATATGACACACTCACCTACGAGTGTATGAATGTATAAAATATTATAATATTTATTATTAATTCTATTCTTTAGCCATTGATTAATTAAACATAAACGGAAAGTGTGAAAAATATCCAAATTTTTATAAAATAACTTTTCATAATTAATCTGATTAGACCTTCAAAAGTCATATCACAATTTACAACCAAACAGAAAATAAAATTTTTTTGAAGTATTGTACAAGCAACACCTTAATAGGTTGCAGAGTTAGATTACAAACTATAATAGTTTAAAGTTAAGGATCGAACCTGTGTTGAAGTATTTTTTTTTTTATAAAAAATTAATTCTAATCTCTAAATTTTATTCGCTAAGTTTTTGTTATAATTCTCGACTTCGTAAGAAATAAAAAGTGTGGTTTAATTACTAAAAATGTCAGATATGAAAAAAATTTTGCATGCGGTTACTGAAAAAACAGCTACATTAAGGATTGATTTTGGGACCCGTTTAGTTTACAATTTATACAAACGACCTTCCCCGAAGTATTTTAAGTTATGACACTAGAATGTTGAAAAATAAAATTAATATCAGCGAAGTAAAATTTTGTTGTAAATATATTGAATAACAAAATGACTCCAGGACTGGATGGAGTACCGGCAATATTTGTAAAAACTCATGTTGCATTAATTAAAACATAACTTCTGTTTTAACCAAGTTATTTAATGGCATACTAGATTGGCATAAAATATCCGAAATATGGAAAAAAGGATAATTTTCAATATATATAAAAACAAAAGGGATCCTGATAATTATAGAGAAATAATCTTCTTATAATGAATAACATTTTAAGCGAGTGTAAGCTCGATTTAGGCAAGGATACGGTATGTTAGATAATATTATTCTTTTGAAGGAGCTTATTGAAGTCACTATATCAAAGAAAAGACGGAAGTTTCATTCGGTAGATCTTGAAAAAGCGTTTGAATCCATTGATAGAGAATTGCTATGTGTAAAATTATAGAAAATAGGATTACCAAAGAACGTGTTGGCTGTAATTAATGAACTTCGTAGAAACTACAATATATGTGTTAAAATGGATAATAATACAGTGATGGAAGCTAGAATCACAAGCAGAGGTTTAAGGCAGGGGTGTCAACTATCGGAAATTTTATTTTCATTATTTATCAACGATTTTACCGATAAAATAAAAGATATCGAAACCCATGCGTCTGCTATAAATGGAAGGGACGTTGGGTATTCTTCTGTATGTAGACGACATGGTTCTATTTTCTCAATCAATAGTGGATCTTAAGAGGGTGCTGATACAGCTACAGAAACATTGTGATGAAAATATGTTCACAGTCAATTATTACTGATATTCATGTAGGGAGTTGTAGTATAAAAAAACACTAGTAGTAGCTACATTTAAACGTATAGGTCGAAAATTATTTTAAATGCAGTAAAAGTTGCATACTTAAATTCATTAAACTACAGGATATTTTAAATGCGCATAATTTGTTATACTTGCTAGGCCCTAGGTCGACGTAGCAATAAGTAGATACTCCAAACCCCCCAGTATTGTAAGTTGATCGAGCTACACATTCATATGTAGTTTTGGTGACTCACCCCTGTAATGCATATCAAAGATCAAGATTATTTAAATTTAAATAAAAGAAAATATATTTTGGAATAATTAATATAATTAAATTACTAATCTCATATACATTTATTTTATGAAATGATTTAATACTACGAATCAATTTTATTTAATACGACAAAAGGACGAAGTTATTAATTAATAAATATCGAGCATATTCCCTATAATATGTACACAATAAAACTATAAGAATTATCAAATAACTAATAGAATCTACTTACGTGTATTACTAAAAGGATATATAAAAAATTACCAGCTACAAAATTCTATTAATTACTGCCTAAATTTATTAAACAGTGATAAACTTTATATTAAGCAAAAATAATAGAAGTAAAACTATATAATTATGTTTTTACTTAAAGTTGAGATATAAAAGTTTTATCTAATAAATAATTTATTTCAGTTTCACGAAATTGAAGTAAAATTGCAATCAGTGGGTTCAAATACACTTAAAAGAATGTTTGAAGTGCTGTTTAATCTCATACTTCTATATGGTACCTAGATATGGGGGGGGGGGGCGGAAGGAAATTTAAATAAACCTGAAAGAGTAAGGACACTATTGCCTATCGATGTTTTGAGGAATGTAGTGAACCACTATTGTAGACTTTTGGACAATAGTTCCAAAGTTTTGTAATATCATTGTGAGCGAAGGAGTAATTGGTAAAAAATTGGGGGAGAGGGCAAAATTCAACTTAATGCGAAATAAGCTAGGTATTTGAATAATCCCACAAAATTCAAAAAACATTAAAATAATGGGGATACAAAAAACTAGTAAAAGAGGCATATGAAACGCAAAATCTGTATTTTAATCAATTTGCTCATTATGAACAAGGAGCAAGGTAGTTGTTGTATATTGATTTGGAATTGAGAAGAAAGCTGGCTGGATTCAGGTTATGGAGCTGGATGTATAAAAGCCAGCATGGCGAGGACGGTAACAATCGAAAATGGAAAGTATTTATTGAGTCTCGGCCTGAGTGACATAAGGGTCAATTTTTATGAGAAACTAGTTGCGTTTGAGTGGAAAATTGATATGCCGAATGATAATAAAACCCAATTAGCTTTAGCGTAATATTTTGCGAAAATTAGACGAACGTGAAATAAAGGTTTTAAAATGCAAGTGTATGTGAGTGTGGGTTTGTTTTGTGATATATTTTTGTTTTTTAGTATTGTTATAGATGTTGATCTGTTATAATTTACCTTTTTGTTACTTTTTTTTTTTAGTTTTAGGCCATGATGTCTAGTACAAGTATATAACTCCAATTTCAAAAAACAGTGGTAAAATTAATTAAAATAATCACATAATAAATATTATAGAAGAAGTGGTAATATATCAGATTAAAAACTATACATATTATTTCTTAAGAATTTTTAAAATTTTAATCCGATTTCTTAACATTTCGTCTGTGATATTTTTTCTCTATGTATGTATATGTGATAATTTTCATTAATTTTACCATTTTGTACAGAAATATTATCTATTTTGTTAAATATTTTTTGATTTGATGATGTAATATTAAATTTTTAAGTATAAATAGTTACTAGAATAGGTTACCTGATATTTTTTAACCCTTAATTGGTTGTGTGGAGTGTCATACACCCCGGAGTGTTTTTATGGATTTATAATTTTTTAAATTATGAATTTTTCGATATGGCTTACATATTATCTTGGTAAATGCACTTGATTTTCATAATCTAATAGCGAAAAACACATATTTTATTCGGTTCGATATCCATAAACTCGATTTTTCGTGAGATTAAGGAAATGCTATCGATAGTGCCTCTGAAGGTAAATCAGGTCATAAATTCTTAGACATTAAAATGTGATAATAAAGACTAAACTTTATTTATGTTAATGTTTTATACTTGTAACTTGATTGAAATATAATACATAATAAAAGACTGACTTGTCATGTATTTCTTGCTTTATTTCTATGATCAAATATGGGGTGTTTTATACGAATTTAAAAAAAAAAAAACTAGGATTGTTGATTTTCAAAGATAAATAAAAATGATGTTCAAAAAAAAAATGATCAATCAATCATTTTTGATGTTAAATTTGAAAATCAAAATAAACTTCATTTGAATTGATTTTGTGAATAAAGTACTGTGAAGGGGTCAGAGGTAAATCCCTGCAGATACGATCACGTGTGAAAGCTGCTAATAGACAAATTGGGTTATTGAGTAATACTTGACGTAATGGAAATTAAAATTCCTATTGTATGTTTTACAAGGTTAACTTTATTAAACCAGTTTAAAATAAAATTATGTTTCAATATCATAGGATTATTACGATAGATGATAGACGAAATTGAAACTTGAAATTTACCCGATGACTAAATAAAATTTAATGAAGGTTGGCAATATAAAATAGTTACAAAATTATGATTTAAAATGTATTCGAACTTCGAAATTAAAGAAAATAATTTCGGCGATAACTCACGAATATATTTGTTTTACAATAATGTAATATTTAATCATTTAAATTCGATTTAGAACAAACAATTGAAAAATGATTTATAAATGATTAATTGGATTGAATTTAGAAAAAAAAATTTATAAAAAAGTAAATGGATTTGATTTAGAACAAATAAATAATTTTAAAGAAAAATTATAAGTTGGTTTCACAAACAATAGTGTCCAAAATTCGAAATACGAGGCAGGAAATTTTAGAAAATGAAACGCAAGTGCTTGGAGATTAAACGAAACAAATTATTTTGAATATTGTTTAAGATGGTCGTTGTTTGTGGAACCGAAGCACATGACTTTACCTGAATATAAAGAAAAATTAATTAGTAAGCAACGAGAGTGTATTGAAAATCGTGCATCGATATATTGACTGAAAGTTCAGTTTTAGTTTGATAATTCTTTATTAGTAATATAATATACCATATAAAATACCATAATATAAATACAAGTCGGCTTACAACTATAGCACCTAGCCTAAGCTTTATCTATAATACATCATCTTATATACTAGTTACATCGAGATTACAATTTTTGATACATCGTTTGAAAAATGGAAAATTTAAATAAAACCATTGAGAGAAATTGACTGAAAAGGAAGTATACTTATATTCATACATTTATCCGAATGTACACGAGAATGTACGATGAGTTTAATCTTACTGAATAAGTTACATCTATAATGTATTGGGTATAATAGAAAAAAAGGTTTAAAACCATGGTTAATCTTTGTTTTTAAATTTTAAAAAACTCAACGCAATATCTGATATATTGAATGTTTTTTTTAATATTTTTTTTTTAAATTTCTGGCTTTAGCTACTTTCAGCTATATAGCCATTAATTAAAGGGGATTATTATTATTATTATTATTATTATTTATACAACAACAGTACACAGTACTGTCTAACATATATATGACCGCAATGGATGCGACAGTTTATGTAACTTTTAAGGCACGGCCAATAGGGGTTAAAATTTTTTTTTTAATTGTTTCTATTTTTATTTATTTATACATTAAAATATGTATATTTTCTGTAAAAAAACTTTTTTTAAAAATACAATTTTTCATTGTTGTGAAAGTACTTTCGAATCGTTCCGTGATTAGTTGCAAGTTTTGTGACATCATATATAGGTGAAACAAATGAATTGCATTAGAGATTGTCTTTATTACAGATGTCTTAAAAAGTGGAAATAAATAACTTTTTAATACTATAAAACTAAACAAATTATTATTAAAATATCGTTATTATAAACTGTCCCAAATTGTAGCTTGCGGCAAGAAAATATATTTTTTATTACTTTGTGTTACTTCTACGGAAAGGCTGTGTGTAGTATGCGTCAATACCTGTTGTCTAAAAGTTGCCTTGGTGGAATTTCGACTTTAAAAATACTACCGTAGTTCTGTATTTGAACTAATAAAAAATAATATAAACTGTTTTTCATGATTGATCTATTATGTTATTATTATTATTATTTTTAATAATGAAATGAAATTTTTAATTAATTTTATAATTTCTTTTAGAAAATAAATTATTTACATCAAAAAATATGAAGGAGATTACATACAGAAAATATCGAACATTAGCAGAAGTTGAACAAAAAAAATATAATATGATATTATTTCGACAAAGGCGTAGAAATCGTTTGAGAATGCAATTATTTAATACGGTACGTAATTCATTTTAATGAAAATATAAAAAGGTAGGAATTGTATTAGTGAATGTATTTATGTGAACCATATAAATTATTTTGTATATGTTAAATACTTAAATGTTTATATATTTATTTGATGTGCTTCCTTTCCCACCCTTTCTGGGATACCCTATCTGGGCAGGTGAAAGTTACATTAGGAATAATCGATAAAGGAACAAATTTTTATTAAAAAGTTTTCTGTAAAGTTTTTTCGAAAAGTCAATAGTTTTTGAGTTATCCGTGATTTAAAATTTCAATTTAACGTCATAAATACGTGTTTTGAATGATTTTTCACGAATAATACGTAGACTTTATATTTTATCGAAAAAAGTGCAAAGAAAAATAATAAAAAAAATAATTTCATGTGAAATGTGCTTATATTTCTATTATGTATTCAATTTTATTTCTATTTGGCATGTAAATAATTTAATTCCTTATCTTCTAAACTCATCTAAATTAGTATTAATATACTTTTAAAAAAATACTCATAAGTAAAAGTATCAAGTGTAAAATTACTTTTCAAAAAGTACTCAAAAGTAAAAAATTTGAGTATAAAATTACTTTTTAAAAAGTACTCACAAGGAAAAGTATCGAAAATAAAATTAATTTTCAATAAGCACTTACAAGTAAAAGTATCAAGTATAAAATTCATTGCCAAAAAGTATTGAAAAGTAAATGGGTGTCTCACAAATATCGAGTATAAAATTACTTTTCTAAAACTGATACAAGTAAAAATATCGATATTGTATCGAATTTTAAATATATTTTTACTCGCAAACATCAAGTTTATGTTAAAGTACTCACAAGTAAAAGTGTTGAGTATAAAAGTACTTTTCAAAAAATAGTCACAAGTAAAAGTATCGAGCAAAAAATTACTTTAATAAAAGTAAAAATATCGATATGGTATCGAAAAAAATATATTTTTACTCGCTAACATGAAGTATATATTTCATACTTAGCTTTTGTATGTTTCTCGGTATCGGTATAAAATTCTCTCAAAGTGCACTATGCACCGGAAAACCGGCCACATTAATAATATATCAAAGCGAATGTTATACAATGATGAATGTTATATACGACAATCAAACAGTAATGATAACTTAAGTTGTATGGATTGGTTGTTTGTATGTATAAATTTATTATGTCTTATGATTTATGTAATTGAAGAACTATTGTTATTTTTAAATGAAAAAAAATACAAATATAACGATAATCCTTTTGTTTTTAAAACGGCACTTCTTTCCAAAAAGTGATTTTTGGAATTATTTTAGTAGTGTATACGTTAATTAATAGTAGTTTGATGGCTAAAAATTGTCGATGGGGCACATTCATATAACAAGTATTTCAATTCCTCTTTTAAAAGTTGACCTTATAACGAGAATAAAAAGAATACAATAAACTGGCTTATTATTTTGTAATTTTTAATCAACGGTAAATTTTTATAATTAGTAATTTAAATCGAAAAATTCATAAATTTTTAAAGCCTCGGAATATTGATAGTAGGTAGGATGTAGTAAAATTTTAACAGAATTTTAACTTAAAATTTTCGATAATCTGATATAAAATCAACTTTTTTTTCTAACGCTTATTTATTTTCAAGAATTTAACATTATGAATTAGATCAAAAACTTCCACAAAGATTTTATTCGTTTTAATGGGAAAAATATCTTATAATCGGATTCTTTTATAATAAAACAATCGTATATATTTTGTTAATACGTTATATGAAACAAGATATGAAACCTATTATTTTATACAACAGTGGTGTGGAGATACAATAAACGTAAAAAAACAAAATGTGTGAGCAGGCGCGGATATTGTAGTTCTTTTAGGAACAGGTGATCAAAAAGCGTGAAAATTGCATTGTTGCTAATTTCAGTAAAATTTGAGGTCATACAAAATAATATTTAATGAAAAAGTTGTACATAATAAAAATATTTTCTTCAAAATATTCTTCTAAACAATTTTCAACGTAACCTGAAAATTTGCGAAAAAAAATGCATAAAACTTTCATTTATTATCTTTGTTTTTTATTTTTCAATTCCATAAAAATAAGAGATATTGAATTTTTTGAAAATATTCCGTTTTTTACAAATAAAATTAATCCGTATGACAAACCTCGTTGAGACCTCGTATTATTTTTGTTCTTGCATCTTCTTTCCTTCAAAAGAAAAACACTTAAATTCTCAATTAGACAAAAGGTAGTATATAAAATGATTCTCGCAGAGAAATGACTTACGCAGATAGCTGCTAGACGTCTTTTCGTTTTTTTTTTTTTTTTTTCGTGTTTTAAGTCTTTTAAACTTATTTAATGAATGATAATTGTGTATGGATAATACTTTTTTAATTTTTTGTTTGTTTGATTTCAGAAACTTCAACAGAAGGTTCACAAGGGTGAATTGGATTTTTCATTAACTAAAACATTATTAAAATGATTTTTCTTGTTTTACTGTGTAATTATACTGTTTTCCTTATTTATTTAATTTTGATAGTATTAATAAACACCAATTAACATAGAGTAAACTTAAAGCATTTCAAATTTTTTTTGTCCATAAATCCCTACCGACCAGAATGCATGCTGGGAACACAATTTGTTCAACTTATTTTCACGGTTTTTACAACTGAACAAATTACACTACAATGGGCTGAGTAACAATGCTTAATATATAAAAAGTGAATATAATAACTATCAGAGTTAATTGTTTACATGTTCGACATATGATTGAATTTCATTGTTTGAACTATTTTTAATTAGCATTTATAAAGTACTATAAATATGCAGTGTATACAGTTATACATGTATACATGAATAATAATAATATGTATTGTTACTATAATAATAATAATAATATGTATTACCTATTCGTGTTTATTAGCCAAATTTGAGCTAACATTGTGGAGAATTTAAACATTTTTTCTATCTTTTATAGTTCAAAAGTTGGATCAAGCATCCATTAGAGCCACTGGACCAATTTTGCTCATTCACGAACTTTAAATAACTTTTAGTGTTTAGAATACGTCAGCAAATTTCAGTTCGCTATCTCTTTTTGTTTTAGAGTTATCGTGATGACGAACGGACACCAATGCCAAAATTTTGTTTGAGCGGTTAATATTAGGTAGTGTTACAAACTTTAGACTAAAATTAATATACTCTGACATATTATGTATGTCGAGTGTAACAACGGCAACAAAAGTGATCCAGCAAACTACATATGCATATCGTTATCCAACTTAATTTTAAAATTATTCTACAATATTCTGTATGACATGCACCGATTTTAAACATCAATGCATTTGCCAGCAAAACAGTATGGATTTTTCCCCCTCGGTGCACAGTAGATAATATTTTTATATTTAAATCCATTGTTGACTTACAATTTCACATCAAACGAAGACATGTGATATTTGTCGATTTTAAAACAGCCTTTGAGTTAGTAGATCATCATTTCCTGTGTCAAAATAACATAACAGCTTTCTATCAATTTTCGAATTAAAATAGTAATTTTTTATAATTATTTAACAAATTTTAATATTTAGCATTCAAAACTATATAGAAAATTTTACTATACGAATGAACATACGTGGCAACATTAGTGAACATTTTTATCCGTCAGAAAACTGAATATTAATTATCGTTAATCGAAAATTGTTTATCGAGATGATAATTATTATAATCATTATATTTTAATTCTTTAATTCCTCCTGAAACACATTATATACATTTAAGATGTTTTGGCAAAAATTGTTATCAGTTAAATTTTATTAATGACATTTTTTTCTTCAAATTAATAAATTTTAATGATTTTTTTTATATTTTTTCAAATTTAAACAATATTATGTATTTTCTTTCAAATTAAATTCAAACGTTCAAAATCGAAACGTTCGTATCGAAAATATATCACAGTATAGAAACTTAAACTTTTTTCTTTTAACATTTAGAAAAATACGATTTTTCAGTGCCGAAAGTCACCTTTCCAGGGAACTTTCGGCACTGTGCGGGGCTGCGACCAGAAGATGTTTAGAACATACCCGCTAAAAGCCTTTAGGAATTACTTCGCCCGGGGAGGACTGGTTAACTACCTACCTATTACCGGCCTATTCAATTATGGCCGCTGTGGACGTCTCCTTGATCGATCTCCCTGGAGAATTTTCATCTTGGCCACTGCTTTCCAAATTTCCTCATAGCGGACCGTCAGGCCGACGAGGTTTTCTAGCGTACCATAGAAATGGAAAATAGCATTTAGTTCCGCTCTCACCGCAGCGAAACGGGGGCATGAGAAGAAAATGTGCTCCGCGGTTTCCTCTTCGTTTGGGCAACTTGGACATAGTGGATCGAAGCCCAAACCGAATCTGCAGAGGTAGGCTCGGAAGTTGCCATGCCCGGTCAGCAACTGTGTGACATAGAAGTCCACTTCTCCATGTTCTCTGTTGAACCAGGTCGCGATGTCTGGAATCAGGCGATACGTCCATCTTCCGTTTGGTGATGATTCCCAGCGTCTTTGCCACATCTCGAGTGTGCGGCCTCTTTCTTCTGATGCGAGAGTGTCCTGGTGTCGTCAGTGTCACTCTTCCTTCGTTGGTAGTTTTTCTGTCGCTCGTTCGGCAAGTTGTCGATTGGCGGAAGACCAGCCATTACCCACACAGCATCATATGATACTGTACGATAAGCGCATGCAACGCGCAGTGCACTTCTCCTGTAGACGCTAATCATTGGGCGAGCGTAAGAAGCGGTATCCATGGCTGACGACCAGTTTGGCGCGGCGTACAAAAGGATCGAGCTGGTGACCGTTGAGAAGAGCTGTCTACGGCTTTGTCGTGGTCCTCCTATGTTTGACATCAACCAGGTTAATGCATTCACCACCTTGGATGCTTTTTGGCTAATTATTTGAAGGTGTTCCTCGAACCGAAGCTTTGCGTTGATCTGGACGCCCAGATATGTCAGTGACCTGAGATTCAATCTCGCAATCACCAATCACCGCCGGTAACGTTCTACGACTGTATTCCCGATTCCATGTCATATGAAAGAACACGGTTCGAGAAATAACTGCTGATGATCTTCAGCAGGTATTCTGGAACCTGCATTAATCGAAGAGAGTTCAGGATGCAACTCCACCTTGCTGAGTTGAACGCATTTTTGACGTCGATAGTCACAATTGCGCAGTATTTCTTTGCGCCTATTGTCCAACTTCTTCCGGCGATCGCCTCCCTGGCGATACCAACGATTTTTTCTACGGCATTGACTGTGGACCTGGCTTTGCGGAAACCGAACTTGCCAAAGGGCGACAAACCAACGGGTGAGTCTTCATCCTATCGCCCAATTTGCCTCCTTGACACGGCCAGCAAAGAATTGGAAAGAATCGTAGGCAACCGCTTAGCGGTCTTTAGTGCGAGTGGCCAGGGGCTCTCTGAAAACCAGTTCGGTTTCCGCAAAACCAGGTCCACAGTCAATGCCGTAAAAAAAGTCGTTGGTATCACCAGGGAGGTGAAAATTTTTTTTCAAATGGAATGACTATATGAAAATTTGCTTACCTTCACAGAATTTTATGCTTTACAGGATAACCAAAAAAAACTATTAAAAACTCAAAAATATAAAGATAATAAAAATATTTATTAATAGCTGTGAGAATTTCTCTCATAACTTTAGTCAAGTCGTTGCTAAAAATAAACCTATTCGGATGGCTTCGTTATACTTCGGTTATTTCCGTAGTTTTTAGTCGCCATCTTTTAAACTAATTTATGTTCTATGTTTTCAAAGTGATCATCACTAATCTGTTGAGAATATGTTTCTTTCAATGTGTATCAAATTTGAGCTGAAATTGTGGCTAATCTAAACATTTTACGAAAAAATGTTTCAAACAATCATCATTGAATTCAACGGACCTGTAGTGGAAACGTGTCTTATAATTAAGATAAGTCAAAAATATAAAGTCAGATGGCACCACCATCCAAAGCTTCGATTCTAAAACGTGATTTCATTAGTCGACCAGTTCGTCGACACATCGATGAATGTTAAAACCACATGGCATATGTACAAATAATTCCACAAGTAAATGTACAAACACTACAATTGGTGACCCCTCGATAAAGAACACGTACATGATTTTTGGTCACTCTACAATTGGTGACCCGACGTGCAACATTTTGGTCACACCACATATTAGTGACCTTCGACATAAGTAATAAAGCGATTAAAACCACATATTGGTGATCCGCAATTATATTTTTTTGTTGTACAAAAAAGTGAAATAAATCAACCACAGAAAGTGCGCGAAAATACCGCCATTTTTGTTCACATACATTTTAAAGAACACGTGTTTTAAAAAAAAAAAATTTTTTTGGTGAAACGCAAAAATGTCAAACGAACCAGAAAATAACAATCAAATTACAAGAGTATAAATCAAAATTCCACTATTCTGGAAGAAAAATGTGAGTTTACTCAAGTGGAATCACAGTTCATCAATGCACATATAACGAATGAAACGACAAAATTTCACCGCGTGTTAGCAGCAATGGAAAGTGAAATATTGGACGAAGTCAGCGATTTTGTTACCAATCTACCAGAAGGGGATGTCATTTATTCGCAATTTAAAATAAAAATCATTCAACAATTTTCTGATTTGATGGAAATAGAACTAGGAGACAACCGTCCATCAACACTGCTACGCCAAATGAAACAACTAGTTGGTACTCAACTTAATGAAGATTTTCTACGTTCATTATTTCTACAACGTATGCCATCAAATATTCGATCGATATTAGCAACAAGCACCGAAAGTTTGGACAAATTAACTTCGACTACTCAACGCGACACATACAATCAGATATCAAAGCTATCCGAACGAATAAACGCGCTAACCATACAAATTAACGTATTAAAATCAAAACAAAACAAATTTAAATATCGTAGCCGATCGAGATAACGCGACGCGAATAAATACCCAAACTGCTGGTACCATTTTAAATACGGGGCGAATGCTCGAAAATGCATAAAACCATGCAATCTTACAAATCCGCAAAACAACACAAACAGTACTAATAATTTGGGAAAATAAAAGCTACGTTGTTATACACGGTGGGGTACGAATCTATATCACGCCGTCTATTCATATACGACAAAAATTCTAATGCAGAATTTCTTGTAGGTACAGGGGCGGACATTTCACTTTTAAACGCAAATAATTTTTCATCTATGAGCAACTGAGTGAGTTCTTTACATTTGGTTGAAAAAATACATACAGACCCTGCGGTGATTACCGAGCACTTAACGCAATAACAATACCAGATAGATACCCGGTGCCACATATTTAAGATTTTAATCAATCTTTATACAGTAAAACAATATTTTCGAAAATTGACTTAGTACGAGCATACAACCAAATTCGGGTACACGAAGATGACATACCGAAGACGGCAGTCATCACACCCTTCGGGTTCTACGAATTGTTGGTTCTTCCATTTGGTTTGCGAAATGCGGCCCAAACCTTTATCAGATTCATTAATTCAGTGTTACGCCACATGAATTTTTGCTTCGTATACTTAGACGACATTCTGATAGAATCGTCCAGCGAAACGGAGCACTGAGAACATTTAAAAATCGTATTCATTCCGTTACGCGAATATGGTATTACCATCAACCTCAGCAAAAGCATCTTTGATAAGAGTGAAGTACCCTTTCTAGGTTATTTAGTTAATAATAAGGGTATCTCACCTCTTCCAGAACGCGTTAATTCTATCGAAACTTACCCCTTACCTAATATAGCAGCAGAACTACGAAAAAACTATTATAGGCGAAGCATGCCTAACGTAGTGTCAATTCAAGCACCTCTAACTGAATTGAGAAAAAATAAAAAGAAACGCGATAAAACAAAAATAACTTGGTGCGAATCAACCACTAACTCGTTTAACAAACTAAAAACGGATTTAGCAACCGCAACGAAAATAGCACATCCGGATCCACGAAAATCGTTATTTTTAATAGAAGACGTATCCGATGCCGAAATTGGAAGTGCAGTTGAACAACGGCAAGGGGATATACACGAACCTTTAGCATTTTTTTCGAAAAAATTAACCGATACACAAAAACGATATAGTACTTACGATCGGGAATTATTAGCTATTTACGAGTCAATCAAATATTTTAGATATATGTTAAAAGGTCAACAATTCACAGTACTTACTGACCACAAACCAATTACATTTGCATTCAAACGAAATAATCCAAACGCTTCACCACGACAAATTAGACATTTAGATTTTATATCTCAATTTACCACTAACATTCAGCATATATCAGGAGAACCAAACATAATAGCGGACGCGTTATCACGTATTCAAGAAATCTTAACACCCAGTACCATCCCATTTGAAGAGATAGCGCAAGCACAACAAAACGATACCGAACTATTTAATCTAATGGTATCTTTAAAAACTAAATTGACATAATAGGACCGTTACCTACGTCAAAAAGATTTACATACTGCGTAACCATGATAGATCGTTTTTCAAGATGGCCGGAGGCTGTTCCAGTAACCGATATTACAGCAGAAACAGTCTCACAAGCCGTATTCGAAGATTGGATCAACAGGTACGGACACACTGTAAAATTACCACAGATCGTGGATGACAATTTGAATCTTCAATATTCACATCATTAGCTAAAATACTTGGTATCAAACACCTACGAACAACAGCGTATCATCTAGCGGCGAATAGAAAAATCGAACGCTGGCATCGATCGTTAAAAGCTTCAATTAAGTGCCACATGATTGAACGGTGGGGGGACGTACTACCTACGGTATTATTAGGTTTACGTACAGCAATTATCAGCGATTTAAAAGTTTGTCCAGCAGAAATGTTATACGGACAAATGCTACGAGTACCAAGTGATTTTTTTCTGAAATCCACTAGGGACAGTGAATGTGACCCAAATATATTTATTTCAAGACTCAAAACCATTATGCAAAGTTACAAATATCAACCCCAATAACCGGTAATAAAAAGTGTTAGTGCAACCACAACTAAATAAAACTGATTTCGTGTTTGTATGTTCCGACAGTGTGCGGAAACCACTACAAGCCCTATACCGAGTTATTAAACGACACGATAAATATTTTACAATCGAAAATAAAAACAAACACGAAAACGTCAGTATCGACAAACTTAAACCAGCATATCTTCTGAAAGCGGATTTTGATCAAAATGTTCTTACACCAACCCAGACAACGAAATATTTACGTCAACGAAGAAGTGCACCCAAAACGAAGCATCAAAAACAAGACTTTCTGGTCGTAAAGTGCATTTTCCTCAAAAAATATTTAAATATAATATTATATATCAAGTTTGTATTCAAATGTAAAATCATTGTTTATTTTTTGTAACGGTTCGTGTTTCATTTGCACTGAAGGAGGAGTAATGTAGTGACAACGCGCCCTTATAATCAAGATAAGTCAAAAATATAAGGTCAGATTGCATCACCATCCAAAAGCATTCACTCTAAAACGTGATGTCATTGATTGACCAGTTCGTCGATAAACACATCGATAAACTTCGTGCAAGACACACGAACCCATATTTTCATATTCAACAACTAAACAAGTTCAGTGGTGCACTTGCACGAACAAAACAGCCGTTCTTAACCATTCTTTTATACGAGACGCCATGACGACTAGTGCATGTTAAACCACGTGGCATTGTACAAATAATTTAGTATAATAAAATATTTAAATATTTCAAGTTGTTTCATTTAAATTTAATTAAAAATATACAACATATAAAAAACAAGATTCTACAACAAGTAAATCTATAAACACTACAAATCAAAAATATTGGTATGAAATCGATATTAATACCAAAATTTGAATATTTAATTTTATATTTTATTTTGTTTGTATTTTACATGGCAACTTAACTTTAAATATGTCCAATTAAAAAACAAAATGCTAATATTTAAAATTTAAATTTCGTGAAATATTTTAAATTCTAATTAAAAATTAAGGTAAAGGTTTACGTCGTGTAAAACGCCATTCTTCTCGGGTATGATATGGTTCGTAAGGGTCATCCACGTAATACTTTGGTCTTTTCCAATATTTGGTAACCATTTTATCAAGTAATGTAGACTGTGTTGCATTTACAAAAACATGTTCCTGTAGACGTTTTTTTAAGGCCGGAGATTTTTTCCATAAGTGCTTGTGTCTTCCGGCTCGTGTTCTAATCCAACCACCCCAATTTAACCGATAAAATCTTTTTAACGCTGCCTTAACAGTTTTACGCTTTCCTTTTTTAAACGAAAATTTGGTCACAGATCTAATTGTCATATTATTACATAATTGAATAACTTTTGGATTGTTTAATAAATTTTCTGGTGATTGTGAATTATGAACATAACTAATCATTTGTGGTTGTAACATCGTAAAATTTCTGACTGTTATACTTTTAAATATAATTGGATGATTGATTTTGGAAACATTTTGTAATAATTGAGGAAACGAAACGAAATGTCTTCGCCCTAAAATTAAATAAATATATATTATACCAAAATGTATCGAGTACAACTTAACCTCAATAGTTGGTGATTTAAAACAACCGAAAATAATTATATTAAAAATAAAATAAAAATTAATTTTTTCAAATTAATGGAGGAATTGTCATAAAAAAACTAACACATTTAAAAAAATTTATTCGTACCACAATTTAAAATTGCACGAAACATTTTGACACTTTGAAACAACACGACAGACTTTCGGTGTATTGTATTCAGTGTTCAATTTTACCAATTATTTTTTTAGAAACCTGGATTGTACTCTTCAAAAATGATAACAATTTTTCAAAAAATTCCTAAAAATGGGTACAATAAATATTTCAAAGTAAGTTTTTTTAAATGACTTAAATTATTTAAAACTGATGTATGACATTATAGGTTATTACCTGTTATGTCATCGTATTTTAATTGAAGAACCTAATTTTAAAAACGAATTGAAATTATTTTTAGCTTCATGGAAACAATTTAATAAAATGTTATAGTCCACATAGAAAATACTCTCAAAAAGTTTCACCTTCCACTAAAACATTTTCCTTAGGAGGTTATTATGCCTTCGGCACATTGACAATTCTTGGTGGTGCTACGTTGACTTATGCTAAATATGACGATAATTTTCGTAAATATTTGAAAGGTAATGTACCATTCACAGACGATCTTATTAAATTCATATTCCAAGAAGAACTAACTTACGAACAGCGATATCAAAATATTCAAAATACTGTTTTCAAATATATAACAAGCTTGTTTTCTACACAAACTCCGGAGTCGACTGCAAAATCAACATTGAAATCAAAAATTGTGCAAGAAATTTCTGAAAAATCTACAAGTGGAAAAGCAGGTTCGATCAAATTTTATTATCTTAAAAAAACGCATGAATTTTGATTTAACTTAGCAAGTGAATTAGATTTTAGTTTTTTTGATTTTCCTTTTTTAAATCTAGAAGATTCTATGAGTAACAATATAGAAGCAAAATCGATGATTGTTTCAATGTCAATAGATCCTGTCCTGGAGCCATATTCAAAAAAATCTGAAGATACAAAACCTTTAAATATTCATGAAGAAGGTATTGTAATTTTGAAAAAATTATATCGAGAATAATTAATGATAAGTGAACCGCGATTGGGTCCTATATAAAATTGAACAATTTCCTACTTCTCTCTTCAAGTTCTATAAATTCTGTTTTCGAAATATTTCCTTTAATAATAAAGTTTGTACTAAGGTCATTTTTTGTAAGATGCGTAATTCTTGAAAAAATATGCTTCGAGATAAAAAAATCTAGGGCTTAAAATAAAAAAAGTACATTAAATGATCCATAAGTGGTTGATTTGATTTAAAAATGATTTGACCAAGAAATAAGTGTGGTTTTTCGTTGGGGATAAGTTGCATCACTGCTTTGGGCTGGGAACACAGGTAACAAAAATTCAACAGGTAAATTAATTATTATTAAAGAATACGAGTAATTATTTCTAAGACTGCAGCATCAGTCGAAGAAATATAAGGATGTTGACTCAATTTTTTTATTTTTTCAATTAAAGTTATTATTGAACAAAAGAACAAATAATTCATATAATTAATTCATTTAAATTTGTAAATGAATTTTGAGAAATTTTTGTTAAATCATATATCAACGAAATAAAACAATTTGAACAACGGTACCCACATGATTTATCAATTTTAAAATAAACATTCTAAATTATTATCATTTAATTAAACTAAAATAATAAATTTATTATTATTAAAATTATTTAAAAATTTATTTTGTTTGTCGATGAAAAATATCTTTATTACATAGTAATAATATATTTATTTATTGTTTGATTTATACGATACCAGCAGACCCATTCACGCGTTGCTGTGACATTTTGACCACCTGGTATTTGTTGTAAGACGTCCGATATTTCGTGTAGAAAACCCGTGACACGAAATTTTTATATGTACACCCGGTATTTTAAAATAAACATTCTAAATTATTATCATTTAATTAAACTAAAATAATAAATTTATTATTAAAATTATTTAAAAATTTATTTTGCTTGTCGATGAAAAAGATCTTTATTACATAGTAATAATATATTGATTTATTGTTTGATTTATACGATACTAGCAGACCCAGTCACGCGTTGTTGTGACATTTTTGACCACCCGTTATTTGTTGTAAGACGTCCGATATTTCGTGTAGAAAACCCGTGACACGAAATTTTTATATGTACACCCGGTATTTGGTATGGGCCAATCGGTACCTCGGTATGCGCGTCACGAAATCTTTATATACCGACCGGTATTTAATAGAGACACCTTTTACCTGGCCTCTTGACCCCTCGGAGCGGCCTGCGGCCTTGGCTCAGCTCTTAGACCATACATAGTTCTAATACACATTCCGGCAAAATTTGTAAAATATTATTTTAGAGTAATTAAACTTTGATGACCTTCGGCGAACTGTGCATGCTTCGTCGAATTGGCTAAAAAGGATTCGAAACAAAGGCAGTGCGGGCGCAAAAAATTTATTCAAATTTTGCGAAAAGAAAATAGTATTTATTACAGTTATCTACGGAATTTTATAAATTTTTGTCTATATAAATAAGATAGATTTGCGCTTAGCAACGTTTTTGGCGGCATATTTTTATATTATAGATTATACAAATGTTTTGAAAAGAAAATATACCGAATATATATATATATGTATATATATATATATATATATCAATTTTTATTTGTCTTTTTTTATTTTCAAATTGAATAAAAAAAATAAATTAATTATACGATCAATTAATTATAGGATAATTACATACACGGTTGTATAATATAATAGGTTTCACATCTTCATATACCGTAATATATGAAGATGTGAAACAAAATATGGTGCTTTCATTGCTTACCAAGAAAATCAAAAAATGCAAAAATATTTTTGAATTTAAAAAAAATTGTCAAAGTTCACAAATTAATAATGATTAATATAATTTTATTTAGATGTTAATAAGTTACAATTTATTTATCTGTTATCGTTTGTTTTAAAATCTACGTCTTTCTATCGAATTAAATTCAAATTTTCGAAAAATTGCTACTCTAGTAACCAATTTACTTCACGAGTTTGAAATCACTTTAAATGAAGAATAACACCTTTTAAAATAAAACTTTTATGTATAAAAATGACGTACGAAATTAGGTAATACAAATAATTGATATAAAATATTTCATTTATTTCAAATTTCCTACCGCCGCTATCGTCGTGCTGTATTTTCTTGTTCTCGTTATGAGGACAATTTTAAAAACAGGAGTTGGCAGACTTGTTCCATAGAGAAAATATTACCACGGTGGCCACATTTGACAATCTGGAAACCCTGGAAAAGTCAGGGAATTTTCTTCAGGATAAGTTAGGAAATTTTTTCAAAATGTTCAAATTTTTCTAAAAGTCGGGAAATTTTGCTTATAAACAATAAAATCAATAAATTAAGACTGAAGAAGTTATTATTTTATGAATAAAAATAAAATTTTTAATTCAATATAATAATCATATTATCATATTTCATAAATCATATTTCAAAGAAATATTCTTTTACTATTCATTTAACATGGAAAATAAATAAAAATTTCTACACTAGATCAGAGAATTTTTCAATTATTGCTTTGAAAAAGTCTGAGAATTTCATTTAAAAAAATCTGTGGCCACTATGAAACAAAGTAAAATATAAATAATACAAGTGTGTTTAAAAACTTTCAATCTAAGGTTTTTTATCAATAGCAGCAATTTTGTTGCTTATTAAAAATATCCATACATTAAAATCTTATTGGCTAATTTGAATAATTATTACACAAGCCATAATTCAAATTATATACAATTTTAGTAAATTACAACAATTCTTACCAATTCACTTTCCAAAAATTGCCTTCCTGTTACGAGTACTGTTACAGTTTATTTCTTCATGTACGGCTAGTTATTTGTTCATAAAATAATATCTTATGTTATGATATGCCATTACCAGTGAATCACGCTCTTAATGATTCATAATTTATATATAGATATTCATATAAAGATTGAGATCCAATTTTTTTTTCGAGTATATTAGCTGGAATAAACTTGAACTAAAAAGCTATACATACATATATTTATTACGACTTATTGATATATGAATGATGACTGAATGTTTAATTATTTCAGAAGTAAACCAACCAGAAGTGAAACAAATATCAGCAGTGGCGAAACCTAAACATATAGTTAATATTGAAAATGAAATAAACGATGTGTCAGAAGCTGCATTGAAATCATATGGATTAGCAGTTGCATTACTACGAAATTTTACTAGAGATGTTGACACTTTAGTGGAACAAAACTTTGAAAGAGTTGATACAAAAATATGGCATAATTTAAAACTATTATCTGAACAAAAGAATCAGGCAATCGAAAATGCTGAAAAAAATTCAAAAGAAGCACGAGAGACTATTCAAATGTATAAGAAAATGTTTGAACGTAAAGATCTAAAGTTAGACGACCAAAATTTAGCATCAACACTTCAAGCGATTAATCGTTCTGAAAAAGAGTTATACGAAGTTCAAAATAGATATAACAAGGAATTAATAAATGTTAAAATTACTGAACGATTTTGGGATAAAGTAGAAGATGCTCGAAAACAATATCAAGAAGAATTGGAAATATTATGTCCATCGATTAAATTAGGAGATACTAAATTGAATTTATCTGAAAGTGAAATTGACTTGTTTATTTTACACACACAGAAGAAAATTCAATATTTACAAAAAGAGTTAGCGAAATTAGACACAAAACGTGAATATGAATTGAAACATGCGATTCAAAAAGCTAAACAATCCGGTAATGTGGATCCATTAGTTGAAGAAGAATTAAAAGTTTTATTAGATCGTGAAAAACGAGAATTAATGGCAGTATTTCAGAAAAAGGTCAGTAATTTTTAATAAAATACCATTCTAAATCTTCTAGGTACTTCAATAAAATCTTAAAAAAGGAATTGTTAGCCCCTTCTCTTTGAACGATTTGAAGGTAATATATAGCTCTAAATGGCTGGAAGATTTACCATTTGAATGGGAGATGATATTTTCTAAAATTTTCCGAATGTCTTATGATCATAATTGTATTGTAGTAATGTGAACGTGCATCCTACTCCTCCTAATATTTGCCTTTCGCAGGAGGGCACCATTTTGGAGTAGATGGTAGATCGCTAATAGTAAACCTAAATGTTTAGTAATGTCTAGCTAGTTATCGAGTCCAAATTATTTAATTATATCCATATTATACCCCACTCATAGCTCATTTGAAAATTCCGACGCTTTACAATCTTGAAGGAAAAATAGGCAAAACGGGGGGGGGGCAACTTTATCGCCAGTCCTAAATCCGTAATTATAGAATACGGCCCTTATTGACTTGACGAATTTTTCGTCCTATTCTCTTCTGGAATCAATTGCACATGGAATGAATTCTTACTTAGAATTTATTTCCCAAGCTAGGAAATTGTGAAATATAATCAATATTTTAATATTAATTACTTATTCAAATTTTCATATTGAAGCGCATACGAGCATTCGTAATGGTTTTATATGTACCAAAATTTGTTAATTTTTTTTAAAATTTTTTATAGAAATTTTCCAAAAATACCAAATGAAATTTTTTTAATATTTTAAACAATTTTCCTGTAAACGAAGAATAACCGAGTTATTAATATCAGCTCCCTTAATTTAGCTCCCGTACAAATTTATATTTTTTTGACTTTTTATTAATTTTAATTAATTTTTCGTCGTTTGTTCTTTATTGGTTGACCTTAATAATTATTTGTTCCTTTTTTTTATTTATTTGTAAATAAACAAATCATGGTCCTCAGGTTAGCCTTCCTACTAAGGATATTTACTTTTTGTTATGATTTTTGTAGCATGTCAAATAATTATACACCAAGATTGTATTTGATAATTATAACTCATAGATTATAGTTTGATTCATCAGTGTTATTACTTTATTTTACATCTTCTTTCTTCCACCGCATCAATTGGCATATGAAGAAAATTTGCTTCTTTTTACCGTAAAATGGGCTAAACTTATTATTTTCCGTTTTTTATTATAACGCTCTCTAGCATCAAGTTAAAATGAATTCATGCTTTAAAAAAATAGTTTGATCTACAATTATGGTCCAAATCATTTTTCACTCAAATGTATATTTTATCCGTTCTTTTTTTTTTCTAATGTGTAAAATATCCATTCTAGGTAAAAGTATAAATGTAGGCGTTGTAGAGGAAAAAATTTTTTTATAATAGTGTGATCTTTGGATTTAAAAACGAGTTTGAGAATAGCCACTACAGTGCACGAGATAAACTCGTATTATTGGTTTTTATAATTTGAAGGACTTTGTCAGCCAAATTATGCTTTATTTCATTTTTTTGAAATTTTTATGCATAGTGAGACTTAATTTAAATCCCAAAAGCTACCTTTTTCACTGGGTCATTTATATGTTGTGGAAATTTCCTCGATTTTATCCAATTCCGGTAGAGAAATTGTGCTATCAAGTTATAACCTGCAAAACGTACTGAACTGAATTTAGACACAAGCACATTCATATAATAACAAGACTGTCTACTCATATAATAAGTCTGCCAACTCCTTTTTTAAAAGTTGATCTCATAACGAGGATGAGAAAAATACTGTAAACTGACTAACAAATGGAATGGCTTATCTGTATACGGGATGATGATGGCGGGATTACGTAATTTGAAATAGATGAAATCTTTTATAATTTTATTTATTTGCATTATAATTATACGCCATTTTTATAAGTAAAATTTTTATTTTAAAAAGGTAATTATTGATAAAAAGTAAAAAATTATTTAGTTATTTAAAAAAAAAAAAAGAAATTGTTAATAAGCTTTATTATTTGGTGCTGAAAGAATTATTTTGTAATTTTAATCAGTAACTAATTTTTATAATTAGTAATTTGAATATTAAAATTCTTAAGGATATGTGTAGTAAGTTTGTCATGCTTCGGAGTGTTACTGCTGGATGGTAATGAAATTTTAATATTTCTTCATTTAAATAGTGATTTCAAGCTCGTGAAGTAAAATTGGTTACTGGACTATCAATTTTTCGAGAATTTTATATAATTTTTTTTTTCTATAGGTTAATTTTATTTTTTTTTATTTTGAAGAATTTGACTTATAAAGTTGCAATCATGTAAATAAAACTATAATAATCATTATTGATTTGTTAACTTTGACGATTTTTTTAATAGACCTTTTCATTTTAAAATTTGTTTCGTACTGTTGACAATAAGTTTGACAAAGATAGAAAATATTTGCTTCTCATTTTATTACATTAGTTTTTTGACATTCTGTCCGAAACAAAAACGAATCGAAAATTAAAATGAAAAGCCCTATTGCAAAATTTTTTTTCTATTTGTTTTCCTGGTAAGCGTATTGTCGCATTCTCAATCTGATGTAATAGACCTTTTCATTTTAAAATTTGTTTCGTACTGTTGACAATAAGTTTGACAAAGATAGAAAATATTTGCTTTTCATTTTATTACATTAGTTTTTTGACATTCTGTCCGAAACAAAAACTAATCGAAAATTAAAATGAAAAGCCCTATAGATACTATAGTTGATTTGTCAAATTTCACAAATTTTTTTTTTTTATAAAAATGTTTTTTGGTTTTCTTGGTAACCATATTTTGGAATTTTCAAGTTCCATAATCTTTACATGGAAATGGAAATTTTTAATTTGATAAAACACCCCCAATTTGCCAATTTAAAAACATCGGTTTGCCATGCATATTCTACTAAGCAAAACATATTATTTTAAATATTTCTGTGTAAACTCAACATGCGTAATATTGCAATGAAAGTTATGTATTATGTATTATTTTTGAGGAGGATCATAATTTGTTTATTTATTTATAAATAAATAAAAAAACGAACAAATACATAATTTTTAAGGTCGAACAATAAAGAAAAAACGACGAGCAATTAATTAAAATTAATAAAGTCAAAAATATAAATTTAAACGGGGGTTTGATTCTGGAAGATGTTTACATTATATCTATTGTTGTCCAGTATCTGTTTAAAATTAAATTTTCAACAAAAATTTGATCGAAAATTTGTAATTCGTACAAATAAAAATATTTTATGTATAATTCAAATCAATTTTTTCTATCAAGTATACACGAAGTCTTTAAATTTACTACATCGAAAATCTTGCATCGTTTTCATCCTGATTTAAATGAATAATCCTTCGTACTGTTTCGTGGAGTGTGATTAAGATTTTAATGTCTAAAAATAAGAAATTTTTTAATATTTCTGAAAAATAAAGATTTATTTATGGTAGGAGTGAGCCCACGATGCTAAATGACGATTTACTCGAGTGACGTTGGGACCTACTGGATTTTGAATATTAGATGGTATAAAGGTCATATGATGTATACCTTTTTTAATGGCGGGGGTGGGGTTGGTGAGCGACTAAAGTCTTTCAAAAATGTAACAAAACACCCACCTGGTCATACTCAAGCGTGTTAGATATTCATTGAATATAACTCCTAGGTGTATCTAAAGACAGAGGTATGGTAATCTGCCGGTATTCATGAGACAGATGGGCTTACAGAAAGGTTAGAAATGGGTAGGAAAAAAATTTACTCAAGCGCATTATATATTTATAAGGGATGTTAAGTGAAACTAAATGAAACTTCCATTTATTAGACAGGTAATTCCGATGTGACGCAAGCTTCATGGCAGCTGAAAAATGTCGGCACACTAAAATTTTCGAAAGCGTCAGATTTTCATACAGGGGCTTCAGCTTGATTTCACTTGTAATTTTTGAATAAATGAATTTTATGAAATGCGTTTGCTGTGACCCGTTTTTAAACAGTTATTACAAGCCTTTAATTATTTTTACGTATTCGGAACGTTTGCCAATATCACTACCCAAAAATACTTTGCAGCGATATACGGGTGACTGACTGGATACTTGACAAATAATAGTCAATTTATTCGTTCAAATTTGTGACATGTGACTATTACGTGAAGAATTTTAAATTTGTATTGAGAAGATTAAGAAGCTTGCAGCATTAATGTGGCTCGGTCTTCAATGAATTTTAAAAATACTTCTAATCATTTTGAATATGAATTTGCCATTCTCTGTGTTGAATCGTCCAAAAATTGTGTTTTCAAATAAATTAATATAATATCGCCAATTTATCGGATACACCTAAATTTTGTGAGGCCATAATTTGCTGTTTTCTATTGATAATATTTTGTAAATTATCTGATGTTTTTTTGTTATCAAAAACTTTTAACAAAATTGTTATATAGCTATTTATTATTAACTGTTTATTATCGTATTTATCCTTTAATAATTGCCAAGTAGCATTGATGTTACTAATGAATAAATTAATTTATATGCGTCATCAGATAAACTTGATTTTAAGTAACACAATCATTGAATATCCGAGATACGGCTAATTTCAATTACTAATGTTGTAAATATATCTTTGAAATTTTTCCATTCATTAAAATCCCTTTTGAATGTAGGTAATTTTGGAATTATTTTTGGAAACGATCAACCAACGAACTATTTGCATGATCCGTCATTCTGGGCATGTTTGTTTTTAATTCAGTATTAGTATTATTTTCTGTTATAAATTTATTAAAAACTGTGTAAATTGAAATAAGTTTCTTCGAAACTATCGCTACGAGGTGTATATTTACCCGCCTCAATTAATTCTAATTCGGATTTAATTTCCTGATAATTATTATATTCATTTAATTTAATACGGCGAACTATTAAATTGTCGATATTAAGTCCCTCGTTGATTATAAATAACTCAATGATTGTAATTTTGTTAACTGCGCCTTAAGCCGCGTTTTTGAACTAAACTTTTTTCTTCATCTCCCATTTTGAATATAATTTGATACTGAATAGGTATTAAAATTAAAATATTTTTTATATAAAATGAATGAAATCAAATGAATATACTATAAATATAGGGTAATGCAGAATTGAAAATATTACGCATTAAATATGGAACCACAATAATTATATTATTAAAAAATATATGAAATTGTAAAAGAATGGGTTAAAAAGAGAAGAAAGATAATTACGAAGATAGATAATTTGTTTAAATAAATAAAAAGGATAGTTCAATATGTCCTTGCCAGTTTCTGCCTGTAAAATCAATAATCCACACAATGCAACCATCAATATTTTTAAATTTATAATGTTTCAAACCAGATTTAAAGTGACCAAAATGTTGAGGGCTGAAGATAGTGGACTGTAATTTGATGAATAAAAATACCACAAAATATTTCTTCGA